>CM021110.1:190563638-190752681 GCA_007115665.2 Sequoiadendron giganteum | reverse complement strand
GAGACAACAAGAAAAAAGCACCAGGGGCAGATCAAATGATCGGCCTTATCTACGTGAAAGTATAGGGGCAATGTAGTTCACCAACGGCAAAGATAGACAGGAAAAGACACCAAACTAGAAAAGAAACAACCCTAGGGGAAAATCAAGTGATCAACCTTGCCTACGTGAAAGCGTAGGGGAAACGTAGTTCGCCAATGGCAAAGATGAACAGGAAAAGACACCAAACTAGACAAGAAACATCCATGGGGGTGGATCAAGTGATCGTCCTTGCCTATGTAAAAGCGTAGGGAAAATTTATTTCACCAACGACAAAGATAGACAAGAAAAGACACAAAAATAGACAAGAAATAGCCCCAGGGGTGGATCAAGTGATTGTCCTTGCCTATGTGAAAGCACAGGGGCAACGTAGTTCACCAAAGATAAGATGGGATCTAGATGGAGACCAACACGATGAAAGAACCTAGATGTAGATGACCAAAGTGACAAGACGACACAAGATCAGATTAAGATAAAAGTTCAGGATGACGGATAGCAAATGAAGTTCGTCCAATACTCAACCAAAATATACCAAGGGACCAAATGATGCAAACAGATGGAAGGATAGGATTGGTAGGATGATGAGGATATGAGATCTGGGTGGATAAATCATAAAGTAACTAGGACACGAGGTAGATAATGATTAAGCCCTATATGAATGGAGTTTGTTTCCAGGTTTTCACCAAACGTACATATCCAAGGCACCACCATGGGTGGTTTTCACCATAGGATGAATTATTTATCTTTACTATTTTTGGATTTTTCTGCTTTTTTGAAATTTTTTGTATTTTGACAATTTTTTACTTTTTTTTTGTATTTTTTAGATTTTAACAGGAAGGATACCCCAACTAACCTAAGTATAAAACTTCTTCAGATGCATGATATTGATGGGTTCTTCTAGGGGATCTCCTTTAGGTGTAGACAATCTGTGTGCTCCAGAACCATATTTTGCAGTGATGACGTAAGGGCCTAACCAATTGGATTTGAACTTGCCCTTCTTATCCCGATCTTGTTGATTTTGTTGATTTTATTTAAGGACTAAATCACCAACAATGAATTGGCGAGGTCATACCTTCTTATTGTAGCTTATCTTGAGTCGATGTTGATAGGCCTATAAATGATTGTAGGCTTTGATCTATTTTTCATCCATGAGTTCCAACTGAACAAGTCGTGCAACCCGGGTGTCTTCATCACTAGTTAGATTCTTCAGAGATATGCGAAGTGATGGGATTTTGACTTCAATCGGCAAGATAGATTCAACACTATAAACTATTGAATATGGAGTGGTGCCAGTGGGGGTATGGATAGAAGTACGATAGGCCCAAAGGGTGGGATGGAGGTGGAGATTCCAATCTCGACCAATGTTGTTAACCATCTTTTTAATAATTTTAATCAAGGTTTTGTTGGTTTATTTTGCTTGACCATTACCCTGGGGATAATATGTGGTAGACCAATGATGTTGGATGTGATAATTCTCATAGACAAATTTCATGCACTTGTTTTTGAATGGCTTTCCATTATTATTAATAATGGTGGAGGGGATTCCATACCTATAGAGGATATGGTAAAGGATGAATTTGAATATTTGAACACCGGTAATTTGGGTGAGTGGTATGGCTTCCACCCACTTAGTAAATTATTAAGTGGTGGCGATGATGAAATTATGACCATCAAAGGATGGAGGGTAAATCTTGTTGATTAAATCAAAACCCCATTGTGAAAATGGCCATGGTGTTGTGATGGGTTGTAACTCTTGTGCAGGAGCATGAATCATATCTATATGTTACTGACAAGGAAGGAACCTCTTGAAAAACTCACAAGAATAATGTTCCATAGTAGGCTAGTAATATCCCACTCTAAGAATCCTCTTGTCCAAGGCCATGCCATTAGAATGGGACCCACAGATACCACTATGTACTTCTACCAATGTGGTGCAGGCTTCGGTCTCGTTTAAACATCGGAGGAGGGTTCCATCATACCCACGTTGATAAAGTGTATCATTGATGATGGTGTAATGGGTTGTGCATTGGATAAAGGATTTTCATTGGTTTCGTGTGAGGTCAGAGGGTAAGGTGTTGTCGTGGAGATAAGTGTAGATGTCCTGGTACCAAGGGGATTACAATTTTGCATACCATTTCACTCTTAGGGATGTCATATGCAGGGATTAAATTTTTTCCACAAGGAACTCACATTCAATGTGATCTCTAGGAATTTCAGGGAGAGAACCAATGGTGACCATGGTGTTAGCTACTTTATTCTGTACTCTAGGTATTTGATCAAATTGGACGGAGGAGAAATGATTCTTGAAATCATCTACCATATGTTTGTAAGGTAATAGCTTATCATATTTTGTTAGGAACTCATCATTGACTTGCTTGATAACCAGTTGGGAGTCACCAAAGACTTGCAGGTGAGAGACACACCATTGGACCGCAATCTTAAGGCCTAGAAGAAGAGTTTCATATTGAGCAATGTTGTTGGTACAAGGAAAGGCTAATCTGAATGACTTTAGTATGTAGTCACCTTAGGGGGTGACAAGCAGGACTCCAACTCCTGGTCCAATATTTGTGTGTGATCCATCAAAGTATAATATCCATGTGGTGGCTTTTGAAACTGAAAAGACCCCTTCATCAGGAAACTTTGTTTCTAAAGGACAAGCATCTACTAGTGGATCATCTACTAGTTGATCTATAATTATTTGTCCTTTGATTGTTTTACGATCCACATACTCTATGTCAAATTAACTTAGCAACATGACCCATTTATCCATGCATTCAGTCAATGTCATTCTGGATAGAAAATATTTTAGCGGATCAACCTTAGATCTTAGCTTCACCAGATGGCTAAGCATATAGTGTCAGAGTTTCTGCAAGTTGAAGACTACACCGAGGCAAGCCTTCTCCATTGGGGAATAGTTTAGCTCATATCCTACTAAGGTCCTACTGATGTTGTAAATTTCTCTTTCTTTGGATGACTCATCTTGTTGTGCTAACAATTCCCCCAGTGCTACACAAGTAGCTGAAATATAAAGTAGGAGTGATTTACCCAAAATAGGTGGCATAAGAATAGGCGGGTGAGCCAAATATTCTTTGATCTTATCAAAGTCGAGTTGACATTCTTGGTTCCACTTAAATTCAATATCTATCTTTAGGAGATGCATGAACAACTAACACTTGTCTGTTAGTTGAGCGATGAACCTTCGGATGGATTGGATCTTACCTTGCAAAATTCTCAGTTGTTTTAGATTGCGAGGTGGAGGCATTTCCATGATTGCCTTGACCTTAGTAGGATCTACCTCTATTCCTCTGTGGGAGACAATGAACCCCAAGATTTTGTCGGATGTGACATCAAAAACACACTTCTTTAGATTGAGGTGTAGCTTGTACTGTTCCAGACATTCAAAGATCTTTCTAAGAATTGCAGGGTGTTGAACTTCCCTCATTTTTGATTTTCCTAACAGGTCATCAGTGTAATCTTCTATTATTATGTGGATGAGGTCATGGAAGATAATTTTCATAGCACACTAATATGTTGCCCCTACATTCTTGAGGCCAAAAGGCATGACATTATAGAAAAATTTACCCCAGGGTGTAGTGAAGGAAATCTTGTGTTGATCCTTGGGGGAAATCTTAATTTGGTTGTAACCAAAGAAACCATCCATGAGGGATAGCTTCTCATGTCTTGCGGTGAGATCGAGCAGGATATCAATATTTGGCAAAGGGAAGTCATCCTTGGGACAAGCTTTGTTAAGGTCTCATAAATCCATACAAATTTTGATATCTTCATTGGGTTTAGTGACTAGATGATACTGGAGATCTAGTCGGAGTAGTCAATTGGTCTAATGAATCCTGCCTCCAACTGCTTTTCCAAATCTTTCTTAACCAGTAGAGCCACTTGAGGGTGCATTTTTCAGAGTTTCTACTTGACAAGTTTTGCATCAGGATGAACGTCTGGGTGATGTAACACCAAAGCAGGATCAATGCAAGGCATGTCAGAATATCTCCAGGTCAAGTTGATGATTCCCTCTTTGAGGAGCTTGGTGATGGTAGAGTTTTCTTCTTCTGATAGTGCCTTAGCCAAATAGGTGATCTTGGGATTCTCCTTAGTTCCTAATTAAATTGCTTATGTTTCTTCGATCAAGATGGATGATCGACCGAATAGTTGAGTCCCTACAAGGGGAAGATGAATGTCCCCATCTTCTATCACCTCATCGAGGTTTTCACTAGTAGAAAGCCCTTTGTTTTTACTTTTTCAAAGTCACAAAGTGCCTCGGGGAGGTTTTCACTAGGTGACCCATTTTGATTTTGTTTCTTTTTATTTTTGTGGTTGGGGTGTTCATCTTCCCCCAATCCGATGAGATGTACATATTGGTCTACTAAGGGAAAGGTTTTGAGGGGTGCACTACCTTGTATGTCATACTCTATAAGATCAGGGTGTTTGATGGCGAAGGTGATGGTACAAATGGATAGGCATTTGAACATGGAAGGGAGGTTGATGTGATCACCATCATCATATGCGTGTATGATGAACTCCTCCTCTGGTATATCCTCAAGGGAATCGTCATCCACACTATAATTATTAGAGGCACTAGATGATGCCACATGACCCTTTTGTTTAGTATTATAGCCCAATCCCATATTTTTTGGACACATAGAAGCTTCTACCGATTTTCGTCTACCTTTCTCTTCTACACCAAGGCTTCCCCCTGATAGTTATGTTTTTTTGCAAACTTAGAAGGCCAAGGATAGGTCTCTTGTAAATATTCTTTTAATAGGGGAGATGGTTCAGGTTCCTCACAATACACCCACTGGATGATGTCATCTTTGGGTGTATCTTGTCATAATCCAGGAGAGCAGAAAGTGCTAGACCCCACATTTGGAGCATTGAGGGTGATTGTCTTCTATTCATCTTTTGGAACAGATTGAGACGGTTGACCAAATGTACGTGGTGAGGGTTGCATGGTTTATATGTTCAATTTTGTACTCATTTTGCACTCACCACACCCCTTGTCAATGATCTGGACCTTAGTAATGGTGGAATCAGGTGTGAATGATGGTGTGGATGAAGTGGTGGTTAATGTGTTGGTGGATGGATGAGATGGATGAGATGGAATTAATGAGATGCCCCCATTTCTACCCCAGTGCACTAATGAGAATGTGGAAAGGAAGCCTCTAGGGCATGGAAATATTCAAATGGTTGAGGGTCAACTTGTATAGTTACTTCCATTCCTTGAAATGGTAATTTCAAACATTGGTGATAGGTTGATGGAATGGATTGCATAGAGTGAATCCATGAGCGGCCAAGAAGGATGTTATATGGAAGTTCAAATTCCAGAACATGACACATAGTGTACTTTACAATGGGGCCCACCTGAATAGGAAGACAAATAGCTCCCTCATAATCTCATTCTACGTTATCATATGCTTTGATGGTGATAACTTGATTATTTAGGTTAGCTTGGGTGTATCCCACCTATTGTATAAATTTTAATGTACAAAGATTTAGGGAAGAACAATTATCTACCAATACCCTTTTTACTTTATGAAAATTCACACCAACCTCAAGGTGAAGGGGATGGTTATGACTTGAGTCAAGGCGTGGCATATCTTTCTGGATGAAACCTAATTGGTAGGTCATGGAGATATTTCCTACCAATGCTTGGAATTGTGTGGGATCTATGTTGTTGGGAACTTGAGTGCTCTGTAAGACCTTATTCAGGATGTCTTGATGCACGGGGGAAGACATAAGCAGATTCAAGATAGATATTTGGGTTGAGGTATTTCCTAAGTGATCAAGGATGTTATATTGTGAACTGACATATGGCAGTTGGGTAGATGCAGAGGCTCCTAGGACTATGATGTGGGTACAACGGGTAGTAACAACACATCGTGGGTCTTTACCTTTGGCGTGTATCATGAATACACATGGCTCCACTTATTCTATGTATGTGACAATACCTTGGTAATTGTATGGCATATTTTTATAACTAATGTTATTAGTGTTTTTATTCTGGTTGTTGTTGTTGCTAGGGTCGGGATTGGATTTGGATGTACTAGGACCCTAATTATGCTTGAGAAAAGAATTCTGATATATTTGAATTTGAGCATTAGATGAGGTTTTTGTGTTAGCATCCACATGTATTTCACCCCGATCTATGAGACCCTAGATGTAGGTTTTTAGGCCTTGACACTTATCCAAGGTATTTCCCTTAATCTTGTGAAATTCACAATACACGTTTTCTTTGAACCAACTAAGTTTAGGCTTGGAATCGTCAAGGGGCTTGGTTACACGACACATGATGGGGTAGTTAGCTTGGAGGAGCTTGTTAAACATGACACTAAGGGGTTCTCCCAACTGAGTAAACTAGCATTTATTTCCTCCTTGGTTGTTTTGATTTGATTGTTGTTGAGGACGAGGTGCTCCTTGTAACACAGATATGGCATTAGGGATCGAATGTTGTTGTTGAGGAGGATATTGTGGCTTTTGTGAGGCAGTAGCCACTTGGACATGTTTGGTGTTGGTGACACCATCATTGATAGCATTCTTATTCTTATTATAATAATGAGGTTTGTCCCCAGAGGACCTCTCTTTATTAGAATTGAAAATTTTGACCTGTCCTTTAGCAACAAGGGCTCTTTCTAGGATAGGACCTTTCTCCACTAGTGCTGCAAAGGTTGTTATATGGTGGAGTCGAAAGTTGTGAGCCATGTCTGGATGATAAATTTCAATAAACAAAGTAACCATGTCTTTTTCCCTCAGTGGGGATTTCATCTGGCTAGCTAAGGCTCAACATCTTTGCAGATAGCTTGCAAATGTTTCTCCATCATGCTATTTTCTTTCAGGAGATCAAGTGTGGCATAATCCTTCTCTAGATTAAAGGAGAAGTGGGAGACAAATTCTTTTAACAGCTACGCAAAGGATTTGATGGATCCCTTCTCAAGACCCATGAACCAGTTAAGAGCGACTCCCTATAGGCTCTTAGGGAACAATCGCATAAGGTAGTTGTCATTGTGCATGACCTCTTGGCAGTGGGCATTAAACTCTTGAAGATGAGCTTTGGGATCTTTGGTTCCCTTGTACTTATTGAATTTTGGTATTTCAAAGTGTTTAGGGAAAGGAACCAAGGAAATGGAGGGATCAACTGGATAGGGACAAATATCCTCAAATTTTAATGATTGTTTGCTCATCCTAGCTTGTAAGTCATTCAAAACAGCTTTGACCTCTTCCAAGTCTTTGTTGATAGGTTCTATAGAATTTGGAGTAGGTTGATTATGGATGATATTGTTGGTATGATGAAGGTGGTACTGCAGTGGTTGGATCATAAGAGTTTTGAGGTGCATAAAGAGGCATTTTTTGGCTTTGATTGGTATAAGCGGATTGGGATTAATGTATGGTGGATATGAAGATGGATTGTGATGGTAAGAGGTGGAAGATGCTTGTTAGTAAGATGGTTGTTGTTGATAATAAGAATTGGATGAGGCAACCTGTTGATATTGTGTAGGATTTTGATAATATGAAGAGGTAGAAGCCCCTTGTTGATATGGTGGTAGTTGATAATAAGAGGTGGATGGTGCATCCTGCTGATAAGACTACTATTGTTGGGGATAGGATGGATATGATTGGTATTGATGCGCAATGGTGGGTTGTTGCATGACATATGGGGGTGGTAGTGGATTTTATGGTTGTTGATAGGGATTGGTGTGTGGTTGTGAAGGGTTTGCATAAAGAGGTAGTTGGGTCTTCATTTGATTCTGAGAATCCTAATGAGGATTTGAATTTGGATGGGATGGAGTAGTGTATGTGTTGGATGGATGATAAAGATATTATGTAAGAGGATTACGTTGTGTTTGTTTAGGAATGTGTATATGCTATTGTGGAGGTTTCTACTATGGTGGTTTTTGGTAAGATGGGTGAGATGGAATATGTGGTTGTTGTGGGACTACTACTAAAGCACCATGTGGCGGTAATGATGGTTGGGATGTAGCTTGTGTCACCTAGTGTGGTGGTTGTATAGGAATCAAGATATTTTGTGGTGGGATTGGGAGGTTATGTTGTGGAGGTTGCTGATGAGGTGGTAGGGATGAAGCAACAACAGTAACGGTGTGTTGTGGTGGTGCTTGTAGTGTAGTGGATTGGTGAGGATTAGTAGGAGGTTGCTAGAATGTAGGCAGTGGTAAGTTTTTAGCAGGTTTAGATCTTGGAGGTGGCATTAATGCAATAATAGGTGTGCCCCCAACATTGATGGGTGGTTGACTAGGATGTTGAGATGAAAGCAATGGAGCAGATGGGATGTATGGTGGCATGTCATAGGTGTATGGGAAATTATGCTTAGGTTGTGTTGTAGAAGTTGCAATAGGGAGGTGAGGATAACTAGCAACTTGGTGTATCATAGTGTTTCCAAACTCAAGATGATACCAATTCTTTGTGGGTGCACCTTCAAGGATATATGAATTCCCTAAAACATTTTGTGAAGCTTGCGAATCTGTAGGTGTTGGAATAGTATGGGTGCCGATATATTGTGTTGCATCAAAATTGGATGGTGGTTTGATTCCTCTCATGATCAGAGTGGCGAGAATCTTATCCCCACATTTTTTGAGGATATGATCCGTCATCTGAATATTAACAGGATCGCTACGGTATTCATCAGCAGTGACTTCGGGTTGATTAACCATATTTTTGTCATCGAGTGGTGTGGTGTTTTGGATGTTGGTATTGGATTGTGATGAAGCACCATTATGGGGATCTTGTGGGATGTTCGACTAGGAACCTTGGGCTTATTGTTCTACCATTTTGTTTTTTGTTTGTGAGTGGGTCTGAATGGGCATGAAAGTGCAAGACAACCAGGTGGTCTAAGATGTAAGTAAACTCCTAGGATGCAAAGAAAAGATAATCTAAATGATGATTGGATTGATTGATTGGATTGGATGAGGGATCAATTTAATGAATAATTGGATAAAGATATGAATGGATTGGATTAGATTGGACAAGATTAATCGATAAAATGATTGATAATATTGTATGGAATTGGATTAAGGATCGATTGGTTGGATGATTGGAAGGGATTCTAAACTGAGTTCAGAGATCACCCTAGGTGACTTAAGGTGTTGATTGGTCGGATTAAAGGATGAATTGATTATCACAGCACCGAATCCACCTTGAGATGGAAGGGGATTGATAGGGTTGAGGATGATGATTGACTTAGGAAGGATGGTGATCCTAAATAGATGTTCAAGGATGGTGATCAGTTTTAGGCACCTAGTCAATTCAGATAACAACTTCAAACAAAGTTCAGAGGATTTGGATCAAGAAAATGATAATGGATGTGTAACCTAAGGATGATTAAGGATGCATCTATATGATCTAGATAATGATTTGGATGCAAATGGATTGAGATGCACATGAACTAACATGAGGATTATGCGTGGATGGGATGTACAAACGGCTAGGTAGAAAACAATATTTTTGAAATCCCATTAGGCTAGATTTTTGGATCAGGCTCATGTAACAGATTCAATTTTAGGGTAGGGCCGCCCAAACTTGGGAAGGGTCGCCCAAACTAGGGCAGGGTTGCCCAAACTTGGGCAGGGTCACCCAAACAAGTTTCAGTTTTGACTTAGTCTAAAAAATGGTCAAGTGATATCAATAAATGGGGTGAACGGACTTTCAAGACAGGAAAATGAGAGCACAAAATAGGTGAACAGATGCACGATACGGGAAAATGGATCCTCGAAATGGGGGAACGACACTCAGAACGGGTCAACGAATACCTGGAATGGGTGAACGAGTACTCTGAATGGGAGAAGAGATACCTGAAACTAGAGAAAGGATGGTCGGAATGAGGGAACAATGTTTGGAACGGGCAAGCGAATATCTGGAATGGGTGGATAGGTAGTCAGAATGGTTAAACGAATACCCAGAATGAGGAAACGACACTCAAAATAGGAAAATGAGTACTCAAAATGGGGAAACAACTAGCAAACAAATTTTGAAAATGATTATCCAGAGGTAAAGGTCACCCCTTTGAGGGCAAGGTCTCCCCTTTGGAGGGAAAGGTCACCTTTTTAGGAAAACTGCTCAAATATGACTTAGATAGGGTAAAAAGAAGCTAAAACAGGAAGGGCATGGTCACCCCTTTGAGGGCAAGGTCGCCTGTTCCAAGGAAATTGGTCAAATTTGACTTGGTCCGGGTGAAAAATAGCTAAAAC
This sequence comes from Sequoiadendron giganteum, assembly GCA_007115665.2. Classification (NCBI taxonomy): domain Eukaryota; kingdom Viridiplantae; phylum Streptophyta; class Pinopsida; order Cupressales; family Cupressaceae; genus Sequoiadendron; species Sequoiadendron giganteum. The sequence goes on along the minus strand of CM021110.1, from coordinate 190,742,440 downwards.
AGGAAGGACGGGGTTGCCCCTTTGAGGTTAGGGTCACCTTTGTGTGTTGGTTTGAACTCAACTTAGGTGAAAATAGCTATGGAAAAGGACAAAAACAACAAACAAATGGCTAAGACTGATTGATAAACACTGGTTTTTCACAAAGAGATAGTTCAAGCAGCACAAGCCTAAGATTAGTGTTAACGCTATGGTCAACATAGTCCTTTATCTAGGTTGAATAAGGCTTCTAAGGGAGTCCCCGATATATGCACGGTACATGGGGCACAACCCTGATAAACAGCTTGTCACAAGCGTGAGTCAAGAACTTCCAATGAGAGACTGGAAGCTCAGACCAACTCTTCATGTATTGTCTAGGTATCACCCTAGCTTTGACGCTCTGCCAAATATGACATGACTGGATTGAGGTACAAATTTTTCTCTCCCCCCTTTATATACCCCATCGGTAACACATGGTTGGGATCGTCCCTTAGGTGATGAAATCCCCAAGTAGGTCCCACTAAGAAATAGAAAAAGGGGAAAAAGGACTTAAATGGACTATGATTTCTCTTCACCCAGGATCGCCAAATGGCACAAGGGGATTGGATATGTCAATAGTCCAATTCTGCAAAAACTCAAACAAGTTCTTTGACCCCTTTTAATTAAATCTATGTGCCTAGTTAAGATAAAAATCACAAGCAACTAACTAGAGAAAATAAATTTTTCTCCCCCTACAGCAAATGTGTTAGTATTTTGTTGTTTTTGGTCTTCTATAATTGTTAACAAACTGCACAAAATGTTTGCAAAAACAACACTCACCAACAAACACACATTTCAGGTCAGTAGTAAGGAAAAATAGCATGAATCTAGACTCTGAAATGAAATATTAACCCTTTGTTTACCTGATTTGCCTTTGTTATGGGTGGGGTTGCCTTTGTGTTTTGGGCACAACCGACTTTTTGGGCAGGGTCGCCTCTTTGTGGGCACGGTTGCCTATCTGTGGGTGGGGTCGCCCCTTGCAAAAAAAAAGTCAAAAAATAGGAAAATCAAAAACAGAAAACCAAAATGTTGGGCGGAGTAGCCTATCTATGGGTGGGGTTGCCTGTTTGTGTCAGAACCAACAAAAATTCAGAAAAAAAAGAAACAGAAAACCAAAATGTTGGGCAGGGTCACCCCTTTTTGGGAAAGGTTGCTTGTTTGTGGGCAAGGTCACCCCTTTGTGGGCGGAGTCGCCTCTACGTTCTAGGCAAGGCCACCTCTGTGTTCCTAAACCTACAAAGTGTCAAACAACAGAAAACATGAAAGAATAGACCCGTGATGTGGGTCCCACCGAGCATTCCAGAAATGTGTGCAAGTGTTTTAACTAAGTTTAAAAATGCAAAACTAAAAGAAATGAAAGAAATAAAACACAAACAACACCTTGGATTAGGCCTAGTTGAATCTAAACAAACAACAACAAAAACAAATGGAAATTTTAAACCTTTTGCTTGCTTAGATTATTGAGTTGGTTGGCCCTTTAAGATGCTTGGATGTATGCTCCTTGATGACAAAATGCATGCAATAATGGAGGTGGGTGGAGTGATGGAAGATGGTAGGTGAGATACACTAATGGTTGCAAGAATGGTTGTAAAATGCTAAAGGATTGAATGCAAAATGACTCGAATGCTTTGAATTCAATAATGGCTTGAATGCTTTCTAATCGCTTAACCTCTAACCCCTCTAACTTGAGGCCAAGGCTCTCAATTTAAAGGAAAATGGACGGTTGAGATTGAGCCACCATGGTCAAGATGGAGAGTTGTTGTGAGTTGAGGACTCACAAGCCCTCACATCTTGTCATGTGGAAGGTGAGATGGAAAAAGTACAAATGACATGGAAAAGGCCATGTGATGTTGAGGTACTTGAAAGTACCTTGGGATTGGAGAGAATTTCCTCATAAAGGAATTTGTTGTCCCCAAGTGGGGCCGATAGTGACAAGTGAGGACTTTTAGAAAGTCCACTCTTGTCACCATGGGGATTGGAGAAGGTGTTGGAGAAATAAAAGTGAATTTTTAGTTCACATGCTTGGAAGAACCAAATGGATAAGACAAGGTCCTCCTAAAGGAGGTCTTTGTCCCATGTACCTGATGTGACCCATGAGAGGTCATGGGGAAGAGAAATGCATGGGGGGAATAAACGTGAATTTTTAATTCACGTGAGGAAGAGGTCAATACCTGATAATGTAAGTACCATGAAAGGTTGACTTAAGGAAATGCTAGAAAAGGTAAGTGATTATATTAAGGTTGTGCAAATAGGTGATTAGGCAAATTAATGAAGATTAGAGGTAAGTGGATAAATATGGAGGATGTGGCATTAATCTTGATTAAGGAGATGGACATCTTAGTCAAGGATTAACTAGACTAATCCAAATTAGTGAAAAGGTTATGGAGGATGGGACAAAGAGAGAAATAATTAATGTAAAATTGAAGAGGATAATTGACTAAATTAAATAAATTGATACATTTATTTAATTTAGAGAGGAAATGGTAAAGGGTAAAGCATTTAATTAAGTACTTTTAGAAACCTTGGAGAATAGGATAATATTAATTAAATACATCATTTAATTAATATAGACGAATTAGACAATAAATGATAGGATTTTGACCATATGGGAGTGGTCAAATTTGGATGCCTACAATAACATCTGCTTCCAAACACTTTAAAGAATTTAACAATAGGAGTCTTACCAGTCCATAACTCATAAGGAGTCTTTGTGTTGTTACCTCTAATTTGAACTCTGTTAAGAATGTAAACATCAGTGTGGATAGCTTCTCTCCAATATTCATCAGGAACATCTGCTTCTTTCATCATTGTTCTAGCAGCCTCTTGAATAGTTCGGTTCTTCCTTTTCACCAGTCCATTCTGTTGAGGAGTTCTCAGGACAGAATAATGTCTTGTTATGCCATGATCTTCACAAAATCCATTAAACTCACCAAAAGTGAATTATCCACCTTTATCAAACCTTAAACATTTGATTCTCAAGTTTACCTCATTCTCTTCTTGCTTTGAACGCTTTGAATATATCTAGAGCCTAAGTTTTCTCTTTAATAAAATTAACCCATGTCATCCTAGAGTAATAATCAATCAAGAGCATAAAATACCTGTCACTATTAAGACTTCATGTTCTTGTAGGGCTGATGAGGTATGTTTTAATCAATTCCAGCATTTTGTTAGATGATTGTTTTTTTCCTTTAAAGATACTTCTTGTTTTTTTTCCCAGCTGACAACTTTTACAAACTAAATTTGTAAGCTTTGTGATTCTAGGCATATCTCTAACAATTTCTCTTGAACTGATCTTGGTCAGATTGTCAAAATTTACATGTCCCATCCTCCAGTGCCATAGCCAACTTTCATTAATCTGAGAAATAAAGGACTGACCATCACCACTCTTAAGCTGATAGATATTTCCATGAGTTCTTCTTGTTGCTACAACAATTCCAAACCCTTTTCTGATCTCATAGATGTTATCTTGAAACACAAGTTTAAATCCTTTGCTACAGATTTTCCCTACACTCAAAATATTATACCTTAGGCCCTTGACATAATAGACATCATCAGTACTATGTTTTCCATCAAGACTAATTGTTCATTTTCGAACAATCTTAGCACCAGAATCATCTACAAACATAACTAATTATCATTTATACTTTTCAAGTTTAGTGAACTTAAATTTGTCTCCAATCATATGATTTGAGCATCTACTATCAATTACCCAATAGTCTTCATCATGTCTAGCGTGAAAATCAATAACCATAGTACCTTCCATCTCATCCTTCTTGCTCTCTGAACCAGATTCTCTTGCACATCTTCCATGGTTAGCAGATATAGCTTTACTTTCCAAGGCTAGAAATAAAAATTTGTCTTTATCTTCCTCAAAGTTAGACTCATCATCATAAATTTCTGCATCTTCTCTAACATAATATAGTTTCTTGAACTTCTTGTCCTTTTTGTCTTTGTAATTATTATTATATCTTGTTCTTCTTGTGTGTAGCTCTATTTGGACATCTTGAAGCATAGTGACCAATATTTCCACAACTGAAACATTTTAAAGGCAACATACCTTTGTACTTACCAATACCTTTCTTCAATTTCCTTGTAAATTTTGCTTCCAACTCTTTTGAACTATCATCATTCGAGTCATCTCCTATCTTAATTGATTTAAAGGTTGTTTCAGCTTTCTCCTTTTCTCTTCCAAACTTTCTCATCTCAAATGCAGTCAAGGTTCCAAATAGTTGCTCCTTAGTAAATATCTTTAGATCATATGATTCTTCAATAGCAGAGACCTTATCATTGTAATTCACCGGTAGGTTCATCAAGACCTTCTTAGTTACATATTCATCTATTATGATACCACCTTGGTTCTTGATTTCATTTGCTGCAAGTTCAACTCTCTGATAATAGCTTTCAATATCTTAACCCTCTTCCATTCTCAAGTTCTCAAATCTGTGTTTTGTTGTTAGCTTCCTTGACAATTTTACTCTATCATTTCCTTCATAAATATCTTTCAATTTTTCCCATACTTCATAAGTAGTGCCTAGAGAAATAAATTTTGTTCATTTAGTTTTAGATAGAGCACTGAAGATAGAATAACTTGCCTTTTCATTCTCCTCATAAGCAGAGATCTCATCTATAGAGGAAGGACCAATGGATAGTTCAACATACTTTGTCTCTATAGCTTTCCAGGTCTTGAAATCATGAGAGATAAGATAGCCTCTTATATGCACTTTTCGGTCACTGTAATCAGCTCCATCAAAAATAGGGATTTGCAACTTGTGTGCCATTTGATCTACCTCAAGTGGTTAAGCTTTTCACTGAGGAACCAGACTTTGATACCAATTATTGAAGTGCACAAGACAACTGAGAGGGGGGTGAATCAGTTGTACCAAATTATTTTTACTTCTATCCTTAATCAATTCCAACTTAAACTAATTTGTTATTAAGTATAAACATGAAATGTAGATAAGAAAAAGAAAACACCAGAGACACTAGATTTATGTGGAAAACCCAATGAGGGAGAAACCATGGTGAGGATTAACTCAAATATAGTAGAATGCAATACCGGATACAAAGGCTCACTGCCAGAGGGCTCACTACCCAGAAACAAAGGGTCACTACCTATAATAGGACTCACTATATAGAAGGATGCTCATTGTCTATAGACAAATAAAAGATAAATAAAGATACACCACAATAGGTTTTACATAGTTGCAGCTTGATCAAAAATAATTGCAAACACCATCATCTCACTGCTTTCAGGAATCTAACACATCAAAGTACTATTTCCTTGATTCGCTCTTATACACTCTAATTTTCACACTTGTTCACATTCTCCACTTTCTTTCTTCACAATCCACATCTTGACTTGCTTTTATACTATCTTCAACCCTAGAAGTTTTCTCCAATGTCAATTATACGTCCTTCATTTTAAAAATTCAAATTAGGTCGACTACTCAAAATTTCCATAGTGGATAAGAATGAGAGACGACCAGATACACATTTAATTAGGACCCAAACAACATCTTAGATCAATCACACTTCCTTAATTTTATGCTTAATATTTATGTAACGTGTAAGCACCAGGTCAACCAAACCTAATGAAAATACCAATGATCTTTGAAGTAAGTGCATCTCCAACAAGAAGATCACACATGGATTACTCAACATGCTTCACCAAACACTAGAACACCTCCTAGAAACCTTCAAGTACATCTATAGCAACTGCAGCAATATTCATGCATAGGATACTCTTCAACAATCCAATCGAACTGAGAAGAAACACACAGTAGCTCTGGAACAAGCCTTCTGGAGCACCAAACCACAAGCACATCTACTAGAATATAGAAAACATCAATATTAACCTTCTTTCAGATCTACAAGATCTGAAATAACCCACCAAAATACTGTAGAGAAAAGACATTTCTCCTAGTCCATAGATAAACAGTTCCACCAAATTGATTTACACACCGATGAACACATATTTCACACTCCATCGATCCAGAAGCTAAAACCTAGGATATATTATCCATTTAATATTATGAACAATACCATAGGTCTGTACAGGCATAGGATCAATACAAAAGAAATGTAGAGCACATTATTGGAGCACACTCATAACACACACACTACATAGTCTTCATTATTTATTAATTTTCTCAAAAGCACTTGGCATCAACACAACTGCAACTTCATAGCTTCGTGTACTCTAAACACTTCTACAGTATCTAAACTATACAAGTACCACCTACAATCACTTTAAACTATATTGACATCAATGACAACATCAATGACAATACAACCAAACAAATCCATACTTGCAACAAGGAGGATTCGAATAAATTTACCAACACTATGATTCTTGGCTAGTAGTAGAGCTATGTTCGAGAGAATCATGATGATAACCTCATCAAGGCTATAGATGTCTGACTGGTAACAAGGCAATGTCCCAATTGCTTTTGAGTTAGAATCATTCATGTATCTTAACATGGAAAATCATCTGTTCTTATGATTATCCAAAGGAGGGAAATGAATGCACATGCACACACTTGGTTTTTAGTAAATGAGAGATCTGATCTACTAATGATTTTGATTCTTTGGGGCATTTACCTAATGAGAGGAACGAAACCAGAGATTCTGGATTCTTGATTCTAGTTTGTCATCAAAATTCTCTAGAGCATTTTCCCAAAAGAGTCACCATTTGTTGTACCACTTTCCCACACACACCCCCACCGTAGGTAGGAACCCTCCTTGATTTCTTTAATTTTTCTTTAGGTCTTATCTTTTCCCCTTAAGGGATAGGTCCTTTAAATCTTGGGTTCCTTCACATTTTGAGCTTTCAATGATTACATTTATAATTAGGTGAATTTTTTTGCAACAATTGACCTCATCATAAGTATCTAGAATGATTAAGTCCCCTTTAATGATCAATTGGGCTCCACTTCATTAAATACCTTCCACAGTGGAATCCCCAATTTTTTTCTTTTCACTAAATTCTTACCCTCTTAGATTCCTTGAAATCCTTGTTTTTGTGAAAAATTTAAGGTAGTCTTTGAACTTGTTAGAGGTTGGGAGTCACCCTTACCACATACCTTATACATTGTAAATAATAAGCCAAAGGTCCAAACCGAAAAATCTCAAAGTCTGTCAACCTATTGTCAGAGTTCAAGGCTCAAGGTTCCTTCATACCCTTTACCATTGAGTAGAGAGTAAGCCTTATCCTTGACACCCGATGTCCACCCTGTTAGCAGCGATTAGGTTGTATATTTGAAGTCTAAATCTTGACATGCGTTCTTTCGTGAAATCTATCTATATGAGAAATCCCCGAATGTGACTTAATCGCTAAATTCATTGATTCTTGGATTGTACGAAGGGTGATTTTTCACATAATCCTTAGTGTCTTGGACTCCCCAAGCTATTTTTTGTTTTTTCGAATCCTTGCTAGCTTGGATTTCTTGAATACTTGGTTTTTGCAGTCCTGGATTTCTCGAAATTGCATGATTATCACAATGTTGAGTGTTTTGAGTTTGTTTGAAGTATGATTTGCCTTTATAAGGTTTGAATCTCAGTTATTAAATTCATTTACATCATAAATGAGATTGCATGATTGATTAATAATTATTTTTCATATGTATTATTATGTTTTTCTAAATATATGAGGGTTAGGATTACCCAAAAATCCATGAGAGTCCTAAATCCCTAAAAGAGGAGATATTTGGGAAATTCAGACTGAAGTAGAATACAAGAAAATGGAGTCTTAGGTATTTCTTTCCTTTATGGAATTAGTGACGAGGGAATTATTGAAGAATACACTAGATAATGAATTTGAACGGTGGTAGTTACGACATTGAAATGATGATGCAAGCACAGGAAACTTGAGAGGATCCCCAAAATAATGAAGAAATTTTCATGGGGTTTAGCATACAGAATTTTTCATCACCATTGATTATTAAATGGAGGCTATGGTAAACCACCATGCCATACATAGAGGACATATGAATTGGTCATGGAATCCTTAGTTGAAAGTAATCCATGACAATTCTATACTCGTAAGGTCAATAATCATCATGAGCAATTTGTAGTGATTGTTAATAATTAGAAATAAAATGATGGCACATATTATCACTGTGTTTACAAGATAAAATTAGAGGGATCTGTGATAAGGCATCAAGTTTTCAGAGAATCTAGGTATATGAGGATTCCACAAAAGAATGAACCTAGAGTTTTCATGAGCATGAAGATTATATAAAGATTTATACCCATTGTGGTTTCCTAAAGTTCATGAGGGGATTAAAAAAATCACAATGCTAAGCTATCTATAAGAATAGAAGAATGCTCGAGGATGGTGATAGAATGCAATTTATAAGTGGTGTAGTAATAAGAAATTGGTAGCATGTGAAAGGGAAACAATAATCCTATGAGGAAAAGATGTCTTAAGTTGAAATAATGCAAAACAAAATGTGATTACTCACAAGAGGTAATGGTAAACTCAGAGATTAAGTCTCCAGGCTACAAGTTCATGAAGTGGAAAGATTGCAAAGGTTGGGAATTTTTACTGCAATATAACAAGCTTGTGGCAGAAACATTCAATTTAAGAGCCAAGATCAAGGAGCTCCTTGCATTTAGGATGACTCATAGTAACCATGTATGAACCAAGGTGCAACAATGATAAAGTAGTGAGGATGGCACTTATGTGTGAAATTATTATCATGAAACAATAAGTTTTAAGGCTACTTTGATCATCAGAGTCCTTGTTCAAGTGGTTGTGCATGTATAATTGGCTCGAACTTAGTCTACCAGATTTGTGCGAAGCCCTTTGAAAGAAATCAATTAAAATTCAAACATGCTACAAGTACAAGTCTTCTTGAGTGAACGGAGTGGAGTGACTCTAGATATTATATCAAGCATGAATAGATGAAGTTTATCTAAGGTTTTGATTCATTTAATATTAATCTTGAGTATAATGATGGTTATTTTATGTGTTTGTAGGATATATATAATTAGTGCCACTTGGAGATCTGCTACAGGATCGCTAAAACAAAGGGATAAATTTTAGATGATGGAAATTGTATGATGTTGTCCCATTTATCAAAGGTGTTCATTTTATTACATGAAGAACTCACATATCCTAATATTTCTTGAGTTGAAGAACTCAGATGGAATCAGTTACATTTTTTTTTCTTTGCTCCAAAGTGTAATTGATTCCATATGAGTTGTTGATGGTGTATCATGAGTTGCCAATATTTAATGTAACTACTTGATGATTCTAGGTGATTTATTTAAGCCCTTGGATTAATTTAATCTTGGTCATTAATTCTAAAATTTTAAATCTATAAAATTCTAGTGCCTTCTCATTTGAAAGGGTTAGAATTAAGGTAGAAATCAGTAGGAGTTAGTTGTAGGAGAGGAGAGAGCTAGATGTTGTTATGTAATTTTTGGAGAAGTTAATACAATTGGTTCATTGATTTAGTGAAATTTGTATTAAGATTTGAAGTTTTATGGTTTCTTGTTCTTGATTCTCAATGTTAGTTTTTAGTTCTTTCATGATGACAATCTCAATGATGTTTGATGAATCTGTTGCTTATAATTTTGGAAATTTTCTAATTGTAAGTTGTTGTGTAATGTTAGTCTAGTCCAAATATTACACTTACTTCAACTGTGAATGTTTATTCATGTTGCGCCAGTAATTGGGTATGTGTTTGAATATTTCACAGTTTAAAAATCTTCCAAGTTCCTTAGAAGATTGCACTATTTTTGTATAGTTGTAGACTTGTCCTCGATCATGTAGAGATTGGTTTCATGGGGATTTTTCCATCTACAACATTCATCATTATTGTGATTGATCTTACGTGTTAGTATTTGGAACTTTCTCTCAACCCTATATCTTTTAATAATTCTTTGAATTAGTTTTAGAGTCAAAAGCATCACCACATTGCTATATTTGATGATAATTTTGAAGCTTCCAACATTGTTGAATTGTAAGGGCCCTTGTGATTACCAACAAATCACGTTTTCATTGAGTTTTTTTATGCATTATCAAGACTTGACATTAGAGACCTTGGGGTTATTTCTTGAAGTTTACTTATAGGAATCGCCTATCAAGAGAGATAGGATACTTGTATTTTGTTTGTGTTTTTTCAATGCTAAAAACACCAAAAATAGGGTGTTTTGACTTCCTCTTAGGTAGATCTTGTCATTTTCATGTAGGAATCCTTCTCTAATGCACTTGAGTAGGGTTTTATGCATGTTTAGCTCATAAAAACCTTAGATGCACTTAAGCTTAGGGCTCACACACTATTATCAAACAATTTTATTAGCTATTGTGGAGGTAGAAATACCGAAATAGGGGTTTTATTAAGGAAAACTCTTATATAGCCACCCCCACCATCTCGTTTGTAGATTTGTTATAGATTCAAATCTAAAGATTGAAGTTTGCAGGGTTGGCATCAAAGAGTAGACAAAGAGCTATAGGTTCAAGTTTTCAGGTCCAAAAAGGCATACAAGGACCGAGACGCCCTTAGCTAACTCTATCCTCCTATACAAATCAACACCAAACTTTTAGGATAGATACACAACACTCTACCCTTCCTATTTCTTCTTGCAAATCTCTATTGCAATCTATAAATTATCAAAATCTTATAATTTTTATATTAGGGAACATAGTATAATTAGGTTAATCAAAGAAAATTAATTCCAATCAATTCCCAAGGATCTAAAGGATCATATCCAAGACTGATTGACTCGCCTGTTAGAGTAAAGGTTTTAACTTAATTGTGTTAATTAAGTTGCCTTTATTCCCTTCTTAAGATTTCACTTTAGTTTGCATTAAGTGACATTTAATAATTATATTAATTATTAAATGTTTTCCTATTAGGGTTTCTTTTAGGGTTTTGCATGATCTTCTTCTTAAGGATTGATCCATTGTATATTCATTAATTCCTTTTTTTTCTGATAAGATAATTTCTCCATTTTTTAGAGCTTCAAACCCTTGTTTTTTTTCTCCATCCATTCTCTTCCTTGTGATAGGTATCCATTTGCATGCAGGTGTTCTTGGAGTCTGAATTTGGTTTTGACAACTTCTACATCACCTTCATGGTTGAAATTCAATCTAATCACCTTGTTGATTTGTATCCTAATGTAACCTTGAAAAAGGAGCAAAAATAATCCTAGGTTTAGACATTAAACTTAGGGTTCTATTCTTCTTTGCTATATTTTGGAAAACCAGACATTTTCACATCATAATAACCTTCTTAAATCTGAAATAATTCAACCATAGATCTAGGATTAGCATTGAATTGTTTTTATTTTCTCATTTAGAGTTTCTTTTTTGCATCATAAAATGCATAAAAAATTAAAAAATTACATATTGTATTACATCATAGGTTGTAATAGGATTACTTTTAGTCATATAGGTTAGATCTACATTCCAAATTGCATTCACAATTATCACTTTTTGTTCAAACATTGCTACACATTTGTATTTGAGTTGTATTATCATAAATTAAGAAAATTCTAAGAAAATATTAATGGTCACACTTGTTTGCAAACAGACCTAGAATCCCTAAGCAGTCTTCTAAAAATTCCAACTTTCAACTTTTACCCCCTTCAAGACTAAGATGACCTTAGGCGGCTCTTTCCTGCTATTGGTGGCTCAATTTTTTTTTGCACAGATCTCTATCTTTGTGTTATCAATCTCTTTCTACTTGTTGAGTTTTGATTTGAAATTTTTAGAAGGGCTTACTGCATGTGAAATAAAGGTGTCATTTTGCTTAATTTGTTGCAAATTTGAAGAAATTTGTTGCATTTCATTGTTGGAAATTATCAAATCTATAGGAAAATTGTTTATATATTCTAAAGCATTGCATAATTTGGGTAAATTAGTTCTTATTTTGGAAAAAATTCAAAACCATAGGTTGTTACAACACATTGCAAAATCCAAAAATTCACAAAACAAAATTAACTGTAAATCTGGGTCTACACATTGTCACACAATTAGTCTTTGTCACTAGTGCCTCTAAAACTCAAATTTAAGAAAGAGACCTAGTGGGACATAGACACCCTAGGGTGTCTTAGTTCTGCAAAACCTATCTTAGGTCTTAGGTATAGACTGATATATGTTGTTAGTTTGTAAATCTAGAATTTGATTTCTATACTAGTAACAGGTTTGTAAATTTGTTTTCAGCCTTAGTTAACTTTAACGTCAATTAGAATTTAATGGTTAGTATTAGAGAAAGAATATTCATCTAAATTTTCTATATCTCTTTCTATAAGTGCACTATATACCTATCAAGCCCTTTATTTGTGATGAATTTGAAATGTTAGATGAAGCCCTTGAGGACTTCATCTCACCTAGTTCATCTACTAAGGCTTACAACACTCCCACACAACAAAGAATAATTAATGAAATCACACCTCAAATTATCATTTATCCACCTATGAAATAACCTAAATTCCAAACCAAACCTGTAATTATCATAGGACAGCCTCAAAACAAGTCAAAACCCCTAGGTCACATTTGGAATTATGTGAAACAATTAACACAACGCAACCATGTAAACAATGTATCACAACCAAAATATTGGCATATTATTTCTCATACATATACCACAAGGAAATATCAAGCAACCAAGACAAACACAAACCATTCCCTCATCAATACCAATCCCACAACCTATTTTACCTAGTGTCCCTTATTTACCTCAACATGGTGGAAACAAGTATGATCTTATGGAGCAACTGTATAACACCCTTGCTAAGATTTCCTTGTGGGATTTAATTCAAACATCATCTATTTCCTATGGAATGCTTCAAAATTCCTTTAAAAAGTTGTTGTCCCTCCTAGTGCTCAACCAAATGATGTAGTAACCTTAATTGAGGGTATAAATTTAGGTAATGTGGATATTGCATTTCATGAAAGTGAATTAACATCCCTTGGAAACACAAAAAAAAAAAATGAGGCTTTGATGGTAATGGTTGTTATTAACAAGCCTAGGATTATATGTACCCTTATTGGCAATGATTCAAGGATTAACATTTTTAATGTAAATATTTTGGATGGAATTTGGGGCAGATAAGGCCGAAATTCAATTGGATACTTTGTCTATCTATAGTTTTGATAATGTGGGAATATAACAACTCAGTGTAATAACTTTACCTACCAAGGTTGGTAAGGTTTTTTTGCAAACTCCCATCCATATTATGCCCCATGAACTTTCATACAAACTTCTCTTAGGAAAACCATGGATTCAAGAGATGAAGGGATTTCCTTCAATGCTTCATCATTTAATGAAATACACTTACAAAAATAAGGTTTACATGATAAAAGTTGATCCAAAGTCCAAAAATTGTTTACAAACTAAAATGGGAATTAAGAATCCTCTTAGAACATTAATAACTACAAAAGTGGAACCTTTAAAAATTTATGAAAAAGAGGATTGTCTTTCATCGATAACAAGGTTGTTGGATGATGATTGGGGGTCATTAGATTTTACACCTAGATTCATGGGGGAATATGAGATTACAAAATCAAAATCTAGAAAAGAGAAAGAAGCCAAAATGGTATCAACACAGTCTATCATTGAACCATCAAAAACATCTAATTCCAAAACCTTTAATAAGGAATAAAATACAAGTTATACATCCACCTATAATGAATTGAACTATGGAAAACCACCTTCCTTGAAATAAATGGAAGTTGATAGGGTATGAACTCTTGAAATAAATTAGCTATAATGGAAAAGGATGTGGTGTAAAAGAACAAGGCATTTGTGTTCCCATATATCTCAACATGCAAGAAACAACAAGAGGTCTTGGATATTGTCCTTCCCAAATAATGAAAGCATAAAAAGGGCCTTCATTAAATTTGAATGCCATCACACAAGATTCCCCTAAGATAACCTTAAAATTGGTGCATTCTGAAATGATATATACCACATGAAAGGATATATCATTAGATAATTTTTAAAATGATGAGTCTCTAGCAAAAAATTTGGGTGTGTATGACACCCTGCCTAATCATCATCAAAATCATAAATTTCCTTATTATTTAAGTGTTAAAGGATACTTTAGGGAAGAAACTTAATTATGTGGTGATGAATCTCAAACAATTCTAGATATTCCAAATTGTTATGTGTTACTCATAGGAGGAACCATAGACATACCAATGGACCCATCTAATGAAGAGAAGGTGATTCAAACAGGTATATGTCTTGACGATGATGAACAAGAAGATCACACAACATTGTTACATAACTTTCTTGAAATATTTACTTGGACTTATTTGGATATGTCAAGTATTGACCCTATGATAGTCAGACATAACATTGTCCTTGAAAAATATGCTAAACCAATGAGACAAAATATATGCAAGATGAATCCTAAGGTGGCTTTATTGGTTAAGGTTGAGATTTAAAATATCTTACAAGCTAGTTTCATCGACCTTATCATTTTTTCACCTTGTATATCTAATATTATTGTGGTGGAAAAACCTGATAATTCATCTCTAAAGGATGATTTTCACCTTCCTAATATTGGCATGATATTGGATTCAATTGCAGGACATTGCCCTATTATCATTTATGGATGGCTTTTCAGTGTATAATTAATTTTTTATCAACCTTGAAGATAAATATAAAATAGCTTTTACTACACCTTGGGGAAAATTTTGTTGGGTTGTTGTGCCTTTTGGATTGAAAAATTCCAAAGCAACATATCAAAGAGCTATGACACTAATATTCCATGATTTTATACATAAAATTTTGGAAGATTATGTCGATGATATTTTGGTTAAGTCTATAATGCATCAAGACCATGTCAAAATCCTCCTTCAAATATTTTGAAAGAATCCATAAGTATAACATGAGGTTGAACCCAAATAAATGCATATTTGGTGTGGATAGTGGAAAAGTGTTAGGATTTATAGTGTCACATACAGGCGTTGAGGTGGAAACAAAGAAGATTGATGCTATAATAAACATGCCACCTCCTAAGAACATTTCACAATTGTGTATCTTACAAGGAAATATTTGGGCCATTCATCATTTTATTGCATCATTAGTGGATCAAACTCTTCCCTTTACCTAGCTCCTTAAGAAAGAATCAAAATTTAGATGAAATGAGGATTGTCAAAAATCCTTCAAAAAATTGAAATAATACTTAGCTAATCCTCCCATCTTACAACCAACTATACCAAAAAAACCTTTTATTCTCTACATCTCGGCTTCAAAACACACTCTTGCTACACTATTGGCACAACATTAAGATGATAATGCAAGGAACATCTTATTTATTACATCATTCAAACATTGACTAACTATGAAACTCGCTATACAACTATAGAAAAAAATTGGCTCTCATGTTTTCTACCAACAAATTGAAATATTATTTAATAAATGTATGTCTATGCTACAAAATTTGTCCCTTTAAAGCATCTCTTTGAAAAAATAATTTTTTAGGATGCCTAGCTAAGTGGGTTATATTATTAACTGAGTTTGACCTTAAGTTCATTTCTCAAAAATAAATCAAACACCAAGCATTGAATAACCAGTTAGTTGAGGTTCCTTCACCATCAGCTTTACCAAATCACAACTTATTTCTTAATAAAAATATGTTTAAGATAGATGATAATGAGACATGGGAATTATATTTTGATGGTTCTAAGTGTCAAATTGGCTTCAGAGTAGACATTATACAAATACCACCTTTAGTAAATCTAAAACGCTTATCCTACCTCTTAAATTCCTATGTACAAAAAACACTACAAAATATGAGGCCCTTATCACTAAATTATGTGTGACCTTATCTTTAGGAGTTCAACACTTTCATGTATTTGGAGACTCTCAACTAATCGTCAAAAAAATTAATGGATCCTATCAAGCAAACCATGATAAGTTATCTAAGTATAAGTACCTCAAATTAATAATATTGGAGCATTTCACATCATACACTATTGGCAATGTTCCACGAAAGGATAATTGACATGCAGATGCAATGGAAAGTACCGCTTCCCTTGTATCTCTCGATGAAACTTCCTCAAACTTCAATTTTGTTATTCACACTCTCACAAAACCATTGTTAAATGAAAAGATAAGGGAAACATTGGTTGCCAACATTGAAACCTTTAATGAATGGTATATACGAATATTTAAGTATCTAAAAGAAGGTACCTTTCTTGAACCAACCACTAAGAACACTGGAGCTCATATTCAAAAACTTGTAGCTTGATATATAATCCTAGAAGACATATTATATAGGCAGTCATTTAATGGTCTTATCCTCTTAAACAATCTAAGATCCTTGTGGCTCTTGAGGAAGCTCATGTAGGCTCTTGTGGGGGGCATTTTGGAGGAAGATCACTGGTTCAAAAATTAATCCTTATAGGATATTATTTGTGAAATATGGAACAATATTGCTTTGATCATGTTAAAAAATGTTCTTAATGTCAATAACATAATAATTTGATTCATGCTCCAGCTTCTGAACTTTGTGCCCAAGTGGCTATTTGGCCATTTTCAATGTGAGGCCTGGATCTTATTGGAAAGATTTATCCTCCTTCCTCTTTAGTATATACATTTTAAATCACTTCTACATATTGCTTCATGAAATGGGTAGAGGTAATGTAACACCCCTCTGTTTTGCTCTTATGCTAGATTAAGATGCTTTATTATTTGATCATTTCTTATTGAGCGATACGAACTGTGTTATGAGATGTAATTTCCTTGATGTTATACTTGACATGCTTTGATTAAAATAATGTTGGTTTATTATGACATGATTATTGCTTATGAATTTATTAAAGATGGAAGTGTCAGTTTGGTGATACTGTATTAGTGAAGGGGACATGATTGCATCACTCGCTTGCGAGAGCCCTACGGTTCTGTGATTTCCTCTTCACGGTGTATTTTATAATGATTTTATATGCATGCGCTATTGATGCCTTGGATACAGGTTTGCAGGTACATGACATCGACTCCACCTGGCTTCACAGGTTTGAGCGTGTCGACCCAACGGTATGATGATTGGGAGATAGTAGCTAGGTTACCTGTGTTAAGTCTAAACCCTAGCCATAGTGTGTCATCAGTTGAGTCTGCTGTGTCTTTGGTGCTTGTTTTAATATTATTTAATTCGGAAGGGCTCTTGAGTATGGAAATAAATACTAAGAGTTATTGCTTTAAATAGTGTTGATATTTATTTAAATTAAAATTTTACATTGTGATAGAAGTTTTTATTTAAATTGATTAATTAAATTTGATTTAATTAATTAATTAAATTTAATCCTATGCATTGAATTTATTTATTAAATAATTAAAATTAATTAATTAAATATGTTGTTGAGAAAATTAAAAGAAAAGGGAAATTTAATTTAATTGTAAATTGTAAATTTCAATTAGTATTAATTAATTTTAATTTGGAATTAAATTGTAATTAGAAATAATTTCAACATGCAAAAGGCTTTGAGAAAATATCTAATTGTTGAGAAGATATTTTGAATGTGACATGTGTGTGAGTAGAATTAATTATTTATTTTTGGTTAAAATATTTTTTTTGGAGAGGAATTGAATGGGAAAAAAGGGAGAGAAGTTTCTTCACAGGAGATTTTTGGAGAGGAAAAGATATTACTTTTGAAATAGGTTTTTGGTTGAAAATTGAAAAAACTCAAAGGGGTTTTCAAGAATTTTGGGGGTTTTCTATACTTTTACATCTTCTTGGAAGTGGTGATTTTGGGAAAGTTTTGGAATTGATCTATGAAGGGGAGGCTCTGCTTCAATTTTCATCTTCTTCAAGCTTCAGGAAAACAGGTTCTTTCAAGTTTATTTTATTTATTTAATTGTTTGAGAAAGATTGTCTGTTCAATTTTGTAGAAGCTTTGCTTAAATGATTTAAATGAAATTGAAAGATTGCCTGTACAAGAAGTTTATTTTGTGTTTTGGTTGTAGAAGCTTTAAATTGTTTTCAAAATCTAAAAGGCTTTCTTTATTATTGAATTGTTGTGAAACAAACTCAAAGGAAAACAATCTATGATTTAAGAACTTATTTTAACTTTAAAATCCTTTGTGTAAGTTTAGAGGAAAGAGATTTTTGTAATCTTGTGGGATTTGTTTAAATTTGCCTCTAGAAGTTCTGTTAAATTTTATTATGAGAAAGTTTGTGTAACTTTTCTTTCAACCAATTGAATTTGAATCCCTCTGATAAATTTGGAAAAATGTTATTATTATTGTGAAAATTTCTCTAAAAAATTGGTTGCCCAATTTGCCTATAGATGGCTTTGTTCAGAATTTTCTTCCCCAATTTAATTTATGGTTAAAACTCAATAAATATATATATGTGAATATATACATATAATAATTGTATATATAAATCCCCTCATATATATACTATATATATATATTTGTTTGTTTGTGGATTTTATTTTTTTTAATGGTTGCATCTCCGTCCATACGGCATCCTGGAGTTTGGCAAATTTTGAAATCGTAGTATTCTTTTATTTTGTTTTTGTAGGGTTTATTTTTAATGACAATGGGGGAGGCTTGGGAGGCGCTGCCTCCACCGCCGCCCCCATAAGGGGACGGCTGTGGAGGGAGACCTCTGCAGCCCCTCCTCCCTCTGCCAAGGTCGTGCCCAAGGGTTTGGGGATCGGTTGTGCCTTAGCACAGCCGCCTCCCCAAACACTTGGGGTTCCATGTGCATAAAATGAAAAATCCTATGTATTAAACCGCGGATGGAGTTTTAATTTGCTTCCTAAATTCAATCTTTATTAATTCGTTCCCTTTTAATTCATTTTTTATGAATTAGCTCTTCATTAATTCGTTTTGTTATTAATAAATTTGTTTTTATTAAATCATTTTTTTAATAAATTCATTTGTTTTATAATTTCGGATTTGATAGGTTATTAAAGGTAAATTATATTGTGTATACATATATTTTGTGTATATATTTTAGATATATATATTATGGTTTTAGTTCTAATTGAAGAAATAATTAATGTTAATGGAAATTATTTATATATATATATATATATTTAATGTATATATTGTAAGTATATATATATATTGTGTATCTATATGTTCTTCTGTAGTAATTTAAAAGAATAGGGTCCATGCATATTTATTCAAAAAGATGAAATACGTAAGCATTAGTTATAAATAATTGCATGAACTAAAGATTAGATAACTAGATTGGTTACTTCTGATAAATAGATGCATGTTCGAGTTCAAGTTGAAGTTAATTTCAATATGAAGAATTCTTGTAATAAAGATATTGTTTTCATTTAAATAGGCATTGAATTAGATGCATGTAATTGCATGTATTAGGGGAAATTAGAATAGTGTGATTTTGGAAAAGAGAAAATTATAATTTATTTAAATGATGTAAATCGTTTGAGAAAATAGGTATTTTATTAGTTTGAAATTGAGGGAAGTGGAATAATAAATGGAATGATGTTCTTATAGTTGTTTAAAGTTAAATTGAGATATTTGAAGAGCCTGTTAGTTTAGATAGTTGAATTTTCTCCTTCGTTTTGATAAGGGTTTTTATTAAATTAGAGAAAATTGAGTAACTTGTCTTATTGTTCCTTTTTATCACTGAATGTATATGGATTTAGTAAATCCAAATCTAAGATTTAATTATCATGTTGATTTCCTATGTGGTTCATCTAAATGTAATAAGAGGAAATGATTATTTAATTAAGTGAATTGCGGGAATAGGTATTTAAAATATATATAATATGTTAGTAGGAACAAAGGTTCTATTATTTTTAAATTGATGAAATTAAGGAAAAGGTTAGTGTGATGTTATCTCTGTTTGGAAGAGCCTTTTTAATTAATTAGTTAAGTTGGGATAATTGAGCGATGCGAATTATTATAAGTCATTTCGTTGACTGTATGCAAGATTGTGATAAATTAGATTGTTGTAGACATTAAACTATTATGCTTTTATGATGTGTTTGAGTTATCTTTTGTGATATTTAGGGGTAATTGAAAAGAGGTATTAGATGAGTTATTGTAAGTCTTCCTAGTGGGGAATGTTAGCTTGAGAGTTATCATTTCATGGTCTTATCTTTTGTAGTTCTCTATGGTAGTAAGTTTGTTGTTTTCAGTGAGTCACCCGATTTCCACGAACGAGGAATGGTTGATCTTCTTTGAATGGTTTTGTTGGATGTTTTGTACCTCCTTAGTTTGGAGTGGTGTTGAATCACATGATAACTGTAGGAGGGTGAAGCTCAATGGGGGCCGAGATCTGGAATGATTTGGCGGGCAACTCATGCATCTTGAGTGGCTTTCTCCTAGGTTAGTAGTATGTTTAGGCTACTGGTGAGTCATACTATAAAACTCTGGTTTCAATGTATTCTTTGAATTAGTATTTTTCTTGTGGTAGTATGTTTAGAGTTGAGTTAGTCTGTGACTAGAGGTTGTAGGGATTGTCCTTGTATCCTTCTTACTATCTCTTAGCACAGGGGGTGGGCCTTCGGGTACCACTTGGTTGGGAGGAACGTGCGCCCTACGCCGTTGGGTCCCCCTTTTGATTTGCAGATTGTGTTGCGAGGTTTTCCAGTGGAGAACTCGCAGTGGTTTCATTCTTTTGATTAAGCTTTCTAGTTACTTTAGAATAGCTCTTGTAATTATTATTCCCCTCAATTTTTTTCAAGGAGGAATCTTGTATTTGTAATAGTTAGGTTTGATCTACCTCATTCTAGGAATGAGTATTGTAATCTACTTTTAAGTTAATGTAATTGAGAACTTATTATATGTTATCGTAGTCGTTGATGGTTAAAATGACACAAACAACATTAAAACAGAATATTTCTACTCTATTTCTCCTGAAAAAGAAAGACAACATGTAGTAGCCTAACTCCCAAGGTCTTGGTAGTTGGTTCTCAACTATCTGATGTCACTCAATTGGTTCATGCAACTGTAATATTCAAGGGGCCTGTGCTGGTAACAAAAGATTCAAGCTATGACTCTCTTTATCGAAATAGTTCTTGTAAATCAATGGGGTTTAAATAAAAGAAAAAGATAGAACAAAGGGGTAAACCGGTAAGTATGAATCAACTTTATCTATCATCTGGACATATATCTTCAATAATGAATGTTTCTTCCAATCAGATCAAGAAAACCATAATATGATACAGTCTATAGCATAATCTATACCACTGCATACATTTTAGGTGCTTAATTAACTTCGCAATTACTCTTCACAAATATTTCAAGGGTTTCAAAACAACACACATTCATTCATTATCAAAATTATGGATCAACAAACTTTTTAATAACTTCAACTCAATGACAATCTAATAAGATAATCTTTAAATCTGGTTTCTTCTAATGACTTTCATCACATAAGACACTATCATGCTTCAGCACAATCACTGGAATTTAGATGGATTATAACTTATTAACCTTATCAAACAAAACAACTCAGTGCAAACTCCATATTGCGTTTAACCTATAAATTCTATTAACTGTAAAAGATCAAGTACAATGTATCTCTGCCAAAACTCTATAAAATTCTATCTCCTAGCATTAGATAAGCCAATCTAGTTCTCAATTAGCCCCCCTTTACAATATGATACCCATCTGGTATTTATAGATATACAAAAAGTTTGAACCTTACTTCTATTTTAGGCTTTCCACCTTTTTAGGAATTTAGAATCTCTTGGAAACTCAGATCAATTTGATTTGAGTTCTTACATTAGACTTTCAGTCTTAACCAAAAATAGAAGATAGAAGAGAAAAGAAAGTCATGCGCTCAAAAAGCTATTAGTGTTGTATGCATGCAACATGCAAAGAAGGAGAACATTATGAATGCAAGACTTCATGCATGCGAAGCTGGATTTGCTAGAAACTCATCATAGCTGTTGAAGACTTGTTGTAGAGTATCCATCTCTGGCCCATCAATCTAGTCATCTTCAAATTTAATCCGATCCAGCTCAGCTGCAGCAAACTCCTTCATACTTTTCACCTTTATCAATTCTCTCCCTGCATCTTTTATCTCCTCTTTGACCTCTACAAGTCGATCTAACATCAATTCTCCACCATCATCTCCCTTTTGCATAAGTCCTTGGAATCTTTCATCCCACTTTTCCTTTATTTGATTAAAAGGCATGCCCTCTTTTGTAAATGCATTTATATCTACAATAATGGCAATAGCTGCTTCTAATTCTTCCAATTGCTCAGTTAAATTATTTATAGTCTCTTGAATCTCATCCTTATGCTTGCTCAAAAAGCCAGTCCTAAACTTAAGTATGCGAGAAGTCTTCTCTACAAAGTCTTTGTTATCATCTTCAAGTATAGACTGTTCCAGAAGAGTTGTTAGAGGCAATGTATTTATCTTTTCTAACTTTTCACCATACTCCTTATACTCTTCTTCTTGTTTTTTTGATGCCTCAATATATTGATACATCTCTTTAATCAACCCTTCAGTATCCTTGTAGGCTTCAAATCCTTTCACTAAAACCTCTCCTACCTCTTGGTTCAATTTATCTATCCATTTGTCTACCATCTCCGCCTTACCTCTAACTTGCACCAAATCATCTACCTCCTTTTTTCTTAACAAAACAGGAGTCTCAATAGCTGCAACTTGTTGTGACCTTGGAGAGGAGACACTCTTCAAGAATGAATGTAACTGATCCAATTGAGCCTTAAGCTCATCTTTCTTTTGTTTGTCCTTCATCATTCTTGATTTAGTTGTTGAAGCCACCACATCAATCAGATTCATTTGTTGATTCCTAGTGGGTCTTCCCAAATTAACCATACTCAATTGATAGTCTGTTAGCTGCATATCCCCTACCTCCTTTTCTGTCATAGGCATGGCACATTCAGCAACTATCTCCCCTTTATCTATGAGTCTAGTAGAATGTAAGATTTTAGCCTTCTTCTTAGGCCTTTCCTGTTCAATTCCCTTCATCATGTCCTCCCAATTAAGAGGTTGAGGAGGTGTTCTGGCTCTCTTCTGTAGGTCTAACTTCAACCATATAGGAGCACTGGAAGCAGTCATCATCATGGAAGAGGAAGCGGCAATTGTAGAGGGTGGCTGAACATTTACCTTAGGTTGAGAATCAACCTTTTCTTTCTCTTGTTGCTCCTGTAGCACATGCATATGCACCAACTTCTTAGCCTCTTCTCTACCCCTTTGTTCTATCTTTTTCTTTTATTTAAAACCCATTGATTTATAGGAACTATTTCGATAAAGAGAGTCATAGCTTGAATCTTTTGTTACCAGCACAGGCCCCTTGAATATTACAGTTGCATGAACCAATTGAGTGACATTAGACAGTTGAGAACCAACTACCAGGACCTTGGGAGTTAGGCTACTACATGTCTTTCTTTTTCAGGAGAAATAGAGTAAAATATTATGTTTTAATGCATTTTTGTGTCATTTTAACCATCAACAGAAATTGGTTATTATGGGATAAGGCTAGAGAAAGGAAGGGAGATCACCAAAAGTTTGATAGACTTTGGTTAGTTCCCTATCAAATAGCTAAAATCTTAGGTGAGAATGCTTTTCATTTGAGTACCTTAACAGGAGAGCCTATTCCATTACCAGTTAATGGTCAGTTTTTCAAGCACTATTTTGGTGCATAGAAAGTCTGATGTTTTGAAAAGGAATGTACTATATTGTATCATATGTAATTAAGTTTTTAGTTTTTAGTTTTTGTTTTGTTTGTTTTGTTTATTTTGTTTTCTTTCTTTGTTTTGTTTTGTCTTGTTTCGTTGGGGATTCTTATTTTGCTCATCTCAAGTTAGGGGGTTGTTATTCAAAGTATACTATTGGTACTAGGAAAGAAATTGGTTTAGGTATTCTCATTATAATCATTGAAAAGGATTTCATTCTAAAACTTATGTTTTATGATCATTCTAGTTTGGGTTGGAAAAGTTATTAAGGATAGAAGATATAAATGTGAATATCTCATGAATTGTGATCAAAGATCTATCACCAAATTAGAAAAACATTTGCATGAGTAATTACCTATTTGTTTTAGAATGACTCTACCTTTGTTTCAAGTGAAAAATCAAATTCCAAGACTATCATGAAATCCATTGTAGTACTCAACCTGTATCTGAGTTGCAAGCTCCACCAACTGTGCCTTTCTTTGGCAATAGCATGCACAATTCCACACATCAACCTCAAAGTCAACCACCACAAGGGGGAGGATCAACCAATGTCCATTCCACAGCCATAGTTCAAAATGTGCAGAATGATCAAACTATTCAACTTACAAGTGAAGTAGAGACTCTCAAAAAGACTCTCTCTCAGATGTCAAATGACATGGCATAACTTAGGCAAAATCCTCCCAATAATCAAAACCAGAATTACAACAATCAGGGAGGTTATAACTATCAGGGCAATTACTCTAATCAGAACCAAAATCAGAACACCAATAGGAACTTCCAGAGTCAGAACTCCTCAAACCAAAATTATCAAAATCAAAAAAGAGGATACAATCAAAGGTTCAACAACAACAACAATAATAGGTAGTGGAACACTGGACCTAACAATGGAGGAGTTCCCCATAATTATCAAGCAGGTGAAGAGAGATCAAATACTGCTATTGTTGTTGATTTGAATTTTATGACAAATTGGTGTAGGTTGCATGATACAGCAGCCCATTCTAAGGTCAATTGCCTAGAAATGGAGAAGATGGTGAAAATTGTACAAGCTGATGCCCATCCTCAAGCAGGAAATTCCAATCAAGGCAATGGGCCAATCAGCACTGCCATGACTTATGAAACCATTGAAGAAAAGTATCAATTCCCTATGCAAGGGGATAATGAGCCGGAGGAAGATGTCTATGATGCTCAAGCTTTCCAATCTAAGGGTGGTCACTTTCTGAGGAACCAGAATAAAGGGCCATTCACTACATCTGCACCCCCTAACAACATGGTTCCACCAAATCAGAATGCAGATAACAATCCACCCCCACCAAAGGGATCTTCTGATTCTCAGAATAGAGGTAATCAGCCTTCTTTTCCTAAGTACCAATTTAGGAATGATTCAGAGTTTGATTTTGTTGCAGAATTGCAAAGGCAGAAGACGTCATTGTCTTTCTTTGATATCATGAAGTGGTGCCCAACTCAAAGGGAGGTGGTATTAAAAGCTTTGGAAGAAACAGATCGCTTGAAAGGGAAAGGTAAAATGACTCCCGCAAAGGAGATGAATGCAGCTATGTATAAAGGTAAGACCAGTACCCCACCTTTCTTGTTAAGTTTGAGAATCTTTGGAAAGAATCTACACAATTGCTTATTAGATTCTGGAGCATCAGGGAATGTCATGCCTTTTTCGATTTGTAAAAATTTAGGATTGAGTCCTATTCCAACCAATAAAAAGGTGATTCAATTGGATAAAATCAAAGTTAATGTTGTAGGTGAGTTGAAGAACATGCATGTGCAAGTTGGATCAGACCCAAGGATCCAGACCTATATAGATATTCAAGTTGCTGACATCCTAGAAACATATGGGATGCTTTCAAGTCGAGAGTTGATGAAGAGTATAGGTGGATATCTGTCTTTGGATTTCTCGCACATGTGGTTACCATGGAAAGGGGTTGCAACCCAGATAAGAATAGAAAGTGAACCTAGGCTCAAACACATGATTACAGAGTATGATACTCCAAATGAAGTAGCATTCTTTGAGACTGAGATAGGTGTTTACAAGCAAGAGGAAGTCCTTACTTTCTCTGTAGTTAGTCCTGAGGATACACTATCTTTAGACTATAGTGACTCGAAGATTCACATCAACCAGAAAGTTCTAATAAGGAAATTGCAACAAGATAGGCTGGTTTTAGGAACAGAAACTGATTTGAGTAATTTATTACTTCCTAATTGGTGTAGAATACACTATCATAACCATTCGGAGTTGACATGTCAGTAATGCATAGATATTTTAAGGCATGTAGATTTATCCAAGCAAGAATCTCAAGAGGTAACTAAGACTCCCATCAATGAGTTCTCCTTCCAAGCTAAGGATGCAACTATTCTTACATGGGTCAGTCTTTCTCTAGAGGAAGTTTCTTTACCAGAAGAGCAGACTCAGGTCTTAGGGTTTTCGGATCAAAAAGAGGAAGTGGAAGTATCTCAGTTTCATTTCAATACCCCTATCCCGGATGCTTTTCCAATGCCAAAAGAGTTAATAGAAGATGAGTTAGATGCTGACTCAGCCCAAGAAATCACTCAGGAGGTAGTTGTTGAACAAATTAAGGACCTTGGGATTTAGGCTACTACATGTTGTCTTTCTTTTTCAGGAGAAATAGAGTAGAAATATTTTGTTTTAATGTTGTTTGTGTCATTTTAACCATCAACACTAGTGTTAGAATCTTTAATGCTTTGTGAGTATGTGAAATTATATGTATGGTTAATATTTTAATAAATTATTTGAGTGCAAGTAGTGTGTATGTTTGGTAATCGATATAATCTTGTCACATTACCTTAGAGGTTTTTGCGAAGTGTTGTGCATCTTCTTTGTTAATAATGCACTTTTAAGAAAAAAATTGTACGCTTCTGCATGGTGTTGCAACTTCCTTTAGGGTCTCATGATGGGGTATTACACATGGTATCAGAGCCCCCAGGTTCATACACTGGATCCTCTGGGTACATTTGTGTCCACTATGTTGTCCTTGTCGATTTGTTAGTGGAGTGTTAAGTGATCACATGTTCATGGCTTTTACGTTAGCATGATGTACTCTGTGAAAGAGTGTAGCATGTAAGTAACCTGATATAAGGTTATGGTTGGAAAGTTAAGATACGTATCCCATGGGTTATGGAATTGGATATTCTTGTGGGACTATGTATGTAGTTGTACCCCCTTGTAAATGTAATAAATCAGTAACTGTATCTTGTTTGTATGTTGTGGAAACCCGTACTTGCTTTGTGTGTCCATGTGATGGTGATACTTGGTACTCATCCATGGGAAATTGTCACATTTTGGTGTGGGACTAACCATACCATTATGTGTTTTTGCATGTTTGTAACCTGATTGAGGGCCAACCCATGTGAGGTTGAATCTTGTATATTGGAGTAACCAAAAGTAGCTCTTTTTCTTTTGGTTCTCTAGATCCTCAATCTGTGAAGGGATAGTAGCAGTCACAAGTTTTCTTGGGTGGAGTGTGTAGCATATGCATATTGTAGCGCAGAGCATCTCAGCTCAACCAATCCCAAGAAATCGTACCCACTACTTTCCCTTATGTTGGATCAAGATACTTGATCCATATGTGTTAGCCTAATCCCCAAAAACTTGAGTACAGGAGCATGGTTGTTAGCTATGCCTAGACGTCTGTAGAGGCGATGTTCTAGAATTATTGAGTTAACCTCATATGTATGAGAGGTGAAGCTCGATAGCCCCATAGTGATATTATCATATTGCATTATGTATATGTACCCTATCTGCATGTGTTCTAACATGATGCAAGAGATACGATGCCACACCCTACTCATGTTCCAACATAGTAATGGTGATGATGTTGTGTTACACGATGCCACGCGCTGAGACACATGAAGGCACATTATGAGATTTTCTTTGTTAGCCTACTTGTGCGATGAGCGTTATGGGGCCTCGAACACTTGTAGAGGGATCCTCATGGTTGCCTTGACCATGTTGATCGAGTAGCATATGGGTAGATCCTAGCCACGTATACCTCTAGCTACATCGAGTTCCTATGTGTGTCTTCTCCACGAGGTATCGCATGTGGGGTGAGTTTTGCATGTGCCTATTTCTGCGGACCCACAAACACACTGCCACGTGGCATGCGACCAGTACGTGCCTTCTCCAACTAGTGTATGACCAGGTAGAGTGACGACATTTTCTTTAGTCATGGATACACTCTAGTCATGTGGATAGCATGCTCATTCTGCATCACATGAGGGCTATTAGCATTCTAGCTGGACGTTGTTTCCTCCTTCCTCGTTGGTGGCTAGTATTTAGTCACATAGTGTTGTATAGTGCAATTTTTAAAGATTGTGAACTTTCTTTTGGTTATTGATGATTTTTCAATTGATTGTGAGGTCCGACACTTTGTTATATTTGATTGTGATGGTTTAGCCACAACTTGTGATCTTATTTTCTGATAACCCTAGTGGTTATATATTTGATTTAGTGTTGAAATTATGTGCATTATTGCCTTATTGTTGAATGGAACTTTAATTTGATCTTCTTTATGAACTTGGTGGCTAAGCTAGTTATCTTTGTTGTTTTCAATGTCGGTTATGTGTGTATTGTGATTCCTCTCCAAGGACGTATGAGGTGGACTTGGTGAGTGTGTACGAGGAAGCAAACGTAGGAAACATTGAGGATGGGGGTATGTGAGGCTGTACACAGCTAGAACCCACTACTCACCTATGTGTGATGACTATCTCTTGGAGGCTAATCCCCTTATACAACAAGAGATAGATCATTGTGGTCTTGTTTGGATGGCCTCACCTTTTGTGTGGCCTAACACCATCAAACCACTGATTATGATGTTGATTTATTTGAGATGGCTATATGTTCTTGGTTCATGGATTCTTCTATCATGAATTGGTATGTTGTTTTTCGGTGTCTTGATGGACCCTTGTGTAACCTTATGTTGTGATTTCTAGTGTTGTTTGTTGGTATGTATATGTATTAATCATGGTTATGGTGCTTTATCTCTGAGGTTATGTATGTTAATTATGCCCCTTGGTTGTGACTCCTTTCGTGGGTTGTGTATAGGATGTCTGGTAGAGGTGATCGTGGAAAGGATCATCGAAGCTCTTCTTCTTTGAGTCCCCACCAGCAAAATTGTGTGGCATGTTTGGTTCCTCGATTATGTACTTTGCTAGATGAATTCCTTACTGAGTTTGACTCTGGACAAGAGTGTGGTATGCAACCACAAAATTTTGAACCTAAGCCTAAGAAGTCACAACCTCAGCCTGGTGGTAGTGGTTCTCGAATTAGAAAGGACCAAAACTGGAGGCGTAAAGAGTGCTTCCATTTGGAGCGGTCGGCACAATGTGCGAAGGTTGCAGCGGGTAAAGGTACAGGATGTTACAATTGTGGGCAACAGGGTCACTTAGCGAGACAGTGTTCTCAGAGGAACACACTTGGAATCAGTCAGAGATCGGCAATTACTGAGCTAGCAAGGAATGATGCAAGAAGGACTTGTGGAATGAGTGCAATGGTTGACCATCGTCGAATAGAGCATCAGAGTACAGATGTGGAGATTATTGGAAGTGGACAAGCAGCTGTTTTGGGAGCTCATGAAAATCTTGCAGTACAGGAAGCCGAGGAAGTGCCTTAAGTGTTGTTTCCCTTGCTTTGATTCTTTTTATGTTAGGATATGTGTTTTGAGACTATGTGATTGTTTAGTTTGACAATGTATTTGGTTTTGAGGATTATAACTTTGAATATTGTTACTTTTATGTTGGTTTGTGTAGTGGTTCAATGTTGGAACCATGGATTATGTGTGTTTTGTGAAATTTCGTACTAGGGGTTTTTGCAGGCTTCCAGGACTAAGCCTGACCCTAGGGGGGGGGAGAATGTAACACCTCTTTGTTTTTCTCTTATGCTAGATTAAGATGCTTTATTATTTGATCATTTCTTATTGAGCGATACGAATTGTGTTATGAGATGTAATTTCCTTGATGTTATACTTGACATGCTTTGACTAAAATAATGTTGGTTTATTATGACATGATTATTGCTTATGAATTTATTAAACATGGAAGTGTCAGTTTGGTGATACTATATTGGTGAAGGGGACATGATTGCATCACTTGCTTGCGAGCGCCCTGCAGTTCTGTGATTTCCTCTTCACGGTGTATTTTATAATGATTTTATATGCATGTGCTATTGATGCCTTGGATATAGGTTTGCAGGTACATGACATCGACTCCACCTGGCTTCATAGGTTTGAGCATGTCGACCCAATGGTATGATTATTGGGAGATAGTAGCTAGGTTACCTGTGTCAAGTCTACACCCTAGCCATAGTGTGTCATCAGTTGAGTATGTTGTTTCTTTGGTGCTTGTTTTAATATTATTTAATTCAGAAGGGCTCGAGTATGGAAATAAATACTTAAGAGTTATTGCTTTAAATAGTGTTGATATTTATTCAAATTAAAATTTTACATTGTGATAGAAGTTTTTATTTAAGTTGATTAATTAAATTTGATTTATTTAATTAATTAAATTTAATCCTATGGGTTGAATTTATTTATTTATTAAATAATTAAAATTAATTAATTAAATATGTTGTTGAGAAAATTAAAAGAAAAGGGAAATTTAATTTAATTGTAAATTGTAAATTTCAATTAGTATTAATTAATTTCAATTTGGAATTAAATTGTAATTAGAAATTATTTCAACATGCAAAAGGCTTTGAGAAAATATCTGATTGTTGAGAAGATATTTTGAATGTGACATGTGTGTGAGTAGAATTAATTATTTATTTTTGGTTAAGATATTTTTTTTGGAGAGGAATTGAATGGGAAAAAAGGGAGAGAAGTTTCTTCACAGGAGATTTTTTGAGAGGAAAAGATATTATTTTTGAAATAGGTTTTTGGTTGAAAATTGAAAAACTCAAAGGGGTTTTCAAGAATTTTGGGGGTTTTCTGTATTTTTACATCTTCCTGGAAGTGGTGATTTTGGGAAAGTTTTGGAATTGATCTCTGAAGGGGAGGCTCTGCTTCAATCTTCATCTTCTTCAATCTTCAGAAAAACAGGTTCTTTCAAGTTTATTTTATTTATTTAATTGTTTGAGAAAGATTGTCTATTCAATTTTGTAGAAGTTTTGCTTAAATGGTTTAAATGAAATTGAAAGATTGCTTGTACAAGAAATTTATTTTGTGTTTTGGTTGTAGAAGCTTTAAATTTTTTTCAAAATCTGAAAGGCTTTCTTTATTATTGAATTGTTGTGAAACAAACTCAAAGGAAAACAATCTATGATTTAAGAACTTATTTTAGCTTTAAAATCCTCTGTGTAAATTTAGAGGAAAGAGATTTTTGTAATCTTCTGGGGTTTGTTTAAATTTGCCTATAGAAGTTTTGTTAAATTTTATTATGAGAAAGTTTGTGTAACTTTTCTTTTAACCAATTGAATTTGAATCCCTCTGATAAATTTGGAAAAATGTTATTATTATTGTGAAAATTTCTCTGAAAAATTGGTTGCCCAATTTGCCTATAGATGGCTTTGTTCAGAATTTTCTTCCCCAATTTAATTTATGCTTGAAACTCAATAAATATATATATAATACTTGTACATATAAATCCCCACATATATATATATATATATATATATATATATATATATTTTATTTTTTTTTGTTTGTGGATTTTATTTTTTTAATGGCTGCCATCGTTGTCCGTACGGTGTCCTGGAGTTTGGCGAATTTTGAAATCACAGTTCATTCTTTTATTTTGTTTTTGTAGGGTTTATTTTTAATGACAATGGGGGAGGCTTGGGAGGCGCTGCCTCCACCACCGCCCCCATAAGGGGACCGTTGTGGAGGGAGACCTCCGCAGCACCTCCTCCCTCTACCAAGGCCGCGCCCAAGGGTTTGGGGCTTAGCACAGCCGCCTCCCCAAAAACTTGGGGTTCCATGTGCATAAAATGAAAAATCCTATGTATTAAACCGCGAATGGAGTTTTAATTCACTTCCTAAATTCAATCTTTATTAATTCATTCCCTTTTAATTCATTTTTTATAAATTAGCTCTTCATTAATTCGTTTTGTTATTAATAAATTTATTTTTATTAAATCATTTTTTTAATAAATTTGTTTGTTTTATAATTTCGGATTTGATAGGTTATTAAAGGTAAAATATATTGTGTATACATATATTTTGTGTATATATTTTAGTTATATATATATTATGGTTTTAGTTCTAATTGAAGAAATAATTAATGTTAATGGAAATTATTTTTATATATATATTTAATGTATATATTGTAAGTATATATATATATTGCGTATCTATATGTTCTTCTGCAGTAATTTAAAAGAATAGGGTGCATGCATATTTATTCAAAAAGAGGAAATACATAAGCATTAGTTATAAATAATTGCATGAACTGAAGATTAGATAACTAGATTGGTTACTTCTGATAAATAGATGCATGTTCGAGTTCAAGTTGAAGTTAATTTCAATATGAAGAATTCTTGTAATAAAGATATTGTTTTTGTTTAAATAGGCATTGGATTAGATGCATGTAATTGCATGTATTAGGGGAAATTAGAATAGTGTGATTTTGGAAAAGAGAAAATTATAATTTATTTAAATGATGTAAATCGTTTGAGAAAATAGGTATTTTATTAGTTTGAAATTGAGGGAAGTGGAATAATAAATGGAATGATGTTCTTATAGTTGTTTAAAGTTAAATTGAGATATTTGAAGAGCCTGTTAGTTTAGATAGTTGAATTTTCTCCTTCGTCTTGATAAGGGTTTTTATTAAATTAGAGAAAATTGAGTAACTTGTCTTATTGTTCCTTTTTATCACTGAATGTATATGGATTTAGTAAATCCAAATCTAAGATTTAATTATCATGTTGATTTCCTATGTGGTTCATCTAAATGTAATAAGAGGAAATGATTATTTAATTAAGTGAATTGCGAGAATAGGTATTTAAAATATATATAATATGTTAGTAGGAACAAAGGTTCTATTATTTTTAAATTGATGAAATTAAGGAAAAGGTTAGTGTGATGTTATCTCTGTTTGGAAGAGCCTTTTTAATTAATCAATTAAGTTGGAATAATTGAGCGATGCGAATTATTATAAGTCATTTCATTGACTGTATGCAAGATTGTGATAAATTAGATTGTTGTAGACATTAAACTATTATGCTTTTATGATGTGTTTGAGTTATCTTCTGTGATATTTAGGGGTAATTGAAAAGAGGTATTAGATGAGTTATTGTAAGTCTTCCTAGTGGGGAATGTTAGCTTGAGAGTTATCATTTCATGGTCTTGTCTTTTGTAGTTCTCTATGGTAGTAAGTTTGTTGTTTTCAGTGAGTCACCCGATTTCCACGAACGGGGAATGGTTGATCTTCTTTGAATGGTTTTGTTGGATGTTTTGTACCTCCTTAGTTTGGAGTGGTGTTGAATCACATGATAACTGTAGGAGGGTGAAGCTCAATGGGGGCCGAGATCTGGAATGATCTGACGGGAAACTCATGCATCTTGAGTGGCTTTCTCCTAGGTTAGTAGTATGTTTAGGCTACTAGTGAGTCATACTATAAAACTCTGGTTTCAATGTATTCTTTGAATTAGTATTGTTCTTCTGGTAGTATGTTTAGAGTTGAGTCAGCCTGTGACTAGAGGTTGTAGGGATTGTCCTTGTATCCTTCTTACTGTCTCCTAGCACGGGGGTGGGCCTTCGGGTACCACTTGGTTGGGAGGAACATGCGCCCTACGCCGTTGGGTCCCCCTTTTGATTTGCAGATTGCGTTGCGAGGTTTTCCAGTGGAGAGCTTGCAGTGGTTTCATTCTTTTGATTAATATTTCTAGTTACTTTAGAATATCTCTTGTAATTATTATTCCCCTCAATTGTTTTCGAGGAGGAATCTTGTATTTTTAATAGTTAGGTTTGATCTACCTCATTCCAGGAATGAGTATTGTAATCTACTTTTAAGTTAATGTAATAGAGAACTTATTATATGTTATCCTAGTGTTAGAATCTTTAATACTTTGTGAGTATGTTAAATTATATGTATGGTTAATATTTTAATAAATTCTTTGAGTGCAAGTAGTGTGTATGTTTGGTAATCGATGTAATCTTGTCATGTTACCTTAGAGGTTGTTGCGAAGTGTTGTGCATCTTCTTTGTTAATAATGCACTTTTAAGAAAAAAATTGTATGCTTCTGCGTGGTGTTGCATCTTCCTTTAGGGTCTCGTGGCGGGGTATTACAGGTAATCCCTCTTCATTCCACAACTACTGATGTAATTTGTCATTTATTTTAGAAAATATCATCGCTCAATTTTTGGCCTTCCTTTAGCCTTAGTTTCAGATAATGGGACACTATTTAAGAACAAGGAATTGAAGAAGTGTTTGGGAATATTTTACATCAAAAATCACTTCTATACACCTTATTACCTACAATCTAATGGAAAATCAGAAGCAATAAATAAAACAATTGAACAAATTTTACGTAAAACATTTAGCAAACATAACAAAGATTGGCACATTCAAATCTCTTATGCATTATAGGCTTACTGCATAAGAGTTTGCACATCTAAAAGAAACACAAAATACAATCTTTTTTATGGTGTAGATGTAATAATTCCCTTAGAGTTATAAATTCCCTCTTTGAGAATCCCCCTTAGTGGCCTTATTGATGATAACACTTATAGAGAACAATGATTGTAATAGCTTGAAATGCTTGATGAACAAAGTATAAACTCACAAAAACACCTTCACGCTCATTCAAAAATCATGCAACATAAGTATAATGATAATTTCATTCCTTGTTCATTCAAAAAGGGGGGTTTTGTATTTTATGATAATCAGTGCAACATCAATGTTGCTCCAAACGAGAAATTAAAATTTAGCCCAAATTGGTTAGGACCCTATATCAATGATGAAGACTATGGGTTTGGAGCATATAAGCTTAAGGAAATGGATGGTACATCTCTCAAAGAACCTATAAATGTTTCACATTTATGTAGATATTACACTTAATAATATCTTTGAATAGTATGTGTGTTAAATCATGTTGTTAGATTAAGTAGATAGTCTCTATTTTATCTCATGTCGCTTCATTATTGACAAACATTTGTGTGTCTTGAATTATTATGAGTAATTTTTTATTTATTTGTATTATTAATTTTTTATGCATACTATTGAATGATATGTATTTTGTGCTAAATTAGATCATTATATGTATTTAATTTTAAATTTTGATCATAAGGGCATCTAGTTTATAGTTACACTTAATAAAAAATGTAGCGTCTAGGTAGGCATAAGTGTTTAACTAGATCACATTCATCACATAGAAATTAGATCATAGAAGCATTTATTAAGTAATCTTACCAATTTTATTTAATAGATCACATTGACATCTAATTTAGAAAAAAATAAAAGAACGCATAACTCATAGAAATAGAAACATGCTCATATATAGATCATAAATTTCATATACATAATAGTCACCATAATGTGGTGTGTAATAACAAAATATAGCTAAGTAGATCTATGACTTCCAGACTCCTCGAGGTCTGGTCATGGTTCCCATCATGAGATGGTGGATCGAGAATGGCTCTTGGAGCTATTTTTTTGTTGTAGACCTTGTAACTAGCCTACTAATGTAGCCTTGTGTATGAGTGTTGTGATGCACTCTTACTTGATCCAATCTTTATCCGCTCACAACTGCTAATTTCCTCCAATAAAGAGGCTTGTGCCCCACTCTCAATAGGAACTTGAGTGGCCCTAAGATCCTCGTGTGCAGCTCTAAGCTCCTCATGTGCAACTCTAAGCTCCTCATGCATAGATTTCAGATCCTTGTATGCAACACTCACCTGCTCCTCTCTAGCTCAGACCTCCTCATTTTCAACTCTAACCCCATCAATGGTCTTCATTGCATCATCATAATATGTCCTCCATCATGATAGGGGCTCAAAAAATTTAGTATGTGCCTCGCACTCAGCAATGTCCTATGCTTAGCCTGTATCAGCTAGTGTGGGGGCATAGGTGGAACCATATCTATGGTGACTCAATTGAAGAAGTCGAGCCAGTATTGCATCCCAACTGTAAAAAAAAAACATGAAATAATCTATAATATGATATCATACATAAACATAACTAAACTAATTATGTAAAAAAGATAAATAACATATCACATCACTTGGATCATGAGCTCACCAATTAGGATCTCAATAAGATACTATGTGTGTTCTATTGGGACTCCCCAAATGGGTTGGTGGTGTGGTAGGAGTTGTATGTCTTCTCCCTCCATGATCGTGTGACTAGATTTTGTCTATGGCATTAGGATGTGCTCATGTGACATGAGGATAAGATGTAGGTCTCTCCTCAAGGGCATTGCTAGCCTCTACTAGCTCCTCGAGATCCTCTCCTACTAGTTTTTTATCCTCCTCCAAATCATCACCATCTCTCA
Organism: Sequoiadendron giganteum; assembly: GCA_007115665.2. Taxonomy (NCBI): domain Eukaryota; kingdom Viridiplantae; phylum Streptophyta; class Pinopsida; order Cupressales; family Cupressaceae; genus Sequoiadendron; species Sequoiadendron giganteum. Next base: position 190,706,380 of record CM021110.1, on the reverse strand, counting down.
TATCTCCATCTAAATCCTCATCCTCTCTCTCTATTCCATCCCCTTGCTAATGTGGAAAAGGCTCAAGATCACATGTGGGATGACCATCAGAGAATATGTGAGTAGGTCACATTGTCCTCCGCAACCTATCATATGTAGCCATTGTGCCAACATAATCCTCGTTAGATGTTGGGAATGTATCTCGCTCCTCAACCTCTAAGTCACTATAAGTGATGTCTATGATTATGGTACAATGAATGTCCTATGTCCTAGCACCTCTATGTGCATATCTCAGATATGTAGGTTGCGGGCTAGGTATTGTCTGGAGCTAAATAAACTATCTCATCATGCAATCATAGTAAAATGACATAGTGATGTAGTTAAATTACTCGACCAGTAACTTGTCTTGATACATCCTGGCTAGTTGTTAAATTAGACTTGGCCATTGTTCTAGAGTCCTATATGGTCCCCATACAATGTCATCATCCTCTATATTATGTAATCTAACTCTCCAGTATAATAGATCTCTAATCTACCAAGATTACCTGAGTGTATAACAAAAGACTCATGTATAGTTGTAAGGGGCTACCATAGGTAACCCAGTAGGTCTAGTATATGTGGTGTGCTCGAAGGCCCACACTTGAAGTAGAGTACATATTATAATTTTTTGACCCTCTCAATAGATGAAGTGACCAAGATCATAATATAAGTGCACTAACATGCTCCATCCCTATGCATACAATGTTCAATGGTCCTCCATCACCCATATCATATGAACTAGACCCCCATCAAGGTGTATACCTCATCCATCAGGTACCAAGTCTAAGGTGATGGTAACACACATGATTCATTGAATCAATTGTATATTAGAGTGCATAAACTACTTAGGCTCAACACAACCCATAGAATCAGAATCTATGTAGTGGCTAGTGTATTAGTGTATATTTCTCCTAATCTCTCAAGTGGTTTAGATCTCATCAAAGTGGACAGTCTCACCTCACATGGGTAACTTGAAAATATGGTGTACATCCTCAAGTGTAACTGTCATCTCCCCCATTGGGAGATGAAAGTTGGAAGTATCTACATTCCACCACTCAAAAAGTTCCATCAAAATAGCATTAAAATATCTCATGGATGGTATAAGATATATCTAGTAGTCTAGTGGTATACAAAAGTTGCTACTCCTCCTGCAAGAGTTGTGTGATCTGATCTAAAATAAATGAGAACAATCATCATCTTAAACATTATCAAGCACATGGTGGGACCTGTAAGAAACAAAGGGAATCATCAGTTACACAACAAACTTAGTAATCAAGCAACTAAGAGCATAACCATTTTGAATTAGGATAGAGGTGCCATTTTGGGACATAGGCACCATCCTGGGACAAGGACACCATTTTAGGATAGGGATGCCCAAAGTGGACACTATCGCCTAGTTTGGATAGGGTTGTCATGAATTTTGAACAAAGCATCAAAATACAATAAAAAAATGAAATAAATCATAGGAAAAAGGAACAGGAAACTCACCACTGGTGCCACTACCCCTTGTGCAGTGTTCTCTTGTAGGATATTGAGTCTTAGGGGCTAGTGCAGTCATTGGTTTGACATCCTCACTACTTGGTGCAATGGTATCTCTCCCCAAGCCTTCAAACAACAAAAGTGAAAACGATGGTCAAAAAGCTGATTTCTCTAGTCAAATTTAATACAAACATATATCATTCAATTCACCATAGTTAGGGATAGAAAACTTTGATTTTAGTTTAATTTTTTGTGTTGGAATAGTAGTTATATCCATGATCATATCTAATTTCTTTTTATAGTTGATGTTGTGATCTCATGACCCTATCACAAGCATTTACATCACCAAGATTAGAAATTCTATGTGTTTAGATTGCTACCTTGATTCTGCCTCCATAAAGCAAGCAAAATCAGGGGGCATACATCTACCTCGAATATGGTTCTCCTTAGAAGCTGACATGTTTTTTGCAAGTACAAGATGATTTTTTAATATATAACAAATTGTTTTATAGGATGTAGTTCCTAACATTGTGGTTCTATATATGACTAGATTGATAGCTTCACCCTCCCATTGATGAATGATTCATAATTTCCTTATGAGTATTCTTTTATACAACATGATTTAATTTTAGTACTTTATCTTGAATATGTATGTAGTGTCATATGGTTGCTAAAGTGGTGGCTAAATGTAACATCATAAATTGTACTCCCTTATATGTGTGAGTAAAATTTCATGCTTAGTTTGGACCTACTTTAGTGACCCTTGCATTTATACATTTTTTAAAATCTCCTAATTAGGTCCTAATCTCCTAAATTATGCATTCTATAGCCTATTTTTATCATTTTCTAAGAAATTTCAAGCATTGAACAAATGGATTTATTTAATGTTTTGTCCCTCACACCATATGTCGATATTGGCATTTTAGCATTCAAAATTTAAATTACAAATTTTGGCTATTAGGATCTAATTTTCGAGAAATTAGAGTAGTGCCTAAAAATATCTAGACCTTTCACCATTCAAAACTAGAAAGAAAGAATTGAAATCTTGGAGAAGCAAGAGATCATTATATTCCATTATACACATTTTAATTTGTACGTTCTCAAGCTTATTTGAAATTTTGATCAAGTCCCATTTCATGATTGAAGATTAATGCTAATAGAAGAGCATAATGGATTCTAGGTTTGAGGGATGCACTTGGCCATCTCCTTCAACCTAATGACTTGTTTCCTAAGTGTTATAATCTTCAAGCTTCATTCTACTTGTAGATTAAAGCAAGGTATAATTATGTTTTAGATTTACCAAGGGTGTTTTGACTTTCTCTAAGGTAGATCTTATCACTTTCATGTAGGAATCCTTCTCTAATGCACTTGAGTAGGGTTTTATGCATTTTTAGCTCATAACATTCTTAGATGCACTTAAGGTTAGATAACACACACTACAATCAATTTTATTGACTATTATGGAGGTATAAATACTAAATAGGAGTTTGACTGAGGCAAACTCCTATATAGTCACCCCCGCCATCTCTTTTACAAATTTTTTATAGGTTCATATCCAAAGATGAAATTTTGAAAGGTTGGCATTAGAGAGTAGATAGAGAGCTACAAGTTAAAGTTTTCAATTCCAAAAAAGGAATACAAGGACCCAAATTCCCTTGGGAAACTCTCTCCTCCTATACAAACATACACCAAACTTGCAGGATAGGTACTCAACACTTTTCACTTCCCAGATCTACCTACAAATCTTTGTTACAATCAAATAGTTTTCAAAATCTTGCAATTTTCATATTCGGGCACATAGTATAATTAGGTTAATGAAAGAAAATAAATTCTATTCCATTTCCAATGCTCTAAAGGATCATACCTAGGCCTGATTGACTGACATTCATTGTTGAAATTCAATCTAATCACCTTGTTGATTTGTATCCTAATGTACCCTTGAAAAAGGAGCAAAGTTAATCTTAGGTTTAGACATTAAACTTAGGGTTCCCTTTTTCTTTGTTATAGTTAGTCATTATAGAGGTGGAATTATCATGAGTAATAGGTGCACCATATGTTGAAAACACTGGATACTGAGAGGGGGGTGAATTATTATCAAAAAAACTAAAAACCTTCTAGAATTTAAACTTCTTAATTTATCCAAAATCCCTTAAACAGATCAGAAGTAGTGAAAGATACATCAATTAAATCCTTAATCATATTATTAGAAATGAAAGATAAAACAAGGAACACACATGCACAAGATGACACCAGATTTATATGGAAAGCCTAATAAGGGAAAAACCACAGTGAGAGTTAACTCACAATATATGAAACTCACTGCTACAAAATAAGGTGCACAACCTTAGGGAAAGATACAACGTAATTGGAAACTAAAGAGAACTCTAGAACAAGATACAAATTACAATTACCTACTAAGATTCATTATCTCAGAGCGAGATACATGAGGATTATGAAAATTACAAAATCTGTCAACACAACATTTTGTTGATTGAGGTGTTAAGAACATATAATCTTCCTTTTACACACTTTTGCACTTCCTTTGTAAGATATTCAATACATTCCACACACACTCTTTGACACTCTTCACTCCTCTTACATCTGAAATGTTCTTGCATGTATATCCACCATAAGACCTCAAACCATCAATTAGGTTGGCCAAGAAGAAAATAAACAATAATAACAATAAGTTGGCCTGATGTAGAGCAGGGGTGGAATATATTTAACTAACACAATGTAACATAATTCAACACTCTCTTGAATCTTAAGACACCAACAATGGAGGTTTTGCACAAACTCACTAGTGTTCACAACTAGGTCTTCAAATCAACATTTTTTGGCATATCTTTTAGAGAATTTTGTCTCTCCATGAAACCAAGACCTTTTCAAATACCCATTAGGCCCTACTCTAACATATCTCACTTGTGACATTGGTTGTTTTGGAACAAATCTATCAATTTTGAATTGCTACGCTGGAATAAGGCTAAATTAAGCCTCTTTTACAAATCATTTACAAGAGATTCAACCTCCAAACACTAAAATTCTTTTCCAAAGGTCTTGATAGGTTACATAATGTCCCTTTCAATAGATTTTAACATCAAACAGTGCCTACACTTTTTTGTCCTACACTTTCTCTACTTTACCTAGCCCAACACATGAGGATGTTAGGCTAGGGCTTGGATAAAGACCTTCCAAACTGCATCCCCTGTTCCTAAAGACAATGAAAACATTGAAAAAAAACCTAAATCCCCCATTCCACTGAGTTTGGTCAGAATACAATGATGGAATGGATTATTATCTATATTTCTTGACTATAAACCCTTGAAATGAGGGTTTCAAATCAAACTGCAAAGAAATCCCTTGAACTTGCTTCAATATCAATAAAAATAAATCAAATCAAGGCTAAATAATATATGATTCAACTCTCTAATAGTTCACATGAGTTTCAGACCATGGCACAACTATACAGGGTCGTACAAAACAAGGAAACTCATAAAATGCACTCAAAATTGTAGAAAATAGAGCCTTTTTCACTTCTTGTGTCCTCCAAATGATACAACAATGCTGCCTCAAAGTCCACTCAATATCCTAAAAATATCCACTCAATATGACTATTCACCTTTCACTTACAAGTAATTTTGCCAGGTTGGAAAGCAACTTTTACACTTCACTAACAATTTTCACCAAACACCTAAGAATGACCCTACATGACACCAAAACATTGTAAAATGGTCTTGATTCATCCTTATTACATCAAATGAGTGAAAAACACACCTAGATCACCAGTCTAGACACCTAAATGCATGAATAAAACAAAAATGACCATGGTGCCCCTGCACTATACACCTAGGGTGGACACCTAAGATCAGTTCTTGTACAAATGTCCCATACCTTTTGATATCATCTTCTAACATCCAAGTTGCATCTTCAGATGGTAAACCATGCCACTTGACAAGATATTCATTGTAGACCTTATGCCTTGTCCTTTTCACCTCTTTAGTGTCCAAAATGGCTTCAAGTTTCAATGGTTCAATAAGAGGGAGATCTCTAACCCATTCTTCATCAACAACACCTTCATTAGCACCTACACCTACATCCACAAGTCCCTTAAAAGGGTAAAGGTCAAAAACATTGAATATTGGTGAGAGAGAAACTCCAAGAGGGAGTTCTATCTCATATGCATTCTCCCCAAATTTGTGTACCACCTTGAATGGCCCAATATTTTTAATTTATAACTTGGTGTATTTTCCCTTAGGCAACCTCTCCTTCCTCAAATGTGCAAGCACCAAATCCCCTACCTTGAAATGAACATCTCTCCTTTCCAAATTTGCATGCTCTTTGTATTTTTCAACACTTTTCTTGAGGTTCTCCCTAACTTGTTCATGTATGTCCTTCATGGTTGTGGAAAACTCTTCTCCCTCTGCACTTCTCTTCTCCAATCCACTTAGATCTTTGAGCTCAAAGACACCTCTTGGTTTCAGCCCATACACCACTTTAAAAGGGTTTTTTCCTATGTGTCTATTAATGGAGTCATTATAAGCATACTCTGCCTATGGGAGAACAATATCCCATTGTTTTACATTTTCTTTTGTAAGGCACCTAAGAAATTTTCCCAATGATCTATTGACCACTTCAGTCTTCCCATTTTTTTGTGGATGATAGGCAGTACTGAAGGTCAAATTTATTCCCAATTTCCTCCAGAAGGTCCTCCAAAAGTGACCTATGAACTTTGAATCTCTATCTGAAACTATGGTGAGTGGCAACCCATGAATTCTAAATATTTCCTTGAAGAATAAGCCTGCAATATTTGAGGCATCACTTGTGCATTTGCAAGGGATAAAATGAGCCATTATACTAAATCTATCAACAACTACAAATACATTGTCCACTCCCCTGTGAGTTTTGGGTAAGCCTACTACAAAATCCATACTTAGATGTTCCCATGGTCTATTAGGTATTGATAGGGGCTGATAAATCCTTGCATTTGAGCTAGAGCCCTTAGCTCTTTGACAAATCACACAACTCTCCACAAACTTCTTGATATCCACATCCATCCTTGGCCAATGGTAGAACCTCTTTACCTACCTTAAGGTTTTATCAAACCCAAAGTGTCCACCAAAACTACCACAATGCTTCTCCCTTATCAAATTGGCCCTCATAGAGCACTTAGGCACACACAACTAAGCACCCTTAAATGATAGTTCATCTTGCAACACAAAATCAGAGAATTCACTATGAAAATTATTCTGAAATTGACTAAAAATAGCATATGGTTCCTTAAAATCATCATCATCCTTATACATACCTTTTACTGCATCTATTCCCATACTCTGAAATTGGATTTCTTGCACCATCATGGATCTCCTACTCAAAGCATCAGCAACCTTGTTTGATTTCCCTTTCTTGTGCTTGATTATGAAGGTGTAGGTTTGAAAATAATCTATCCACTTCATGTGCCTATGAATCAGCTTGCCTTGACTGTTCAAGAAACTTAAGGCATGATTATCTATGAAAACAATGAACTCATTTGGAAAAAGATAATGTATCCACTTCTTGAGGGATTGTACCATTGCATAGAGCTCCAAGTCATATGATGAATACTTCTTTTTGGCTTCATTGAACTTCTCACTAAAAAAATCTATTGGCCTTCCTTCGTGACTCAAAACTGCACCAATGGCATACCCGCTTGCATCCCACTCAGTGGTGAACACCTTGTTGAAGTCAAGTAATGTGAGTATGGGTTCTTGTAACACTCTAGTCTTCAAGTACTCAAAACTCCTCTCAGCTTCATTTGTCCATTGGAACCTATTCTTCTCATCCCCTTTTATAGTTTCAATTATAGGAGAACAAATTTGGCTAAATTTACTTATGAAATTCCTATAGAAACTATCCAAGCCATGAAAAATCCTTACCTCTCCTACTGATTTATGGGTTGGACAACTGATTATTTCCTCCACTTTAGTGGGATCCATCTTCAATGTACCTTTGGAGATCACAAATCCAAGGTAGACTAGTTCTTCTTTCATGAACTCACATTTTTTTAGGTTTATCATCAACTTCTCCTAATTCAATCTCTTCAATACCATATCCAAATGTTGTAAGTGCTCTTCCTTTGTCTTTTTGAGCACCAAGATGTCATCTAAATAGACCACCACAAATCTACCCATGAAAGGTTTCAAGACCGCATTCATCAACCTCATAAATGTGCTTGGGGCATTTGACAACCCAAATGGAATCACTAGCCACTCATACAAATCCTCATTGGTCTTGAAGGAGGTTTTCCACTCATCTCCTTCCTTTATTTTGATCTGATGGTATCCATTTTTCAAATTAATCTTTGAGAAATAGCATGCACCTACTAAACTGTCCATCAAGTCCTCCATCTGGGATATAGGAAATCTATATCTGATTGTGATCTTGTTGATTTATTTTCAATCAATACATAACCTCCAATCTCCTCCCTTCTTGGGTTTCAAAATATTAGGCATAGCACAAGGGCTCGGGCTCTCCCTTATGAGACCTTTATCCAATAACTCTTGGATCTTATTTATTATCTCCTTATTTTTCTTGGGTTTCATCTTGTATGCAGCCTTGTTTGGTAAGTTTTCACCAGGTATGATATCAATATGATGACTCACATCTCTTATAGGAGGTAAAGATCTAAGAAGCTCATCCACCACTATGTCCTCATATTTATCCAATAGGGTCTGAGCTTCTTTGGGTATCTTATCTCCATCTGTTATTTTCATGACTGATGTAGGATTCCTTATGATGGCATTATATCCTATGTTCTCCTCACTCAAGTCCTTCAAGAATTCCTTCTCCTTCACCACCATCACACTTGGTCCTTCATGAACAACATTGGCATCCTCTTGTAAGGGTGTAAGAGTGTATGACTGTCCATCCTTCTCTATCATATATGTATTCTTCTACCCATCATGATTTGCATTCCTGTCAAACTACCATGGCCTCCCTAGGAGCAAGTGGCATACATCCATAGGGATGATGTCACACAATATCCTATCCTTATAAGCCCCAATGTTGAATTCAACCCAAGTCTGATCATTCACCAAGACTTGCTGACCCTTATTGATCCATTAAACCTTGTAGGGTGTAGGGTGTGGTATCCTTTTAAATTTGAGTTTTTCAACCATCTCTAAAGACACTAAATTATCAGTTGAACCAGAATCAGCAATTACTTTACATAAATTTCTCTATGACTTGCAAGTTTTCCTAAACAATGATTTTCTTTGTGGGGGTTCTTTGGTGGTTGGCACCTTGATTAGTGTCCTCCTTATCATCAAGGACTCACCTACCTCTAGAGAATTATGTAGATAAGGTGAATTAACACTTCCATTGTCTTCCTCATGCACTATTTGAGTCCTCCTCTCACCTCCATGAGAACTTGATGCTTGTTTGTTCGGGAACTTCCAAGTTGGATGTCCGAATTGATTGAAGCTATAACATCTACCTAAGAAAGTATTAGATCCTCTCCTTTGTCCACCAAACCTTCCTCTGAAGTTACCTCTGCCATTTGACTCTCCACTTTGTTCTTGTTGGTTGCTTGGTTCACCTTGTTTCTTTTGTGATTGCCTCTTGCACCAAAGTTACTTCTACCTCTAAAATTTTTCCCTCTTCATCTTCCTTGTTGCTCTTGCCTTCTTTTGATTCTTTCCTCTATCTTAATTTCCAATTGGAAACACTCCTCAACTATCCTAGGAGTTATAAGACCAATCTCATCTTGTATATTGAATCTAAGGCCATTTAAGTACCTTGAAAATTTCTCTACCTCATCTTCAGTATGTCCTTCCCTTATGCTTAATTTATTAAATTCCTCAGTATATTCCATCACATCTAACTACCTTTGCTTCAAATTTTGCAAATTTCTGAAGGTTTGTATTGCATAATCTGTAGGAAGGAATTGTGTCTTCACTTAGCTACCATCTGGTCCCATGAACTTATCTTTGACTTGCCCTTCTTGACTATTTCATATTGGACATAGTTCCACCATGTTAGGTCAGGGCCTTTCAACTTGGTTTTAGCAAATTTCACCTTCGTATCTTCTGGTACCTCCTCAAATTCAAAGAAGTTGTCCAAAGAATCTATCCAAGCCAAAAATTCCTCACTATCCATCTTACCACCATAAATATTTACTTCCACTTTCACCTTTGAAATATTGTCACCCTTGATAGATTTTAGCATCCTGACCATTCTCTTTTCTTTAGGGTCCAATTCTTCATCCTCATCATGGACTCCTGCTAGAGGGTTCTCACTCACCCTCATCCTCCTTATCACTTTATTCACCACTAACCATTCCTCTTCTCTGATTATTTTCCAGGGCTGCTATTTTGGAAATGGTTGCTTCTTGTGACTCCTTGTAGATCTTTTCCTTCTGGAGAAACTTCTCTTTCAGTTCCTTAACCTCTTTGGTTGTTGGATTGTTCTTCAGAGGCATCTTGCTTATGCCAACTCTCATTCACTTTCCCACTTCCAATCAAAACCTATGATCTAATACCACCTGATACAGATTAGGGGTGGAATATCTTGAACTAACACAATGTAACACAATTCAACACTCTCTTGAATCTCAAGACCCCAATAATGGAGGTTTTGCACAAACTCACTAGTGTTCACAACTAGGTCTCTAAATCAACATTTTTTGGCATATATTTTAGAGAATGAAATATCTCCATGAAACCAAGACCTTTTAAAATACACATTAGTCCCTACTCAGACATATCTTACTTGTGACGTAGTTTGTTTCAAAATAGAGCTATCAATCTTGACCTGCTACGCTGGAATAAGGCCAAATTAGGCCTCTTTTACAAAGCATCTACAAGAGATTCAACCTCCAAGCACTAAAAATATTTTCCAATGGTCTTGAAAGGTTACATAGGGTCCCTTCAATATATTTTAACATCAAACAACACCTACACTTTGTTTTCCTACACTTTCTCTACTTTACTTAGCCTAACACATGAGGATGTTAGGTTAGGGCTTGGACAAAGACCTTCCAAACTCCATCCCCTGCTCCTAAAGACAATGAAAACATTGAAAACAAACCTAAAGCCTCAATTCCACTAATTTTGGTCAAAATACAATGGTGGAATAGATGAATGGATTATTATCTACATTTCTTCACTATAAACCCTTGAAATGAGGGTTTCTAAGCACTCTGTAAAGAAATCCCTTGAACTTACTTCAATCTTAATAAAAATCAATAAAACCAAGCCTAAATAATAGATTATTCAATGCTCTAATATTCCACATGAGTTTTAGACCATGACACAACTGTACGGGGCCATATAGAACAAGGAAACTCTGAAAATGCACTCAAAATTATATAAAATAGAGCCTTTTTCACTTCTTTTGTCCTCCAAATAATACAACAATGTTGCCTCAAATTTTGTGAGGCCAAAATAACACCATGCAACTGTAACTCATCAGTTACAAACAAGATCCACTCAATGTGACTTCTCACCTTCCACTTACAAGAAACTTTTACACTTCACTAACAACATTCACCAAACACCTAAGAATGACCCTACATGACACCAAAACATTGAAAAATGGTCTTGATTCGATCTTATTACATCAAATGAGTTAAAAAACACCTAAATCACTAACCTAGGCACCTAAATGCATGAATAAAACCAAAATTACGATGGTGCCCCTACACCACAGCCATAAAACATCAATATGGTCCTATCCAAGAGGTAGAGAGAACCAAAAGCAAACTTATTACATCTTCCAATGTGATCCAAAATGCCTCACACTAGCGTACATCAACTCAAGCCAATAAAAAGGAAACATGTAGAAGAAACATGAATCACATAACCAGTTAGCCCAAAAATATAGTTTCAATTAGATTCACTCAATTTGGTTCTAACCAAGATAGGCTAGGACCTAGATTTATCATAACACTTCAATTTTTGGTGCAGACCCCCAAGCACTTAGCGCAAGTAAAAGAACACGCCATGTTAACCAAATATCCACAAGTTACCTAGAAAGCCAACTTAAACATAATACAACACCAAAAGAGATCATCCACTAATGTACAAATCACAAAGATATGTTTTTTGAACATCCGACAACACTTCCAAACACTTCTTTATTTTCATGCCACCAATAGCTATCGCAACTAAAACAAGAATAGAACACTTCATCTCAAAAGCACATAATACACAACCATGAGATATAAGCTTAATAGATCAACTTGTGGACCACTTCAACACATGAAATTTGAATTGAGACACTGCAAAAACATTGAGATCAAATTCACCAAGCCATAGGAGGAGAAACATCAATGTAGTGAAATGTGAAGCATTTTCAGACTATTCCAAACAACCAACAACATTGCCAACCTTTTGAAATTAAAAAAAACCTCCTTAGAAACATTGGTGACCTGAAAGGATAGGAGTCCAACATCCACAAATTATAAACACTAAATACCAAACCATAAGACCATATCTCTAAGAGTAGAGGAACGCAGAGCATTCTCCCAAATAGTCTTCAAAACAACATTTTGAAACATAAACTTCTTACCCACTTAGAGAGGCTAGAACAACCTTGCAGCAACACATAATTCTTCAAGAACAATAGGAGAGAGCATACACATGCTATAGGTCATCAACAACATCTCTCCACCATCAAAAATACTTCTAATCCTTATCTTAATATATCATCATGAAATTTTACAATAACCATACATAATACTTCTTTCAATATCATTAGACAAGGCATGAAATCCAACCATGAACTTAAAAAACACTTCACCATATTCAATGACAACCCAAATTGAATATTTTCAATAATGGCAACCAATACAACAATCTTCTCAAGTGTTGGAAACCAATTCCAACAATACAACCACTTCAGCAATCTCACCAAGACATCAATGACAACCAATACAAATCATACAACAATCTCAAGTGTTGACATCAATGACAACCACTACCAAAAATCTCCCCTTTAGCATTGATGGTGACACACACCTAATCACTCTCCCCCTTTTACATCAAGGACAAAGGGCCAATGATCTTCACTTAAAATAGCAGCATACTATTCCCCTTTAACTAGAAACTACACAACTTATACCAACTCCCCTATCAACAACACTTCTTTTCAAGCAACTACATAACTCTCCAAAATTTCCCTACTACCAACTCCCCCTAAGGGGATCAATCTAGGAGAAAAATATATGAATTGAATTTCTCTCCCTGGATAGATGCACCAATTATGCATCTATTTAGAACAAGGGGGAAATAACCCCTAACTTTTGTTGAATACTCAAAAGTATCCTTTGAAAGTGCCTTAGTGAAGATATCTATAAATTTATCCTTAGTAGGCACATACTCCAATATGACTTCATGCTCTACATACTTCTCCCTTAGAAAGTGACACTAGATAGAAATGTTTTTGGTTGTTAAATATATTACTGGATTATTAGAAATATTAATTGTGTCGGTATTATCACACAATATAAGAATGGGATCATCATATACCACCTTTATATCCTTCAATTTCTACTTCATCCAAATTATTTGGGTGAAACAAGATGTTGTAGCAATATATTCAACTTTTGTTGTGGATAACTAAGTCTTACTCGTTACTAAACCAAGAGACCAATATATCTCCCAAGAAGAATTCACTTCCACTTGTATAAGATTCTCCATTCATCCACACACCCTACCCAGTAAGCATTAGTATAAGCACCTTAAGTGAAATTATCATCCTTTTTATACCACTTACCATAATCCAGAGTTCCCTTAAAATATCTAAAAATTATTTATACTGCCTTCGTATGATTTTTCTTAGGATTGACTTTAAATTTGGCAATCAGACATACTACATGCATGATATTAGGTCTAGAAGTAGTCAACTACAACAAACCTCCAATCATAGACCTAAATAAAGTCTGATCAACATTTGAAGACTCGTTAGTTTTCTCAAGTGACAACCAGTCACCGTAGGGGTACCAATTGGTTTGGAATCCTCCATTCCAAATGTTTGCAAAATCTCTTTTACATACTTAGTGGTAGAGCTACTAATTTTTTTGAAAAAAGGTTGTGATGAGTCTTGCCTTGTCATGGTTTTGAGCTTCTATGTTTGAGGATATGGCTTAGATTTTTGGGTTAAAAGCCCTCTTTTTCAAAGTTCATATGGTCTTAAACTCTTCGCTGTGGTTTTTCCCATTTTGGATTTTCCATGTAAAAATCCTAATGTCTATGTGTTGTGTGATATTATGACCCTTTCCATGTTTTTACTTATAGTTGCAACTAGATATTTTTTAATAATTAGATGGTTAGTAATCAAATGGTTTAGTAGAATATTGATTCACCCCCCTCTTAGTATTTTGTGTGTTCAACACATAGTTGGGTTTGATCAATAATCATTTGAGAGACCAACCCCACTTCCCCCATACTTGAAGGCTTTCCCCTAGGCCCCAAATGGCACTCGTTCAGAACATGTAAAGTAGGAAAAATATTCTCTTCAAGGTGATCCATGTCATCCATAACTTCAAAATGGTTAAAGGACACATCAATTTGCCTATCCTTTAAAATTCTTTTGAGGCCTCTATTATTGTTGTGAGGCTTAATGGGAGTAAATCCATCCTTATCAATTCCCCCCAAAAGTAGGGGCTTTGCATTTATCTGAAGATGGAGGTGGGAAAGAAGGCACTTTAGAAGAAGCAACACCCGTAAACCCCCCTGATGAGAAAAGTTTGGGACACTTCTTCTGAAGGTGTCCATATTCATGACAAATCCAATAACGAAAAGGAAGAGCCCCATAGTCTAAATGTTGAATCCAAGAAGTGGAACCAACCTAAATCTCCATTAAATTTGGAAAAGGTTTAGTGAGATCAATTTCAAAACATATGCATGCAAATGAAATTGCCTTTTTTTCCATCATCTGTTGAGATAATCCCACTAGTTTTCCCAACAGCAGGGCAATCATATGAAGAATGTTATTCCTCCAAAACTCCAAGGGAATCCATGGAAGCCTCACCCAAACTACAACTCTTGACAAGAACTCTTCAACTAGATTAAACCCTATATGCCAAGGTTTGATAAATAGCCCCACCTGATTGTAGAAATAAGTCCCCCTTCAAAGGCCTTATGTCGATCAGTCGTATAAGAAAATGTCACCACAAAATAATTATTAACAACCTACATAATCTACATATCCCCTTCAGGGTTCCATGTCTTATGTGACCACAACTCTAGGAAAGGAAGAGACGTGAATGCCCATAAACTTGCAAATCAAGGCATGGTTTCTCAAATAATTGACCTCCTCAGTCACTGAATCTGGTTGGATTACCAAGATAGGTCATGAGGATTTCCCCTCCAAACACCCATTAACTTTTGATGCATGCACAGGCCTACCCTAGGAAGGCCCCCCACCATTTAAATAATTATTTAAATAACTCAAAGCATTGGCATGACCAGAGGGAGAAGAAATAAGCCCCGCAACCATTTTTGAAAATGGCAGGCTGACATAACCACCTAAACTAGAGCCCAACTCCAAACTTTGCCTAAAATAAAAAGGAAAATAATGAAAATAAAACCCATAGATCTGCACAACTCAACCCCACAAACAAGCAAAATATGCCATCCCTGAGCGCAACACACAAACCCCCAAACTTCCAACACCACATCCACCTCCAACACGCACCAAACAAAGTCATACAAACACATGCACAAAAAGAAGAACTAGGTAGGTTGTGTCTTGTTATAGGTCGCAAGTCCTTAGTAGGAAGCCTCCTATCCACGCCATCTATCTCCCTCAGCTTGGATGAGTAAGTTAAAGGGCATCAACATTGAATTACCTATTGTCCAGTATTCTCTTACAACATTTGTTTTCCTACATTTTCTTATTTAAAAAACTAGAAATAATCCCTTTTGAATCATCCTACATAATGTATGATGTAACCCTAGTTTTTTATTCCAAACATTTAAAATCCATTCATTTAGGTATTTTCTTATGAGGATTTTGTTTCATTCTAGGACTGTTAAGAAAATTGCCACATTATTTAATCTATTTTCCTCTTTATTTAGGGTTGTAGCCATTTCAATGTTTGGAATGATAGTAATTTTTGCTGCCATTAGGAGAGTTATTACAACTAATTCCTCCTCCTTGTCACTCTTTTTTAAGGAATCCATTGCCAACTATTATGAATCTCGTTGACTCTAGTATATCCCTTCTTTCATTTTTTGTAACTATGTTTGAAATATTTGGCAACATTTTTTGACCCTTTGTCATGTCCCCTTCTAGTTGACATCTCTTTGCAGTGTAGAGTTAGCCTATTATGCGACCTTCGTAGGCTAATGAGGAGATTAGGAGGTCTTGTGAGGCATGGCTCAGCCTCGGTTAGCAGAGTTTCTTTGCTTGGCTTTCGTTTAGGGTCAATCGGACATCTTTTGGCTAGATTTACTATTTTTAGTAAGTCATGGGAGCACCCTGCTATTTTTAGAATCTCAGTTTAGTCACATGTAGATTTAGTCTCTCGACTCCTGGCTCAGACGGCTTAGCAATCAGACAAGTAAATCAAGAGATATTAAAATTTAAGTGACTTAAGTGATTTATTTAATATTTTAATATTATTATAAAGTTATAAAGTAACTTTATAATAATAAAGTCACTTTAATATAATAAAGTCACTTTAATATAATAAAGTGTGTTAAGTGAATAATTTAATGTGGGAATAAATCTTTTATCCCACATTGGCCAGGAAGGTGTTTGAGCTCTCCTAAGGAAAGAATAAAAAGAGACTTAAGAGCTCATTCTCGGCATCCATTGTTATTGCTATCATTTTGAAAACAGGTTTTGTGCTCTGAGAAGGGTTTCAGCCATTGCCATTGAAGAACGTAGTTCTTCTGTGAGTCTCCATTTGAACTGGTGAAATATCCAGCGAATTTGGTAACTAGAGAGTTTCATACAGAGACTCTGATTTGTGCATCAGCAGTTGTGAAGAAGATTCAGAGATTAATAGGGGTTTCATTGCAGATCAGAATATTTAAATATTAATCCTTTGCTTATTAAAGTTTGTACCTGCTGCTACAGTACGGCCGTGAATAGTAACACGTGAATAGTGTCATGTGAATAGTGTCACATGAACAGTAACACGTGAATAGTGATGCATGAATAGTAATGTGTGAATAGTGTCACATGAATAGTAATGCGTGAATAGTGATGCGTGAATAGTGACGCGTGAACAGTAAAATGCTACAGTGTTGTCATGAATAGTGAAATGCTTCAGTTCCAGTTGAAGGCAAGGCAAAAATCAAGTTCCGTGTTGTTGCCATTGTTTTTATTTTGAAAATAACGTAATTTTCCATTCTCTCGAGAAATAAAGATTAATTGCAGCAGTAGATCAGTTGTTTCAGAAATTTCAGATTATTGTAATAAGTTTCAGTTTTATGTTATTTGCTTTTTATGTCAATAAACCCTCAAAACACAAAAAAAAAAATGATATATCTATTCAAAACACCAAAACAAATTGAGACAGTGCATTCAGTAGCAAAATAGTATAGAAGCAGAGAACTAGTCGGGTTCTTACAGTGGTATAAGAGCGGTTTCCTGCCAGCCTGAGGGATTTGGGTTTCATATGCAGCCACAAGAAATTGGACCTCACAAGTATTACACCCACAGAAGAGCTGAACAGGAAAGGGATTGGAGAGAAGACAATCCATTTACAGAGGTACCAGCAGTTGAAATGGGTGACAGGTTTGCAGGCAGTCCACCTAGAGAGAACAGAGATGAGGAACAAGAAACTAGAGAGTTTTTCAGAACAATGGCTACAGGACAGCAGCAGATGGCTCAAGCTATACAGGCACTTACTACCTTGGTTGAACGTATTAATCCATAGGATAGACGAAATCCAGATCAAGGGGATAACAAGAGTGCAGTGGGTTCACTTGGAGGCCAGAGGACTCATTCTACCTTTGTTAGAGATGAGCCAAAGGTAGCCCCAGTAGAAGAAGCAGGTGAGGAGGCGTTCGCAGATGTCCTTATGGCTGCGAATGATGAATGGGAATTACTAACTCCACAGGTGCGTGAGAGGATGACTTTTGATAGGTTTGTGAATAAAAGGAGAGAACACTATCGTTTAGTTAGACAAGATAGAAGGCCCAGGAATCAAAACAGTGAACTTCAGCGAGCTACGAGCAAGCTTACTTTGCCTTCTTTCGATGGTAGTGGCAAGATGACTGATCAAGCTTGGATTCATAAGCTTGATACTTTCCTAGCATTGAGACCTATGACAGAGGTTGAAGCTATTAAATATTCCACCTTGCACTTGGAGGGAGTAGCACATGATTGGTGGTCTCATGGGATGATCACTCTCCAGCATAATCAGGTGACAGCTTATCAAGATTTTGTGGATAGGCTCGTGGAGAGGTTTGATAAGAAGGATCCAGAAGTTTACTTTCGGGACTTAGCTCAGCTGAAACAAACAGGAAGCTTGGATCTTTTCATCAGTGAATTTCAGTGATTGGCAGTTATGGTGCCAAATATCTCAAAGAGGAGATTAATAGTCCTATTCACTGAGGGATTATCGGAACCACTGAAGGGTTGGATTAAGGCTTTTGATCCTCCCTCACTACAAGAAGCTATAAGGAAGGCACATAGCATGGAACTTGCAGCCCCATCTAGCAAGTTCAATTCTAGGAGTTCTTCTTCTTTTAAGGACAGCAAGGGATTCAATAGGAACAAGGAAAAAATTGATTTTAAGAGTGACTCTAAGGGTAAATCAGTAGCACCCTTAGACCGAGAAACTCTTAACGATTTACGCAAGAAGAAGTTATGCTTCTACTGAAAGGGTCCCTATGACATAAATCACGATTGTCCTTTGAGGCCAAAAGGAAAGGCCAGCAGGGTTATGTGGGCTTACTATGAGGGTTCGGATTCTGAAAATTCCGAATAGCAGGAGAGTCTTGAGGAGTTAGAGGCAGAGGCAGAGGCAGAGGCTTCAGAGCCTAAGGGTGAGACAGAGTTTCAGTTCCAGGAGGCACGGCTGTCTAGCATTCAGCAGGAGGGATCTTTTAGACTTTGCGAAGTCTTGGCTGGTCAAAAGGTTATTACCCTTCTGGATACAGGTTCCACCCACAATTTCATTGATGCCAGATTTGTGGAGAAGCGTGGGATAATGACCGAAGAGTTTGAGGGTCTTCGGGTTAAGGTGGCTGATGGTTACACTCTCAAGTGTGACCGCATGATTAAGGATCTCCCTTTGCGCTTGAATAATTATGAATTCAAGGCTGATTATAATGTGGTTAACATGGGTGATCTTGATATAGTCTTGGGCATGAAGTGGCTCCATTCTCTTGAGGAGGTTACACTTCACCTTAAAGACATGGAGATTCGGTTCGAGGTGGAAGGAAAAATTCACATATTGAAGGCCATTAGAGACAGTAGTGTTAAGATTATTTCCTTCTGACGGATGGAGAGACTCATTCGTCATGACCAGATTGAGTGGGCAGCAGAGTGTACCTTGATGCCTACATAGGGGGGACAGCATAAGACCGAGTATCATCCTGACATCCAGCAGTTGCGGGTTAAGTATGATAAGGTTTTTAGTGACATTCCACCAGGGAGACCTCCAGATAGAGGGATAGAGCACATCATAGAGCTTGAGGAGGGTGCTAAGCCCATCATGATTACTCCTTACCGGCACCCGAAGCGACTTAAGGATGAGATAGAGAAGACAATCAAGGAGCTGCTTGCTATGGGTCACATTTGGCCGAGTAAGTCACCATTTGCTTCTTCAATTGTTCTAGTGAAGAAGAAAGATGGTACCCTACGTATGTGCATTGATTATAGGGTATTGAATAAGAGAACAATTAAGAACAGGTACCCTATACCCCGTATAGATGAGCTTATTGATGAGCTCCATGGAGCCTGTTATTTTACAAAAATAGATTTGAGATCGGGCTATCATCAGATCAGAGTCCGTGAGCAGGATATTAAGAAGACCGCCTTTCGTTATCATTGTGGGCACTTCGAGTTTGTGGTTATGCCATTTGGGCTAACCAATGCTCCAGCTACCTTCTAGTCCACCATGAATAGGGTCTTCCACTCTCAGTTGAGGAGATATGTACTCATCTTCTTCGATGATATATTGATTTATAGCAGGACATGGCAGGAGCACTTAGCTCACTTAGAGACTGTACTCAGCATTTTGGATAGGGAGTCCTTGTATGCCAAGGAATCCAAGTGTGACTTAGGAATGACTGAGTTATTATATTTAGGCCACATCATCAGTGCAGAGGGAGTGCGGATGGATCTTGAGAAGATCCGTGCTATCATAGATTGGCCTACTCCTGAGAACCTTACACAACTGCGAGGATTCCTTGGGTTGTGTGGTTTCTACCGCAGATTTGTCAGTGGTTATTCTCGCCATGCAGCACCTATGACGAATTTGTTGAGGAAAAGTGCATTCATTTGGACTCCTGAGGCATAGGAGTGTTTTATGAGGTTCAAGGAGCTTATGACTACATGTCCGGTACTGGCTTTACCTAATTTCACGAAGCCATTTGAGCTTCAGTGTGATGCTTTTGGTGAGGGCATAGGAGCAGTGCTAATGCAGGACAAGCACCCGATAGCTTATGAGAGCAGGAAACTCAGAGGACCAGAGAGGATTTTTAGCATATATGATAAGGAAATGTTGGCCATAATGCATGCCTTGGCCAAATTCAGGCAATACCTAGTAGGTAGCAAGTTTTGCATTAAAACTGATCACAATAGCTTGAGACATTTCCTTGGACAGCACGATTTGAATGACCGCCAGCAAAAGTGGGTGAGCAAGTTACAGGCATATGACTTTGACATTACCTATGTCAAGGGAACACAGAATGTTGTTGCTGACGCTCTTTCTCACCGGCCTCATCTAAGTTCTATGGTGCACATTACAGAGGATTGGAGGCATTTGATTGTGGCAGAGTATGCCAGGGACACTTGGGCATCAGGTATTGTTGAGAGGTCCATAGTAGACACCAGGTACACAGTTGTAAATGAGTTGATCATTTACAAGAACAGGATTTTCTTGGTCCCAGGTTCGGAGATGAAGAACACCATTATGCGAGCTTTCCATGACGTACCTATAGCAGGACATCCGAGTTACTTTAAAACATACAGATAGGTACGAGAGCGGTTTACATGGAAAGGCCTTAAGGCTGATGTTCTTCAGTATGTGCGTGAGTGCCCTGTTTGTCAGCAGAACAAATAGGAGAACACATTTCTGGTAGGATTATTGCAGCCCCTTCCGATTCCTGATAGGAAGTGGGAATGCCTGTCGATGGATTTTATTACGGGCTTGCTGAAAGCCCAAGGACGTGACTATATTTATGTAGTTTTGGATCGGTTGACGAAATATGCTCACTTCTTCCCGATCACCACCACTCACACAGCTACACAGGTAGTAGAGATTTTCTTCCATGATGTTTTTAGATTACATGGTTTGCCACGGAGTATAGTCAGCGACAGGGATAGTCGGTTCTTGAGTCACTTCTGGCAGGAGGTGTTCAAACTTTGTGGGACCGAGCTTACCCCGAGCACCAGTTACCACCCACAGATCGATGGTCAAACGGAGATTGTGAACAAATGGGTGGAAGGTTACCTCAGGAATTATGTTGCAAGGCAGCAAAAGGCATGGGTCCGATGGATACATTTGTGTGAATATTTTTACAATACCACATATCACATGACCATCCAGATGTCCCCTTTCATGGCGTTGTATGGTTATGAGGCGCCTAGCTTTCTTGATTTGCTTTTGAGCGACAGTAGGGTGCCCAGTGCAAGGGACTTATTACAGGAGAGCCAGGACATTGTAAAGGCTCTTAAGGAGAACATAGCTAAGGCATAGAATCAACAGAAGCAGTATGTAGATCAGAGGAGGATAGAGAGATCTTTTGAGGTGGGAGACATGGTATACCTCATGCTACAGCCCTACCGACAGTCTACTCTCAGGAAGAGTGGATCAGAGAAGCTCAAGCCACAATATTATGGTCCTTTTCGGATTACTAGGCGTATTGGAGAGGTGGCTTACGAGCTAGAGCTCCCAGCTGATAGTAAGGTCCACAATGTTTTTCATGTATCACGCCTCAAGAAGGCGTTAGGACATCTTGTGGTACCTTCAGCAGCATTACCTCCCTTAGATGATGAGGGAAAATTGATTTTAGTACCTGAGTCTATTCTGGAGTACAGGGAAAGACAGCTTTGCAGGAGGACTATCAGGGAATATCTGGTGAAGTGGAGAGATTTACCTATAGAGGATGCTACGTGGGAGAGCAAGGAGATTTTGCAGCATCCGGAGTTGAGATTGCTTGAGGACAAGCAATTTCAGGAGGGGCGGACTATCATGTCCCCTTCTAGTTGACATCTCTTTGCAGTGTAGAGTTAGCCTATTATGCGACCTCCGTAGGCTAATGAGGAGATTAGGAGGTCTTGTGAGGCATGGCTCAACCTCGGTTAGCGGAGTTTCTTTGCTTGGTTTTCGTTCAAGGTCAATCGGACATCTTTTGGCTAGATTTACTATTTTTAGTAAGTCATGGGAGCACCCTGCTATTTTTAGAATCTCAGTTTAGTCACATGTGGATTTAGTCTCTCGACTCCTAGCTCAGACGGCTTAGCAATCAGACAAGTAAATCAAGAGATATTAAAATTTAAGTGACTTAAGTGATTTATTTAATATTTTAATATTATTATAAAGTTATAAAGTAACTTTATAATAATAAAGTCACTTTAATATAATAAAGTCACTTTAATATAATAAAGTGCGTTAAGTGAATAATTTAATGTGGGAATAAATCTTTTATCCCACATTGGCCAGGAAGGTGTTTGAGCTCTCCTAAGGAAAGAATAAAAAGAGACTTAAGAGCTCATTCTCGGCATCCATTGTTATTGCTATCATTTTGAAAACAGGTTTTGTGCTCTGAGAAGGGTTTCAGCCATTGCCATTGAAGAACGTAGTTCTTCTGTGAGTCTCCATTTGAACTGGTGAAATATCTAGCGAATTTGGTAACTAGAGAGTTTCATACAGAGACTCTGATTTGTGCATCAGCAGTTGTGAAGAAGATTCAGAGATTAATAGGGGTTTCATTGCAGATCAGAATATTTAAAGATTAATCCTTTGCTTATTAAAGTTTGTACCTGCTGCTACAATACGGCCATGAATAGTAATGCATGAATAGTGTCATGTGAATAGTGTCGCATGAACAGTAACATGTGAATAGTGATGCATGAATAGTAATGCATGAATAGTGTCACATGAATAGTAACATGTGAATAGTGATGCATGAACAATAAAATGCTACAGTGCTGTCATGAATAGTGAAATGCTTCAGTTCCAGTTGAAGGCAAGGCAAAAATCAAATAAAAAATCAGGTTCCATGTTGTTGCCATTGTTTTTATTTTGAAAATAACGTAATTTTCCATTCTCTCGAGAAATAAAGATTAATTGCAGCAGTAGATCACACCAAAACAAATTGAGACAGTGCATTCAGTAGCAAAATAGTATAGAAGCAGAGAACTAGTCGGGTTCTTACACCCTTTAGGAGTGCTTATGTTTGTGGCAATACCATCTAGGGGTCACCTGGCTCTAAATTCTCACTTCAATTGGATGCATGTACTTCAACAACCACCATACCTAGAAGGCAAGTGAGCACCTTCGAGAGGGAAGGAAATATTTCCAGCATGCAATATTATGAAGGTCTGAGGGAAATGAACTTAATGTAGATAAAGTACAATAAAACACCAAAAAAAGAGCTAAAGAGCGAAGAACCTAGACCAAGGCATTTAGAGAGCATAAAATAGGGATTATAAAATCAAACCCTTGATGGCTTACAACTATCCCAAGGCGACCATTTCATATGCCACTTTTTTTGCTCTGTGTCTCGCCACTTGCCCTTTATCCTTCACTTTTGGCAGTCATATATATTGTTAGAAATTAGAACTTGCATACTATAAATGGTTTGATGTTATTTATAAGACATGAATAATTAATATGTTAATTATTGAACATGGTATAGATTTTCTTAAGATTCTTTAATATTAAAATTAAAGTATTTAAATTAAGTTTATTAAAAGTAAATATTATTAATGATTTGATCCAATGATTGTCTAATGTGTACATTAAGTGGGAAGTGAGAAATTGTGTGCACAGATATTGCAACAATGAAGATAGAGCCTCATCATGATAAGAGTTAATAGATTAATGGTGATATCTAAATATAGAGAATCTTTCACATATCATGTAGAAGTAATCTTTTTTTATGTTTGTTTATGCGTATTTATTTGATAAAATATTTCAATTAAATAATTGTATAATGAATAGAAAAATGATTTTTAATTATTTTAATAGTTTATTTTATCTTATTATTATATATTTTTATATAATTAGTAATATGTCTTTTTATTCTAAGATTAAAAAAAAGATAATAAAAAGAAAGCAAAACTGAAAAAATGGAAAAAGAGACTTAGAAAAGAAGGAAAGAATATATCAAAAGTAGCTTGGAAAAGAAAAAATATACAAGAATTTTTATTTTATTTTTTTTAAAATGAAAAAATGAATTTGTCTAAAGGATTATAAAGATCTTTAGATAAACAAAGGTAATGAAGTTTTATTGTTTATTTAAATTATAAGTTATTAGTTACATCAATAGACTAATTCTATGTGGATAGATGTAACTCTATAATGGCAGCATGACACAAAAATCTACTTTTTATTTTCATGTGTAATGATTTTTTATTGATTTTTTCAATTATTCAAAAAGTAACAATATCACAAAATTCTATTTTCATTGTTTATTGTGATTTTATATTAACTTCGACATAACTCTATGACAATCATTTTTTATTAATTTTTTCAATTATTTTAAAAGTGATAGTATCACAAAATTCTATTTTCATTCTTTATTGTGATTTTTTATTTATTTTAAATTTGTTAATCAAAAATTAAATGGCTCGATATCTTTCAACGTATTTTATATACAATATCTTGAAGAGATATATACTAGTTAGTATACAATAAAGAGAAAATTGTAATTATTCATTAGTTTACATTTTATTGTTTAAGAAAGAGATATGTGTAGTCATTGTTATTATAATAGTCATAGCATTATGTTGGTTTTTCTCATACCAAGCTAATTTCAAGTCACAAAAATAAAAGGAGTCGTAAATAGATTAGGTTTAATATAACTCACAATTGCAATTCTTGCCAAGATTTAGAACTACTTGGATTTTTTTGACAAAGAGAATAAATTTCATATAGATTTCATCTAATAAGGCATAACAAATGACAAAAATGGGGACAAGGCCATCCAAATCATTGCCAACATAAACTTGTAGATTGATTATAGTTTAATGCATGCTTTTGGGTACTTCAATAGAATATTTGTACAAATAGATTCACATGTGCAATTTATGATAAAAATACATTTAACTTAAAAAGAAAATAAACATAATTAAACATAGATCTACTTCTAAAAGGATATTGAACTATTACAAATCTATTTAGAAACAAAGATTCTAGTGGGATGCTAGTATCCCAAATTTAACACTCCATTTTTTTTTAAATAACATGGACACATAATCTCAAAAAGAATGTGATCATATCAAGATTGTATACAAATTTTAGTAGTTTTGCATCGCACCAATCCCCTCATGTTTGATCTTTAAAATATAGAAGCAATTATAATGGCAATGTTGTGAAAAGTATAAGGGTTATAAAAAATATTAATAATAATTTTAACATTTAAAGATGGAATGATCTATTCTATTCACTTTATGAAGTTAGCTCGGCAACCATTGCATTTATAACATCAAAGAGTAGTTGGTATCCATTCAAATGAAAAAATATCTAGTCTCACCTTAAAGTGTATTAATACATAATAATGACCATATTGGAGGCTTCACCTCCATGATCACAACTATTGGAGAAGTTTTTTAGTATACTCAAGAATGTCCAAGTTTTATCTTAGACATTATATATCTTTAAATATTCAAAGATGTAAAGATTTAGGAACAAATATTTTGTAATGATAGAAAAATCAATTAATATTTCAAAACATAGAAAAGTAATGTTAATTTTATTATGAATACATATAGTTTTTCATGATTTATGAAGAATTAATACAAGATAAAAGGTCAAAAAATTAAGGTATTAAATAGTAAGGAAATAATTTACTTGTTCCAACACTCTTCTGCCACCTTTTCCCATGACACCTATTCCTACATCTACCATACCCGCAATGGACACTACACCACTCCCTGTAGTGCCAACCACATTTGATACTCCATCAGTAATAAGTATTCAAACAGTTGACATTTTTTCAAGCCCTCCATCATCTATTCCCAGCTTGTCATCTCCATCCTATGATCTCACTTCAGAAGCTGAGTTTAACAGGTTTATGAGTGACTCTTTGCAGAATCGGTTTGATTGGTAATGACAGACACTACGCCAATTGTCACTATACTAGCCATTCCTCCAGAAGTGGTGGTAATAAGAGAGTTGACGTTCAATCAAGAATATCATATCTCCTCTCTTCCCCCTTGGTTGTTATCTCAAGTATTAAAGCAAAAAAATCAAATGATCTCGCCAGAAGAGCTCGACCTTGAAGAGATAGCTCCTCCAAAAGCCAAGGGGAAGAAAAAGGCAAAAGTCTATTCATGGCTCTAGGTTGACAAAACAAGTCAAAATTATGCAGAGATTGGCATACCACCTCAAGAGGAAGGAGATATTAATATGGAGGACTACATAGTGACAAGAGTCCAGCTTGATAAGGTCACAAGTGAAAGTGTTAAGGCAGATGCGCAGGTGACTTTGAATATACTGGTAGGAAGGTTGGATAAAATGGAGCAAGCTCAAAACTTATACAAATAGAGGGCAGAGCATTATGCTGTTATTGTAAGAAAGCTTGCAAGATATTCAAGTAATGCACAATCGTTAGCAATGGTAATCATGGAGGACCCAGCTATCAAAAAAGCTGAGAAGTTTGCCTCCAAAGGAAAAGTGTTGTATGACTTTATTAATAAGGTTATAGAACATGGATCCCAAATTATAATTGCTACAGATGAAAAGGCTACTCAGATAGCTCAGCTCAAATTGGAGTTGGATAAAGAAGAAGGTGTTCTTTCCCAAGAGCTCAAAGAAATGGGAAAATTCCTATTGTTGTGGTCACAAATGAAACAAGTAAAGCTCAGCAAATTGGTGGAAGCCGAGGTGATCCCCGACAAGGAAAAAGATGTTGAGGTAAGAGAATCACTGAAGTATCGTAGTTAGACGATCAAATATCTTGCAAAAGATCTCCACAAAGTACAAGAATTTTTTGAAGTGCATCGTTCTATTCTCAAGAAAATAATCAAGGAGTTTCAAGGAAAGCTTCTTGAAGAAAATCGCATTTTCCTTCCAGCCACAAAATTTTCGAGACCTTCAAAGAAGCCATCATGAATCAAGTAGAGAGCGCAAACTTTTTAGATGCCTCCATAAATGATCTTTGTGATACAAGGCTCACTCTTGACAACCTCAAGATGCATCTTGACAGGTGCAAAAAGGTTCACTCATCCGCCATGAAATCAATCACGAGGATTCACACCATTGTGGATTACACCGTTGGTCTGGATGACAAATTCATGCAGGAGACTAGGAAGAAGTATGAAGACTTCCATGCCCAAGCAAGGAACCAAGAAGATTCCTGATCTCCCAGTGTTGAACATTTTGATGCTTTCTCTTATGCATCTTGTAAATAGTTTATGACATCTTAAATGTATGTTTGTAAAGTGTAATTACACCAAAAATATGAGATGTAATTCCACAGAGATAAATTACACTTTGAATTAGTCAAATTTAGGGTTTCCTATTTTTGCTCACCTAATTTCCCTAACTTTACTCTACTAATTTCCTAGATTAGCTCTTCCCTCCTTTCTATAAATATGAGGTATCTCTATTGTAATAGTTACCTTTTAGTATTTTGCAACGAAGTGTTGCCCTTTTGAAATGAACATTGAAACTTTGTGTTCAATTTTGTGAATATGAATCAATCAATAAAGAAGGAATTTGCATGCCAGAATTTGTGTTGGAATCAATTCTCTTTTGATTTGAATGAGATCGGCAGTGATTAGTGAATGATATTTGAAGGCCTTCAAGTAGTTTATGTACACTTTGTGTTGCATTCCTTATCTGGATTTACATTTATGTTTTAATACTTTGGTTGAAATATCTACAAGACTTTGTTCTTGTAATCGTTCATGTTGTTCGAGGAATTGCTGCATCTAAGAAGACTTTGTGCTTCTAATGTGATGAACGATACGTCTTTCACATATCCATCATTGAAAAAGCTACAGAACGACTTTGTGCCTTTGTGAGCTTTCCCTCTTCTTTTATTTGTTTATTATAAATCACATTTGGTATTTCTATGCTTTTCTTTGACAAGATAGAGATATTGGCATTACTTCTCTTTGTCAAGTTTTAAGTTATTTTGAATCTGAACTTCCAAACCGTGAAGCATTGTAAAACATCTTCTTTGAAAAAAGAGAGAAGCATGAATGTGACAGACCCCCCATTTCCTAAGTGTAGTGTACATTGTGTAAATACTCTATTAGTTTTACCATAGCTTATGTTAGCAGTAAGAAGGGTGCATCCCCTTTCTGAGAGGAGATATTTTATCTCACATAGTTGTGGCTGAATTCTAGGTTGTGTAATTTTTTGAAAAGTTGATTACATAATTTTCACCCAACAACATTTTAAAGAAAAATAGAATTATACTTTATTAATAATTCAATTCTAATAACGTTCTCTTTTTTAATTATTTTTTAAAATGATTTAACAATATAAAAGTCAACTTTTTGTTTTAAAAATAAAGAAAATAAAATAAGATAATAAGATTGAAATGAAAAATAGAATTATATTTTATTAAATTTTAATTCTAATAAGCTTAAAATTAGTTTTACTTTTTTATTTAATTATTTATTAACTTAATAAGTTTATTATTTATTATTAACATTTTTAAATTATAATTTTTATTAATATTTATATTTTGATATATTTTGATATTGCATTTAGTTTATGCTATTTTAATTTTTAATTTAGACTTGAGTTTTAAATTTATTTTAATTATTTATGTCTTCTTATGAAATTATAAAAAATAATTAATGATCGAAATTATTATAGTTTAAAATTAATTGTCTTATTAAAATTTTGATTATTGTAGAATAATTATATTTTAAATTTTTATTTCAAATTATATAATAAAATAATTTAAAACTTAAAATCTAAATTAAAAGTTAGAGAGAGAAACTAACTTTTGATCAATCATTTTGTGCCAACAATCTAAGGATAATATGTGTCCCTAGGGAGTTATCATTAGGGTAGAATATCATTTGATTAAGGATATGGCAGTTCACCTTTATGATAGGTCTTCAGTGTACCCATTGTACACTTGAGAAAAATAGATGTAAAGAAAAGAGAGGATGAGAGAAGGGAGAGGGAGATAAAGATAAGATATAGAGATGCAAAGGGAGAAAAGAGAGAAAGAAAGGAAGATATATATATATATATATAGAGAGAGAGAGAGAGAGAGATCTTTATATCTGTGTCTCCCTCTCTCTATTTCTATGTTTCTCATTATCTCTCAATTTCTCTTCCTCTCTCCCCTATTTCTCTCTATATTTGTCTTACCTTCTATATTTCTTTCTTTTCCTCTATCTCTTTCTCTCTCCCATACTCTCTTTTGCTATACCTATTTTTCTCCCCCCTCACTCCCCATCCCTCTCTCCCTCTTTATCTCTCTCTACCTCTCTCTATATATGACTTCATATCTCTACTTTTTTATCCCTTCATCTCCCCCCTCCCATTCTCTCTCTCTCTCCCTCTTTCTATCTCTATTTCTTCCTCTCCCTCCATCTTCCAATATCTCTTCCTCTTTATATAGCAATCCTTATCTCTGTCTCCACCTCCATTTCCATATATATCTCTATCTATCTCCCCTATCTCCATCTCCTTACCTCTTCCTCCATCTCTCTTCCCTTATCTTTCTTAATATAAGTATCTCTCTATCTCTCCCTATTTTTATCTTTATATCTCTCTATCTATCTCTCTCCCTACCACTCCCTCTTTATATATCTCTCTATTTCTCTATCCTCTATTTATCTCCCTCTCTTCCTTCCTCCCTATCTATGTATATATCCCTTTCCCTCTCTATCTCTATCTCCATATCTATCTCACTCACACACACTCCCTATTTCCCCCTCCTTATCTTTATCTTTATATATATGTCTCATTCGCACACACATAGTCCCTATTTCTCCCTCCCTATATCTATCTCTATTTATATCTATGTGTGTGAATATGTGAGCAATTAAAATGATAAACCAACACACCAATGAAACATTAAATCAAAGGAAATTGATTAAAAAGATAAAACAAACTCTAAATAATAGCAGCTCCTTCAAAAGTGTTCTATTGTCCTCTATCTCCAAGGATTCGATGCAAGTTACTAGCTCTCAGTTGTTGTAAGCAACAGCTTGCTAGAATGACAACTTAGGAGAACGAGATTATGCAACATGCATGTCCATTTGCTAAATGATTTAAGCTATGATATGAAACTAAGATGCTATGTTATGAACTTGAAATGCTATGCTAAAATGCTGATTCAAATGCAACTATAGTAATCACGCTAAATTCACAAAATCTAAGATGAAATCCTACTCACTAAAGGGTTGTATTTATATATTTTTGGAGGCAAGAATCTAGTTGGCAAAGATCAACGGTCAAATTCAAACTTGTCAAGATGAACGGTGAGAGATTCTGGAGGTTGAGAGAAAGATGGAAGGTTAAGAGAATAATGGAAGAATGTTTTCAACCCACAAAACCATCCTCATTCAAAAACGAAGACAAATTACCATTTGTCATTTCATTTATGAAAATTGGTCGAAAGTTGAGAATAATTCCTAATTAAATAAATAAATCTATTTAATTACATGTGACTTAGATTTTGGAAGCTTCCATAAATAAATAATTAATATTTAATTATGTGAGAGGTGAAAAAGATGTGTAATTAAATATTTACAATATTTAATTATGCAAAAGGTGAGGAAAAAAGTATTAAATTAAATATTTACAATATTCAATTTAAATATGGAGTGAAGGGTGAGTTAGCAAAATATTCTATTATTTGAAAATTCAAATTTAGAATCATGATAATTAATATAAATAAATAATGAAATTTATTTAACTTAATTAAGAAGAAGATAGCAACAATTAAATAAACTTATTTATTTAATTAAACTAGAAGAATTAGAAAAATGAACAATATAAATAAATAATTAAATTGATTTATATGTAGATGACTTTTCAGAATTTTAATTAAATAATTCATATTTAATTAATTTAACAGGTTTGATTAACTGTGACCATTTTTAGATGTATACATTTTTCCCCTCTTTGAAGTGATGTGTTCTACGCATTTCTTCAAAGAAAAATCCAAATAATTCAGATTCCAAAAATTTGCCCCTGACTTTGAAAATTGACTAATGATGCTATATACCCCCTCGAGAGATAAATCACATGATTTGAATGATATTGATGATGATTGAGAGAATTGAAATGATTTTGAAGAGAAATTGTCGATTTATCTCTCGAAATAGTGCGTTGTACAATAAAAATAAAAATATCCTCCCTTTCTTACCCCCTTAAAAGGTGGAAAAGGTAAAAAGTCATTGTCATTTGAACAATAGCCTTTTGTGACTTTCAGAGCTCTGAGAGAGAATTTTCAGATGTCGATCCACTACGAGCGCCACTGATTCAAGAGATCCCACCATCATTAGAGACTAGCAGCATATGGACCTCCGGTAAGATTGCATGATCCTCCTTTGTGAATTTTAAGTGAATGTTTTTATGAAATTTTCATTTTTTTTGAATTTTTAAATTTATGTTTTAGCACATAGGATTTTGATTTAGCGCATGCGAGCCATATATTAGCACATAGAATAGGGCATGAAAATTAGTGCATTGATAGAACAGTCTAACGCATAGATGAATAGTTTAGCACATAGGATAGATAAAATAGTGCATAGAGGAAGACCACAAGCATATGATTCTCGATTAGTGCATAGGCTAGAATAGCGCATACAACAGATAGATTTGTGCATACCCCTGATAGAATAGTGCATAGATGATTTAGTGCATACAATCTCTATTTTAGCGCATCCATGGATAAAGTAGCGCATTGACTGTTTTAGCGCATTGATAGACTGTTTTAGCACATCCATGAATTTTTGCTGATTTTGAAATTTTGAGATTGATTTGATGCTTGCTTGATGATTGTTGTTGTATTAGATAGTTGATGTGATGATTTTGAATAACACCAAGGATAGATTAACTTGATTTTGGTAATGATCTGATAATTTTTTCTTCATGCTTGAAAAAAAATATAGTAATGATGTTGATGTTGATGTTGAGCCGATTGGCTATCAAATTTGTTTCCATGCTTGATGAAAAACAAATAGTAGAGTTTGATAAATTTGCCTTCCGGCTTGAAGAACAAATAGTAATGATATTTTGTTGATGTTGATATGATTCACTTGCTTGATGGTTTTGATATTCCTTGTTGATGATTTAATCCTAATGTATTGATGTTATAGGAGGATTTTAATATCCTCCAAATCAGAGAGAGATTTCCCCGCACATGGGAGATGATTCCCAGATTATCCTATCCAGAGATAGTGGTCATTGTTAGATGTGGGTTGGGTTCCCTTCTCAGGATCCCTTAGTATAGGGTCAATAGGGCACTGTTGACTGCATTAGCCAAGAGATGGCATAGTGAGCATAATATTTTTCACTTGCCGACTGGAGATATCACTGTTACACCTGAGGATGTGTATAGGATTTTAGGCATCCCTGTAGTTGGTGCACTTGTGATTAATGATCACAAGGAGACTGGAGGTATAGATGCTTTGTGACGAGTCTTTCAGGATCCTCATGCTAGTGAATATGAGATTGCATGGCGATATATGGTAGAGGGTTATGCCCCACTTCCATCAGTTTTGGCAAGTTTCATTGGTGGCTTCCATTGTCCTGATCGCAGGTCAAAGGGATTATCAGTAGGTTGGGGTTAGATTTTGGAGGACATGATCCTTCATCAGACTAGATATTCATGGGGATCCTACATGCTTTCCCATTTATACCATGATCTTCATCAGGTGGTATATACAGATGAGAAGAGTATATTTTCTGGGGTTACACTGCTTTGGATCTGGGCATAGGAGCACATCGCCATCACCTGCCCTATTGTACAGAGAGATCGTCTGCTTAGCCACCCATATGTATATGTGTATATAGGTCCCCTTGTTCAGCCTATGTTGGGCAAGTTAGAGTACTAGCGACGTACGCTAGATGATATGGATAAACTCATCTGGAGAGCATATCTTGACTGTGATGCATGGGACGATGATGACATAGAGTTGCCCTATTGTGGTATATCAAGATACTTGATTGGCCGCACCCCCTTCATCATTGATAATTTTTTGGTTATGCGAGTACTTAGGCAGTATGGGCGAGTTTAGATGATGTTGCAAGGTGTGGCTCATTATGCCAGACGTCGGGAGGATGTAGCAGACTGGGTTCCCTTCATTACTCTTGAGGCAGCAAGAGCAGAGTACACCGATCTTCAGCCAGAGTTTTGGGCCATCCATCCAAAGGTCATAGATGCACACATGATGAATGATTATGCTGCATATTTCTACACGCATCCATTTCCCAGATTGACCAGTCCATATGAGCTTTCCCCACTATTAGGTGGACTAGTTTTAGAGTGGGCACAACGGCAACCACAGGCACAAGTAGAGTAGCCACATGGATCAAAGGATGATATAGGCAAGGTGGCCATGGATGTCGACAAGGAGGAGGATGAGGAAAAATCTGATGATGATGATGATGATGATGATGATGATGATGATGATGATGATGATGATGATGATGATGGGGATGATAGAGATTGTGGGGGTGGTAGCCAGAGATATTTCTTTGATGTACCCTTTAGGACAAGGCCTCGCACAACTAGAGTGGTGGAGCAACCTAGTACTTTGGTTCCATGTATTACCATCAAGGCTCCATCACAGGGGTAGATTGACATTCTACAGGCAGAGGTTTAGACTCTTCAGAGTCGTCTAGCACAGGAACAAGCTACTATTAGCCAGCTACAGGCGTAGATTGCATAGCCACCACCTCCTAACCCACAGATAGCCCAACTTATTTTAGAGTGGGACAACTTCAGAGAGCGGTGTATTCAGGTAGAGGGAGTATCAAAGATATTCATGAGGTCAGTTGAGAGCACCTCCATTGGAGAGGTTATGGTAGAGGGACTAGAGACTGCTCGCCAAGCAAAGTATTACAAGATGAGATATTTTGAGGTGGTACCCCCTGAGCAGAGGATAGTCTACAGGCAGTCAGGCACCCGATCGTGTACCCACTCACGCAATCACACCAGGAGTCCTACTAGGAATGTGGGAAAACCTATCAGACGAGAGATAGGTGCTTCTAGTAGCAGAGATCCAGCAAGACCCACCACCTCCAGAGGTAGCAGTAGTCATGCTCCACATCCAGATGCCCCTTAGTGACGATTATGGATACACCCTTTCATTGTATTTTATATATCTTGTCTAGACATTTGATATCCTTGTACCCATGGACATTTATTTCGATGAGATTAGGATATGCAGTGGTAATTTGATATGCATATGTCTTTGATTATACTACGATGAATGGTTATGTACGCATTTTTGTTTCTATATGTTATTGGTCTATGATTATGCATGCAATTTTGATGATGATATATGCATATTGATATGAACTATAGTGATGATGCTTCTTTTTTTACTACAATGCATGCTTATATGATGATGATGCAATTTTTATGATGTAAATTATGATTTGATGAACATTCTTTATGATTGGATGATCCTACAAAATGAAATGATTTATATGAATTTAACATTATGACGTAGTATAAATGACTTTTCTACATGATGTATGGAGTATGTATGCAATAAATGCAATGGATGCATCTTTCTTTTTATCAATGTATGATTATGCAAATGGTGATTATGAAAATGAAAATGAGGTGAAAAATTCAAAATAAATGATGAGATGAATGATTAATGATATTAAATAATAAATGATCTGATGTAATAATGATTATGATAAAAATGAATGGTACCTAATAATGATAATGATGATAATGATAATGAAAATGCACAAATGTAATTGAAATGATCATGATAACCTAAATGATGAAAAAAATGAGATTTATAATGATGAAATATGAAAATGATAATGGAATGAGATGCAATAAATGTCCAAGTGTACTCAATCAATGTCTTAAAAGAGATATGTAGTATTTCAAACCTCCAAAAACCTATCATACAGCCCTAAATGCAAATCTAAAATGCCAAAATAAACCACTTCATTGTTTGTCATTCCATGAGCCAATTTTGTGCATAATTTTCATCATTGAGCCTTTTGATATGTTGAAAGTTAGTACAAGCATCAAAGGGGATATTAGTACTAATGATGACCTGAGTACTACTTCCATGATGTTTGATGTAGCAAGTTAATACAAGCATCGAGGTATAATTGAACCAAGATGACCTGAGTATTACATGCATAAACAAACAAAAGTTAACCATTTTCCTATGCAAATCCCGAAATGTCATCAATGATACATTGTAGAGCATGTCCCATGACAAATTTGCACAATACTAGTGATTAGCTTACAGACAACAACCAAAGAAAAATCATACTCCTTCCTTGTGATTCTAATTTATTACATCATTGAACCACTCCAAAGATATGATGTCATCAAATGTCAAAACAAAAATTCAACTTATGCTTTAAGTTTTTCATTCATTTTATTTAGATTAAGATCATCCAATTTGTCCAGTTTCCTATCAAAAAGTCGTTTAAACCCAGTTTGAGTGGATAATTTGTTGTTTTGATATTTCGATACTTGACACATGTTGCCACCTGTCTGCCAAAAAGGTCCAAAAAGTGAACTGCCCCTAATGACCTTGCACTTTGACTCCTGATTAGACACAAACTACTGCTAAGGATAACACTAATCATCAAGCCCTGATGAAATCCTTGTCGTTTCAAGGAAATGTTTGGACGCATGATGTGAATGTGATGGCTAGGATTGTATGTGATGCTAATAAAAGATGGATGTGAATAAGGTAGAATGCATCCTAATAGATGAGAGAGCCAACCAAATCACAAATAGTGTTTGTTTGCCAAGTTTTCACCATTTGATTTTATTGCACTTTTTTTGATTTTATGATTTTTATTTTATTTTTATTTTTATTTTTGTTACCAAGACACTTGTTTGCCAGGTTTTCATCAAGGCAACGATTTTTTTCTTTTTGATTTTTTTTTATTTATGTCAACAGGATGCTTGTTTACCAGGTTTTCACCCTGATGACAATTTTCCTTCAGGACAGTTTCTAGTTTTTATGAATTTTTTCATGACTTTTTATACTATTTTTTGATATTTTTCCAGGACTTTCTATATTGTTTTTGATATTTTCAAACATAAAAATTCTTCAGGTAGATGTTGTTAGTCGGATCTTCAAGTAGGTCCCCTTCTAATGTTGACAACTGATATGCCCCTGATCCATATGCTGCAATGATAACGAATGGGCCCAACCAATTAGGCTTGAACTTTCCTTTTTTTTCTCGATTTTTCTGATTACGAGGGTTTTCTTTGAAAAATAAATCACCCACTTGAAAAGCTCATGTTTTGACTCTATGATTATAACTATGAGACATAACCTATTGATACCCCTTTAAATGATTAGCTGCATTTTGTCATCGTTCATCAAGAGTTCCAGCTCTTGCAATCTTGATACTCTGTAATCCTCATCATTTATGAGCCCCTTCAGTGATACTCAAAGTGAGGGAATCTCAACTTCTAATGGAAAAATATATTTTTCTCCATAAACCAAAGCATATGGGGTAGCACCTATTGGCGTGTGAATTCTGGTTTTGTATGCCTACAATGTTGGATCTAATTGGACATGCCAATCACAGCTGACATCATTTACTGTTTTCTTCAAAATCTTCAAAAAAAATTTGTTTAAAGCCTCTGCTTGTCCATTTCCCTGTGGATAATAAGGTGTAGAGAACCTGTGTTGGATGTGAAATATTTCACAAAGTTCATCAACATCTTGATTTTTAAAAGTTATTCCATTATCTATAATAATGGAGTTGGGAATGCCATACCGACATATGATATAGTTCAAAATGAATGATGAAATTTATTTGTTGGTAACAGTTGTTAAGGGAAAAACTTCAATCCACTTAGTAAAGTACTCAATGGTCGTGATAATGAATTTGTATCAATTTGATGATGATGGGTGTATCTTTCCAACCAGATCCAATCCCCACTAAGTGAAAGGCCATGTTGTGGTGAAGGTTTGTAATTCCTGAGCAAGAGCGTGAATGAGATTCCCATGAATCTGACATTTTGAACATTTTTTCACAAAGATGAATGATTCTTTTTCCATGGCCACACAATAGTAACCCATTCTAACAAGTTTATTTTCCAAGGTTAGTCCACTTGAATGAGTCCCACAAATACCACCATGAACCTCTTGTAAGGCCTTTTTGATTCATCATGTTTGAGACATCAAAGGAGAGTACCATCAAGACCACGTCGATATAATATATTAGCAATTAGGGTATAACAAGAAGATTGGCGTATGAAATTCCTTTTCTAATTTCTAGACAAATCTAGGGGCAAAATGGTATCTTTTAGATAAGCATAGATTTGGCCATACAAGGGAGAATCAGAACTAGTTAGGTGACAAATGATTTGAGTTTATGGATTATCATAGCTGGGAGAAAATAATTGTTCCACTAGGAAATCATACCGTGCTTGGTTTTCTGACAACTGGAGCAGTGATACAATTGTAGCCATGGCATCTACAACTTTATTATCAGTACGTGGAATTTGTGTGAACCTGATACCAATGAAGTATTTATTGAAATCATCCACCATGTTTTTGTAAGGCATTAACTTATCATTTTTAGTTTGATATTAATCATTGATTTGATTTATGACAAGTTGTGAATCACCAAAAACTTCTAGTTATGTGATTCTCTAGTCTAATGCAATTATTATTCCAATTAACAATGCCTCATACTTAGCTATGTTATTTGTGCAAGGAAACATTAGCTGATAAGATCTTGGAATTGTATGTCCTTGAGGCATGATGAAAATAATTCATGCCCTTGAACCATGTTGAGTGTAGGAGCCATCAAAATAAAGTGCCCATGACTGCTTAATGGTTGTTGTGAATACATTAGCGTTAGGAAAATCAATGTGTATTGGATGTTCTTCTTGCATTGGTTCCTCTGCTAACTGATATGTTATTACATGTCCTTTGATAGCCTTTTGATCCACATAATGAATGTCAAACTCACTTAGGATCATGACCCATTTAGCCAATCTACCAGTTAAGGTTGCCTTAGAAGATATTTTAAAGGATCAATCTTATCCACAAGTTTTATTGTATGAGCTAGAATATAGTGTCATAACTTTTGAGAAGTAAACACTATTTCCAATAAAGTGTTTTCAATGAAGGTGTAATTTAGTTCATGGCTTGTCAATGTTCTACTGATGTAATATATTGCTCGCTCCTTTCTTGTTTTGTCTTCCTGTGCCAATAATGCTCCTAAGGACACTTTTGTGGAAGAAATATACAATATAAGTGGTTCACCTTGCACTGGAGGAATCAGCACTAGTGGACTCATTAGATAATTCTTTATTTGATCAAATGATGTTTCACATTTTTCTTCCCATTTAAATGGAACATTCTTATGTAAGAGATGAGTGAATGGTAAAATCTTATCTGTCAGTTGCACAATGAATCTCCTGATGGATTGCAACTGTCCTTGCAATGAGCGTAGTTGACTGATGTTCCTTGGTGGTGGCATATTGAGGATTGCTTGTACCTTAGCCGAATCCACCTCAATTGCCTTTTCTGACACAATATAACCTAGCAGCTTTCTAGATTTCACCCCAAAGACACATTTCTTAGGATTAAGTTTGACTTTGAATTTTTCCATTTTGGCAAAAAAAATAGATAAGATAGCCAAATGTCCTTCCCTTGTGTATGATTTGGCCAGGAGATCATCTACATAATCTTCCATGAATGTATGCATCATGTCATGAAAGATTGTAGTCATTTCCCATTGGTATGTAGCTCCTGCATTTTTTAGTCCAAATGGCATTACGTTCCAACAATATGTACCCCAAGGACATGTGAACGCTATTTTATCTTAATCTTCAGGCACAATCTTTATCTAGTTATATCCAGAAAATCCATCCATTAGTGAATACATAGCATGTCCAATAGTCAAATCTACAATCATATCTATGTTTGGCAGAGGGAAATCGTCTTTAGGGCATGCTTTATTTAAATCCCTGAAATCTGTACAAATTATGATTCATCCATCTAGCTTTGATACAGGAACAATATTGGAGATCCATTTCACATATTCTATAGACCGAATGAATCCAACATCTAACAACTTCTTTAACTCCTCGACTAATAATACAACATGTGGATGCATTTTTCTGAGTTTCTTCTTCATAGATTTTTCCCCCAGCATGATGGATAAATGATG
The DNA here is from genome assembly GCA_007115665.2 of Sequoiadendron giganteum. NCBI lineage: Eukaryota > Viridiplantae > Streptophyta > Pinopsida > Cupressales > Cupressaceae > Sequoiadendron > Sequoiadendron giganteum. The sequence continues at coordinate 190,667,211 of CM021110.1, read as the reverse complement.
CATGATGAGATCTGGATCTAATCCAGGCATATCTGCATATGACCATGCAAAATTAATTTGATTATTCTTGAGAAATTTTGTGAATCTCGGGATTTCCTCTTATGTTAGTGATGAAACAAGTTGCAATACTTTGGGTTGTTCCATAGTACCTAAATTGATCGTCGATGTTGGTTCTATTAAAATAGAAGACCTTTCTTGATTGTGCTCAGGGAGAGTATCAAGTTTCCCATCTTCTAGTGCCTTTGAAAGGTTTTCACCTTCAGATACGCTTTTTATTTTTCTCTTTTCATGATCTAACACTGCCTTTGTTAGGTTTTCACCATTAGATCTTTCTTTTATGTTGTTAATTTTGTAGCTAAGAATCTTGGCACTTTCCTATCTGAGAGTTTGATCCTGTGATTTGCCGATGGAACCTATTTCCGGTTTGGATGAACAAAGAAATTTTACTATGGTTTCATCATCGGGAAAAGTTGGGATATCAATTGGTACAATTTGTTCCCAATCAATGAGTTCGGTATGGACCAAGGTAAATGGATCGTCAAGTTGGGTAAGGTCAATAGTGGTTAAGGTCATGATACTATTATTGTTTTCACTACGGGGAAAATCTATGATGGTCTCCTCCTATCGATTATCTATACCATTTTGAATCAAATCATCATCACTTGAGTCATGGTCGCTTTGTAAGATGTTATCAAGTGGATGCCTTAAGCTTTCCCCTTATGTGAGTGTGGGTGTATTATTTTGTACAATATCCCCCTATTTGTCCTTCCAGAATTTATCATCGAAAATGGTGTCCCATTCATATTCATTGGAGTCAGTGTCAGAATTATTTTCTTGTGTTCTAAGAACTGTTTTAGCTAATTCCTCATTGGACATTCTTTGTATTGTTTCTTCCTTTACATCCTCACCATATCCTAACCTAGTTTTATCTCTAGGGTACATTTCTTTTAGTCGGATAGGTTCAACAATACCTTCTTTTCTATTTCCTATAGGGCCATTTCCTTCGTAACCCATTTTTTGCATTATTGTATAACCCTTTCCATATTGCCATGTGGGTAATTTGACATGTTGTACTGATTCATCTTCATCTTTATAGAGCCAATCAAGGATAGCCCTATCCTCGGTTTCACTTTCTTGAGTATCTACCTTGATAAATCTTCCATCAAACTTGGTGATGGGAACCGAAGCTTGTGTGCTTGATACTGAAGTTGTTGTAGCCTATTGTATGGATGTTGACAGTTGACCATGGGATCTTGGGGACACAAGTAGATTAGAGAGACATAAATAATATTCTCACACCCCATTATCTTTTAATTTTAGCTTGGTGCCAAAATTCTTTATCAGTTCCCCTGCTTGTTCACTGTGTTTAGAAGTAGAAATGGCCAAAGCCTCTCTATTATGTGGGACAAATGTGTCCTAAGTTGCTCTAAAGTTAGAACAAGTCTGACTACTAATATGGTCTGTCGGTATTGTTACTTCTTGTCCATCATATGGAAACTTTAAGCATTGATGATAAGTAGATGGAACTTCTTGCATGTCATGGATCCATGGGCGACCCAAGAGTATGTTATAAGATAAATCTTGATCTAGAACCTAGCAAAAGGTATTCTTCACAACAGGTCCCACTCTTATTGGTAGCATGATGAGGCCTTTGGAAGCTCTTTATTCATCATCGTATGCTTTGATTGTAATTTTCCTTCGTGGATCTATAGATTCCTCTTAATATCCCAAAGCAAGGATCAATTTTAAAGTACAAATGTTTAATCTGGCTCCCCCATCTATTAAAACACATATGATTCGATCTTTATGAACAATGACCTCTAGATAAAGCGATGAATTATGGGGATGGGTCATGGAGGAGTCATCCTTTTCAGCAAAGGATAAACATGTGGGTGTGGACAAGTGTCCCACAATGGCTTGAAATTTATTGATATCTAGATTAGGAGACACAGTTGTGTCAACGAGTGTCTTTTCCAGAATTTCCTTGTGTGATGGTGATATTTTAAGCAACTCCAAGATAGAAATTTGGGCCGATGTTTTTTACAATTGATCGACCAAATTATACTGACTTGGAGGGGGAATCGCCAACTTAGATGAAATTCCTTTCATAATTATCTTGGCTTGTCCCCTTGTTGTAGCGTTAAAATCTAGATATTCTTGCTTTCCTTTTATTTTGATAGCACTAACTTGTTGATCATCGGTGTAAATATGATTGATGATGGTGTCGTAGACATGATTCACATTCTTTCCTTTGTCACTCAAAGATTCCCCTTTTTGATAATTGGGGAGAGGATCCTTGAATGCCTGATGATCATCATTGGCATTATGTCCCTCAACCATTATGGTATGGTTATCAATCAAATCCTGAATGAGATTCTTTAACCATTGGCAATCACTTGTCTTATGACCCTTGCATCTATGATAATCGCAATAGTATGAGTCATTCCATGATGGTGGTTTAACTTGAGGCTCATAATATCTTTGTGGTGGAAATATAATAGCATTTTGATTCAACAACTCTTTAAGAATTGATTCCAAAGATTGGCCCAAGGGAGTAAAACTCCGTCGATTTGAAAAAAATTGAGATCTGGGCGCATTTGAATTTTGATTATTGCCAGGATTATTACCACGATTGTTGGTCATATTTCCTTGGTTGGAATTATTGCTTTGGTTACTAGAATTTACAGTATTATTGGTGTGTTGGACACCTGATACATTAAGAATGGCAGGCTTTACATTTGCGTTGTTAGCATCTACCACCCCATCATTCACAACATTTTTATTTTGAGTCCAAAATCGTGACTTGTCATTGTTGTTGTTATTGTTGTTGTTATTGTTGTTTTTATTGTTGTTGTTGTTGTTATTATTTTTGTTGTTGTTGTATGAATTTGTACTTTCTTTATCAAGCTTTAAAACTCCATGCTTGACCAAGGCACCTTCAATGGTAATTGCATTTTCAATCAATTTTTCAAATGATTGAGGACAATGGAGATTTAGCCTATAACTCATCTCCTGATTCAGACTGTTGATAAAGATTTCCATCTTTTCCTTTTCAGGAACAGGATGGTAATATGTTACGAACAACCTTCTCCACCTTTTTCAAGAATGTGGTGAAGGATTCCTCAACCTTTTTTTTTACTCTACATAAATCAAGCATGGTTATCTGGTGTTGTATATTATAGGAGTATTGTGATATGAACTTATTTATTAACTCCTAAAATGATCTGATGGGGGGAGTGATCTTGGAAAGCCACTCCATAGATTGTCCACCAAGACTTCATGGAAACAATTGCATTAAATGGGTATCTTCATGAGCGAATTTTAAGCTCATATTTCGGAAATCCCTCACATGATCAATGGGATCCATTTTTCCATTATACCTATCAAACTTTTGGATCTCGCAATGTTTTGGAAAAGGAATCATGGTAAGACTCCTATCAAATGGATATGGGAAGATATATTCCAAAACATATTTCTTTGTCGTACCCCCTTGTATTTATTTTATTTTCCCTTGTAATGCTCTTATATGTTGAGTAAGAGCACTAAAATCATTGATGGGGGCCTCAGGATCCTCTCTAATCCTTTTCATGTCAAAATAAATAGGTAACTTAGCTCCTTGATTGGCCAATGAAAGGAAATATCTTTCTTTGTTTCATTCCAAAACTCTATCCATAAGAGTATGGAATTGAGGATCTTGTTCTGCTTCTTGAAGCATTTCTCTGTTATCTCATCATTATTCGAATTATTCCCAATGTGAAGTCTATGAAAAGGATTTTCCTCCTTATCACTATTATTACTTTTATCACCCATGTTTCTTAATGTACTTTCCCTCTCATCGCCTTCTATGTGCTTTCGAGATCTTGTGGCAACGGGCATAAGATTTTGCCAAATTTCCACTAACTTTGATCAAAAAAATGAAATAGTGCAATTTTGATGGATATCTAAGTTGGAATAGAATGAAGATTCTATGACTTATTAAGTTTTTAATCTTTACCTCATGATTCCCTGGTTGAAAAGATGATAATCCTATTTGTGGGAATTAAATTAAAAATCAAAAATAAAGATGATGTTGTACTTTGTGAGGTTTGATCATAGTTTTGTAAAAATAAGGATTTTTGATAAATGCCTAATGTTCTTAAGCTCTTTATTGCAAAACTTGATCGGGACTAGTAGAATACAAAATTGTTGGTTGGGGGATGAAAGAGGAATGAATAGGCTAACTGTGATTATTCCTTTGAGAAAGAGCTCTTTTTTGGAAGAAATCTCATGAATATAATGGTTCTAAGGCAAAATCATTAGTGAAACCTCTAACAAAGTCATGATATCGATGAATAAAATTTTTGTGTTCAAGCAAATTTTTTTGACTTTGGTATAAAAACTTTCTCCTTTTCAATAGCTTTTTATAACTGAGAGACTTCTTTGGCTTCTTAATCTTCCCCTCTAGGGAATTCTTAGCAAAAGTTGCAAACTTCCAGACCCTGAGCATAGAAAAGAAAAAGACTAGACTGAATGGTAGATTTTCGGGTATCAAAAAATTACCCAGGTTCGAAATACAGATGTGCTAAAATTTTCAGCAGATGCACTAAAATATCCAACCTATGCAATGGACTGTTCCACATATGCCCTAAAATATAGCATGAATGCACTGGAACAAAGCACAGATGTGCTAAAATAGATCATGAATGCATCAAAACAAAGCATGAATGATCCAAAACAAAGCATGAATGCGTCGAAATAGAGCACAAATACACCGAAACAAAGCACAGATGCACTAAAACAAAGCACAGATGCGATAAAACAAAGCACAGATGCACCGAAACAAAGCATAGATGCGTTGAAATAGAGCACTTATGCATCGAAACAGAGCACGTATGCGTTGAAACAAAGCACAGATGCATTGAAACAGAGCACAGATGCACTAAAATAGACCAGGGATGCACTAAACTATCCAATTACTGCATTGAGACAGACATGTTTTGACAATTTGATGTTTTGGATGATCTTTATCTGAATTAAATTTGGAAAAACACGGCATATAATGGAAAACAATTGTTTGCAAATCTTAAAATCTAAACAAAGAGTGTATGTTCTTGATATTCTCATGGGTATTGAACAAAATAAGCACTTCAAACAAACTCACTCTTATTTTCCAAAAAGGTCATCATAGGAACCACAACCCGCATCTTAAAATTGCGTCGACTCACACAATTGTGTCACCCCCTAAAGGGTGCCCATGTTTTTTTCTTTTCCAGGTGCGTACTCAAGGTTAGATTTCTTGATCCCCTAAGCAAATAATCCATGGCAATTATATGGTGAGTGTCTTGGGGGCAGATTCTTCCCTCCCCTTGCACTGTGATCAATATGATGTTTAGCTTTCTACACTATGGTTTGTAGTAAAGGTATCCGTTCGACGTGGCAATAGATAAACTCCCTCAAGAGATCTCCCAATCTTTAGAACAAAGATTTTTGGGATGGTTATCTTGCTCACTTTCGTTGAATATGGTTTTCCCCAAAATTCACTTTTGATTAGAGTGGGTTGGAAAAACTGGCTTTGGTTGTTCCCACTTAGGTCGTTCTCGTAGGGTGAGTATTTTTTCCCACTACGACAGCCTTCTAAAGGTTTTAATAAAATATGAAATGGATAAAATGAAAAAGGTAAGTCTTGTGTTTTGGTCACCCAGTAAAGGGGAGAACATAAACCTATTACCCAACAATCACAACAAACAAGTAGTTCAGTTTTAAATCCAAATGACAATTTTCTACACTAAGTGAAGATGTTGCTCCACAACAAGCATTGGATTCATTTTAACCAAAATAAAATAATGTTTGGTGACTATCTTAGGATTGGTTAATTCTAGATTTAAGTGTTTATCCTAGGATTGCTTCATTTTACCCAAAACAGAAAAAAATAAAATAAAAAAAATCTATGTCCACGTAATGGCGTCAGAATCAGGATTTATTTTTACACTCCTTGTATGCACAAAAATAACCAGTAAATGCGCTAAAAAAGTTAACAAATGCACTAAAGGAACAATTAGGGATGCACCAAAACAATGAGTAAATGCGCTAAAACAGTCCTCGTATGCACTAAAACGCAGCTTGTATGCGCTAAACCGTGGCTTGTATGTGCTAAATTGTAGCTCCAGTCCCTCACCTGTCAGAAAATTCTGCAATAAAAAATATTAAAAACGGGGCAAGGCCCCACAGTGGGAGCCAAAAATGTGTGTGTGGAATATGTGAGCAATTAAAATGATAAACCAACACACCAATGAAACATTAAATCAAAGGAAACTAATGAAAACAATAAAACAAACTCTAAATAACAGCAACTCCTTCAAAAGCATTCCATTGTCCTCTATCTCCAAGGATTCGATGCAAGTTACTAGCTCTCAGTTGGTGTAAGCAGTAGCTTGTTGGAATGACAACTTAGGAGAACGAGATTATGCAACATGCATGTCCATTTGCTAAATGATTTAAGCTATGATATGAAACTAAGATGCTATGTTATGAACTTGAAATGCTATGCTAAAATTTTGATTCGAATGCAACTATAGTAATCACGCTAAATTCACAAAATCTAGGATGAAATATACTCACTAAAGGGTTGTATTTATATATTTTTGGAGGCAAGAATCTAGTTGGCAAAGATCAACAGTCAAATTCAAACTTGTCAAGATGAACGGTGAGAGATTTTGGAGATTGAGAGAAAGATGGAAGGTTGAGAGAATAATGGAAGAATGTTTTCAACCCACAAAACCATCCTCATTCAAAAATGGAGACAAATTTCCATTTGTCATCTCATTTATGAAAATTGGTTGAAAGTTGAGGATAATTCCTAATTAAATAAATAAATCTATTTAATTACATGTGACATGGATTTTGGAAGCTTCCATAATTAAATAATTAATATTTAATTATGTGAGAGGTGAAAAAGATGTGTAATTAAATATTTACAATATTTAATTATGTGAAAGGTGAGGAAAAAGGTATTAAATTTAATATTTACAATATTCAATTTAAATATGGAGTGAAGGGTGAGTTAGCAGAATATTCTATTATTTGAAAATTCAAATTTAGAATCATGATAATTAGTATAAATTGTAGACACATAAAAATGTCCTTGTAATCATTTTTAAATCATTTCACATTTCATTCATTTATCCATATATTATAACCATTTATTCATAAGCATTTATAGGCATCTATAAGCATTATTCATAAAATCATTTGATCATTTATCATTTACCATTTAAGCATAAATCACTAAAATATCATTGAATCATTTAATAATCTTTCCATTTATCCATTCATCTCATATTCATATTTTATGCATTTCCATTCAAATATTATACTCATAAAACCCATGTCCATAATCACTTCATTAAAACCATTTTCATAATAATTTATCCATCATAAAATATTAATACATTAATGCATTTACACATTTCATGCATTTGCATATTCATTTAAAATATCACAAATATTAAATTATTCATTTACCACCTACATTCATCCATTTCAATATTTTATCTTACCCATCTCATGTGTGTGGGATATTTTCCTCCAAGCCAATCTGTTATCCCACACTCCTTCCACAACTTGCATTCACCCTAAAGATTCCTATTTAAACATGACTCTCTTCTCATTTTGACCCCGACACGAATCTTGCACATACATATATCTTCACAGGTTTGCTTAATCCATTCACTAATAGCCTCTTGATGCATCTATGCTTGCAAAAATCTGAGAGCAAAAGTGCATAACAAGACTTTGGTGATAGGATGCCAATGGAGACTGGTTTTTGTTTGGAAGCATTTTGATTTTTTGGTAGTTTAAAATAGTTTCATTTCTAGTTTTTGCTTTTAAATCTGAAACTGCTCCATTGTTGAGGTCCAGAAATGATGGTTCTCCTCCATAGAACCATTTATTTTTGAGAGCTCACATAAATAAATAATGAAATTTATTTAACTTAATTAAGAAGAAGATAGCAATAATTAAATAAACTTGTTTATTTAATTAAACTAGAAGAATTAGAAAAATGAACAATATAAATAAATAATTAAATTTATTTATATGTAGATGACTTTTCAAAATTTTAATTAAATAATTCATATTTAATTAATTTAACAAGTTTGATTAACTGTGACCATTTTTAGATGTATACACTATCTTTCCCCTCTTTATCTCTCTCCCTCTCTCTATCACTTGTCTCTATCATCTCCTTTATCTCTTACTATTTCCCACTTTATCTCTATCTTCCTATCTCTCCATCTTTCTATCCCCATCTCTTCCTCTCTCTCCCTCTCTCCCTATCACTCCCTCTTTCTATATCTCTACTTATCTCTCTCCTCTCTCTATTTCTCTCCCCATCTCTCTCCCTCACTCCCTGCCTATCCCCCTATATATATCTTTATATCTACCTATCTCCCATTTCTCTTCCCATATATCTCTATCTTTATTTCTTTTCCCATATATCTTTCTCTCTATCTCCCCCTATTTCTCCCTCCCTCTCTCTATCTCTCCCTATTTCTCCCTCCCTCTCTTTATCACTATTTTTCCACCTATACTTCTCTCTATTTTGCTATATTTCTATCTCTCCCCCTCTCCCCCTTTCTATATCTCCTTATATCTCTCTACCACTCTATCTCCCCACATATATGTCTCTATCTCTCTCTCCTTATCCCTCTCCCTCTACATCTATCTATCTCTTCCTCTTTATCTCTCTCTCTTTATCTCCCTTTTTCTCTTTATCTCTCCATGTCTCATTGTGTATTTGTCTCCTTTCTCTCTCTCCCTCTCTATCCATCCATCTCTCTCCCTCCCTCTCCCCCTTTCCCTCTTCTTAGACCTCTATATGTATATCTCTTTGCCTCTCTATCTATATCTCTCCATAATTATTCTTCTATCACTCCCTCTATACTTATCTCGTTATCTCTCCATCTCTCCCTACCCCTAGACCTCTCCCGCTCTCTACTTCTTTCTCTATATTACTACCTATTTATATTTTTATCTTTCTATATCTCCCTCTCTCTCCATCTCTATATATGTATCTCTTCCATCTCTATTTATCCCTCTATCTTCACTCTCTTTATCTCTCCATACCCCTCTCCTTCTCCATATCCATATCCATATCCATCTCCATCTTTATCTTTATATTCCTCTTTATCTCTTTCTCCTTACCCCCTCTTTCACACACTCATCCCATATCTATCTCTCCATGTTTCTATCCCTATATCTCCCTCTCCTCTCCATACACCTTTGCTTCTCCATATCCATATCCATCTCTATCTCTATCTCCTTACCCCTCTCTCGCACACTCTTCCCATCTCTATCTCTCCCCATTTCTATCACTATATCTCCCTCTCTCTCCCTATTGTAAACATAACACGACTCTGTTGGTAATGAACCTAATTATCTCCTCGATTCAGAGGTTTTTTTCCAATTGTGTCTAGATCCTTGTAAGTGGATGCATACATGATTTAAAGCTATCACCTTTCCATTGAGGTATTTTTTGCACAAACAACATAATTTTCTAAATGGCCTACCAAGTGACCTCACATTCTATGCAAATGTATGTAAATAAAAGACCATTTTTTTTCCTAATTGACCTTCCACACTTTCAGTGTTGCACACAAAGATGCAATTGCTAGTTTAATTTCCATGGGAATGCACTATAGTGTGTAAGAGGATAATTGTAGAAATATTCGACCTAAGTATCATAAAATGTTTATTTATTAATTAAAATTTATATTTCATTATAATTTTCATATATGTTCTAAATTCACGTGCAAGTTATAGCGTATATGATAATTATAACATAGTTTGACAAGATTCTCTACATTCCATATGGCTCCATTTGTTTTGCTTTTATATGAGGCACAAGTTAACCCTTCATGTTGAAGTAAGGAGAAGCCTAATAAGCTTCACAGATGGCAGTTAAATCACCATGATGTGATTCTCTTTTCCAGATCATATCTAAAAATGAAGAAGTAAGTTTCATGCTTTATAAAATGTATATTCTTTATTTTATAAAGTTTTGAAACCATTGATGGTTTATTAATGAGATAATTATAAAGTTTTATATTTTGAAACATAATATTTTAAACACAACATTATGTGATGGACTTGTAAAGGATCGATAGTAGTGCTATCAATATTATTTTTAGAATATTTGGACTAAGTTAAGCTAGTAAGCTTTGAGTGCCCTACTTTAATATTATGATGTCAACTTTCTTGCGTAGAAATTTTGATATTAAACTATGGTATAAAGCTTTGAAATGAAAGATATTTTTTTTTTAAAATTAAATTTGTATGTTACAAAAAAATCTCTTCCACTTGGATCTTGAATGTCACTATTGAAGAATATAACGGAAGAGGAAACTACACACATGCATTCATCTTTTAAATGTAGTCATGAACTCATTAAATTATTTAGAGTGCTAAAATTTTCTTTCAAATCACACAAAATGCTAAAATTAATGATCAATCATGAGAAAATACCTAATAATGACTACCACTACATGAGAAATTCCAAAAAAATGCATTGAGCTCTTGTTCCTGGTTGTTGATCACAAAATAATCAGACTCTTTGCACAAATCACTATTGACAATTTATTAAACATGTTCATGGGGTTTGTATAGGCCCTTGGATAATATAACACATACTTGATCTCAATGTTGACACATCACTCATAAAAATAAATAAACCTGCCTAAGAGAGTACTTGCATGAAGAAATAAGACCCACGCTTCATTGAATTAGGCCCCCTCAACTGATAGTGCACCATATGAATAACAACATCAAAAGGATCCCAGAGGAGTGTAAGTTTATGAGATGAAAGAGAATGTAAAATTGGATAGGATAGTTGGTGTATTGTTCTAATTGAATGAAAGTGCCTACCTTGTATAATCACTACCCAAAATTGGGGCCTATTATTGACGACAAGAATCTTGTAGCCAATGACATGTTAGGAAAAGGATACTATACACCTTACAACAGAAAATAATTATTTTAATCATGAAAAATAAATATTTATTTGTGGTGCATATTTAGAGATGTGCTTAGCCACATTATATATTTATTTGGATCTATTTGTAATGTTGTGGGTAATATTGGTTACATGTGGGTTTCACATTGGAAAATTATTTACTATTTATAAATCTTATACCAAAAATTAAATACTAATGATTTTAATACACGTGGTTTTTCCAATATCACATAGTAATTTTATGTGAGCTTTAATTCAGAAAAGAAAGCAAATGTTTAGTAGTTGGATAGCTGGGTGTCATAATCTTTAAGGTTGGATTTCACTTGTATTGAGCTCTCTTATTGAGTAGATATGTGAAGCATAATATGGGATGTGTGGCATTATTACACATTATGCTTGGACATGTGGAGGATACATTGGAGGATCTTGATATTTTAAAGTATTCATGGAGACTCTATGAGTGTATTATAATGTTTTTATTACTAAATAATATATTGTGCAAAGTATTTTGGAGGTTGATTTTTTCCCTCTTGAGGGTGTAATCCTATGGTATGTATTAGATCTTTGTATTGTGGCTATTCCAAATGTATGATTTTATCTCATGTGGTCATGGAGGAAATGGTTTGATCAACTTGGTAATTTCCTAACATATGGTATTAGAGCCATGGTTGTGATTGAGGGAGGTGAGAGATGAGTAAATCTAATAAAAAATTGAATCAATGACAATATTGGATAAATTTCAAACATTCAATAGTATAATATATGTTGCATAGGTTTTGAGAGTTGTAGATTTGGGTTTGGGGTTTACAAATTTGTGATTATTTTTATAAATATATGATTCAAAAATAATTTGGTAAAAATGAGATTTTCTTGGGTGTTCACCAAGAGAGTTTTATGGAGGAATTTTTAGAAATGACCTCCCAAAATAAAAGATACCTCACTATTATATCTAGGAGGCCTAAGAGATGAATATTGACATAAAAAAATTTCTATTTTAACCACCAAGACCTTAGAGAAAAAAATGCCCCTTTTTCTTAGTTGTATGACCATATAGTCATAATTACAAAAATAAATTAAAAATTACAAAAAATTATATCCTGCATAAATTAATTCAAATAAAAATAATGATTGGGGTAGGGGATTCGTAGACACCTATACCCCTATGATAGTTGAGGTTGAAAACCAATAGGCAACAAGTAATAGTTAATAAAGGGGTGTTAGCCCTTGACCAACTAAGGCCCAACCCCTAACAAGTGTTTAAAATAATAATAAAAATACAACATTAAAACAAAAATAATAATTTCTAGTTAGGTCTAAAGGTTTTAAAAATAAAATATTAAAAATGTTTATACCTATTTTGAATTCTACGACCCCACCAGCCTGCACATTGCCACTTAGTGCCACCATCACCTTTTCACTATTTGTACATCATGATGATGTTAGTACGATGCTAGCCATACACCCATATTGATGTGGCCCACTTTGGTCCTTTCTAGCGATTGAAGGGTGTTTTTCTTCTAAGGGGCATAATTTTCACCCATAATGTCATATTTTTGACTTCTTATAGTCACCAAAAATCTCTCTTTGAGCACTCTGTATTGTTATGTGATTAGTTTTTAAATTTTGCTTGTTGTGTTAGGGTTTTATGCCTAAATATAACATTACTTTAGAATGGTTAATAGGTCATATATTTTCATACAAAATCAATTTTTAGATTTTAGATTTTAGATTTTGAATAGGAGATGGAGAGCATTTGCAGTGTAATTTACATAGTGGATCGGGTGTTTTTTCACTTAGATGAGTAGAAAGAGGTATGTACTTATTTGAGAACTTATAGGAGCCAAAGATTTGGGATTTATATGTATGAGAATCTGAATAAATTGGTGGGAAAAAATTATGGGAATGCATATTTTTATGAGACAAATATGATGGTATAATAGATTATCAAATTTGGTGCTTCTTGAGATAAGTTTACAAGTCTATTTAGAGTGTTGAATTTGATGGATACATGTACATAATTTATCTTCTAGTTTTAGAACATGGTTGATACACATGTGAGATTTGAAGTCACATTTCAATAAAAGTTTAGTACAATTATAATGATGGTGATGATTATGGTTTCATAGATATGTACGTATGTCTAAGCAATGGTATGACATGATCATGTATGCAATTGATATATTATGGTATTGATTGATTCATGACTACAAATGGTGGTGTGGTTTAGTGTTAGGAGTTTTTTCTTATATATTATATTATTGTTTAGTTCCTTGACTATAGTTACTCAAATTATGGATTTGTTTGGAAAACTAGATTTATAATTGATATGATGTTTGAGTCTTTAGATCTATATGTTATCTTCTTTGTTATCTTTGTTTGTAGGTTACTAATGTGATGATGAGTTTACATTTATATTGGTTTGGGATCTATTATTTATGTATTTTTTGGCTTGGTCACCCATTTATCACAATAGAATGACTCAAATATGGGCTATCAATATCCATAGGTCTTTTAAGTGTTACTACAAATTCAATTAGTTGGACTTGTTTGTGGTCATTTATACATTGGTAAGTTGCATTGGGGCATGAGAGGATACATGATTAGAGTCCCTAAATATTTGGTTATTGGGATGTGTAGCATGTTTTTTATCACCATGTCATGGATATCTTGGTTTCATAGTTCAATGGAGATTTTGATAATGATGTTTTGTTGGTGGTTTATCTTATTATCTTGGAGGTCTTGGTTCTCCTTTATTTTTTGGAGTTGACAGTATTACAATTATGTGTTTGGTCCATAGGTGATCTTTATTTAGGATATGGTTATCTTCACATGATTGGGGATGTTTAAATCTTGTTTATCCATAGAATTTTCTTGGAGTCTTTGGTTGATGTGTTAGTTTATGAATTATTAATTTTGACTAGAGATCCTTAGGTGAGAGGATAGTTTGAAATTGTGTCATGGCATAATCTTGATTATGATTTAGATAATTTACATGATACAAGTGCTCTTAGGAGAAGTATATTGTCATTAGAGCATGTAATCTCCTAGGAGGAGATGTTATATAATGATGTGTTATAGAGCTTGGATCATGATCTATTTAATTTTCTAGTATTGAGCATATTGGTCATGTGCTTGGGAGCTTCATAATAGTGCAATATTGCATTTGAAGCTTAGCATAGATTGATCACTTTCATGTTCTAATGGATGCTTGGAGACTTGGGTTGGGTTGGAGTTCCCTTGAGTTTAGAGACATTTATTGAGATAATTACTCTATGGATATTTCAATGGGAGATTTGAGGAGCCTAATGAGTTCATGATGGACTTGTAGAGGATATTTTTCTCATAGAGAGTCATGGTGGCTTAGTGTATCCTAAAGGAGCAATATCATTCCCCACTCTTGGTAAACTTGATGAATACATATCTAATAAGTATTTCCAACTTTATTTTTATACGCATTATGTTTTTATACTTTTTCTTCTCATGGATATGATTCTTGAGCTATACTTGCTATTTTTAGAGGGTTCATTTGAGCAGTTTGGCATGGTTATCTCCTTATGCATATAATTTTGTTTATGATGTCATTTATGAGGACTTTAGGAGATGTTTTTTGGTTCTTTTTAAAATCCAACTAGATCTCGCAGGTAGCCTATGCACTCGCTATTTCCAATAGTCAACATCCTGCAAGGGGTTGGCCAATGAACATGAGAGAAAGCACTTTAACTTTCCTCCTGCACTTCAGGCTCTGTGAAAGCTGGGAGGGTAATCCCACAATTTATTTATAAAATTAATTCATAGTACCTCCACATACATTGTAAATTCAATAGATACATTCTCAAATCAAGACTTGGAGTACAATGACTTGCAAGAATCTAGCAAATTCTTCACACCCAGTGACTCAAAGCAAAGAATGTGAAAATTAGTGGATAATCTCGACAACCATCATCATTATTAGTGAAATATGTTTTAAATGAGTTGTTCTTTGACATAATTTAACTAGATAGGTACACAGGAATTCAAATCATGCATAGAATAGTCCCTTATCAAAGGGTGACGGGGTCAAATTTGCAAATAACAGTAAAGCACTAATTACAACATTAGCATGGATTTATTGTTATGGATTTTCATTACAAATTCATAACTCAAAGGATTAGAACAAACAATTCTTAGAGATCCTACATCACAATACATGAATCAGTGATCGCACTAAAGCATTTAATCAATTATTTGAATTGAAGCAGATAATGCAAACACAAATCTAATCATAACAATCAGAGACTAATGAAATAATCCTTATCTACTTCATTTCTAATTCATAGATCACTTCATAGGAGAAAATCTGCCTTGATTTTCCATTAATTCATGTCAAAATTCTACAATTATTGTAGAACTTTTAAGCTACTTGTAAAGATGAACTCATAATCCTAAACTCAACTCTCAATTCTATATTACTTACATATTTCCTGGTAATGTTCACAAAAAGGTAATTGAGCTCCAACAAAATTTCAAAGACCCCCGCACAATAGCCTTGAATTCCCTTTTATAGGATTAAGGGGGCAAAACAAGCATTGGGCTATTGGCCTACCAATTACATTTCATATTGCATCTTTAAATATTTTATTTCATTTCAACCCCTCAACAGTTATATTTTCACTTTACAAAATGAGGGGAAAAAACCAAAAGCACAATCATTCGAATGAGCACATAACAACCACCCACATGTTGTTTTAAAATTCCACGTCATTGAATTATCCAAAAAACAAGCTAAATTGAAATGAAAGAGTAGAGAGCATATTCAGGGAAACTTGATTAGACCCTCATGTATATATTCTGCTAAGAGGATATAGATTTCTTTGTGCAAAGTTTGTTTCAAAGGCCAGACCTGTATTATACTAGACCATGTTCTATATCCATCTTACCACTCTCTTGGTGGTTTACTCAACATATTTATCTAACCAATCATTATATTCTTCCTCTGCAAGCCAACTTTCATCTAACAACTTCTACACTTTGACATTATAAGCATTGTACCTTGCATCTAACATGACTCGAGCTTCCTTCACAAAGGTATCCATTCTTATCTCGATTTTGATAAGATTATCAATCAAAACATTTAATGTTGATAAGTCTAGTTTGTCCTCAACATAAGCCATCTCACGACACTTAATTGTTGGATGCTTGAACAAAGCCTTCCATGAGTCATAATCCTTTAACTTCCCTTCCTCATTAAGAACTTTAGGAATGCCTTGCTCCTCCATATCCCTAAAAGCATTCAATTTTCCTTGCAATAATCCCCCAATTCTTTCATGGAAGCCTATAATTTCCCCAACTTCAATTCTTTTGATTGATTCATGGAGTTGCTCTGGAACTTCGGGATCTCCTTTTGCATTTGCTTGAATTTCTTTCAAGAAGCTCAACCTGTTGCTCCACTTGTTCCAGGTGTTCATGAAAACCTCTTGGGTATTCTGAAACTTCTCATAGGCTTCATGGACACCCTTATATTTCAACCATGTAGTGTTCATCTTTAGAGAAATCTTATGCCATTTGTAACTGAGGAGACCCTCAGCCATGTCTTTGGAAGTGTTGCTCATGCCTTCTTGGAGCCTATCATTCTCAGCCTTGGTTGTCTGGAGCTTCGTTTTCAAGGCACTGATTCTCAATTTCAAGGTATCCTTATCCTGAGGTGAAGTATTAGATGGAGAGGCTAGGAGGGCCTTCTGGCTAGCCTTGGCAAGATTAACTCTTACTTTGTTACACTCCTCGACCAACTTGTTGTTCTTCTCTAACAATTTTGAGTACTTAGCCTGACTAATCTTTGCACTATCTACACTAAGCATGGACGAATGCATTGTCAACGTTACAGCTTGTGGGGTTGTCATCTCTGAAGCTCTTCTAATGATCACATCACCCGAGAGGCCAATCATTGTTCTACTAAGTACACATCTCCATGAGTCTGAAGTTAGAGACCAAATAGCCAATGCATGTAGACTAGGACTAAAACCCAAACCAAAGGTCTTTTCATCAAATTTCTCTTCAGACACTGAAGCACCCAGGTCACTTTTAATTACATCCAAGGCAATTATGGAGGAAAAAATCCAACCAGGCATAACCAACATCCCACTATCTTTAACTAACCTCCTGGCCTCCACTCAATTCATCTAGGAAATTTCTTGAGAAATCTCTTCTTCAATATTCCTTTTCACCTCCTCCTACTGAGAAGGATCAGTTACCTCCACTACAACTTGTATTCTATCACTTATTTCCTAAGCTTTTAACTCAACAAAAAATTCTTTGAATTCCTTTGAAGGCACAAAAGAGTCGTCTTCCAGGAATTTAGCACAGGCTAAAATCCTTGCATCATTATCCCAGCTCGCATCATACTCCTAAGGCACAAGCCTATCATTTGGAACAAAAGGTTTCATTGCATCCCCATTATCAGGGTAAGAAAATTCTTGCTCTACTCGATGCTCAATGGGATATGACTCAGTGGAAGGTTGGTGTATGTTAGCTTCAACATCCTGTGTTTCACCAAAGTCTTCAATGGGCAATTCTTTGGCAAGGGTTTCCTATCAAATGGTTTTTGTTGAGCCTCTAGTGCCACCAACTTCTTTGATTGGACACCATTCTTCATCAAGTGCTCCTGTAAGGCAGCCTGGGCTAACTCCTCTACTTTTTGTACCTTCTCAAAGAAAGTGCCATCGCTGAAATCACTAAGGAGTATTTCCGTTCTGGTGAATTTATTAGCAATGTGTTTATACGGATTGTCATAAAAGGAATTATTTCTTTGAGCTCTTTGCTCTACCTCAACAATTTTCATCCATACTGCTCCCCTGTCCTGAGTAGCATTTGTCATTAACAAGTTTCTTACTACATCTTCCTTGAAAAGAAACTGGTGAGTCCTATACCATGATATTCCTCACTTAATCTTCTCCTTGTCAATGACTCCTTCAGGGTCAAACTTCCCAATAGGGGCTACACCCATCCTCAAATTATTTACCATTATACCAAAAACCTCATAGCTCTCTTTGGAAGTGACAACAAAATGATCAAAATAAAAGGTAGTAGCGATGATTGAGGCCTTCCTGGAGGCCCTAAAATTCTTTACATCACTATTTTCCATTTACCACATGATCTCCATAAATTCCAACCTATCAGATACATATGCAGGTAGTACATGTGGGGCCACAACAGTTCCATAGCATCTGATAACAGTGCATTTTCCATACAAATACCAATCTCCCCAATTACATTCATAATTGGGGTCATCTTTGTATTCTTTTGGTCTTAATAAAGCTCTAATTGGTTTAGAAATTCTTTCCATTGACGCTACCCCCATTTGCACCAAGATAGTGTGTTTTATTGTACTATGGAACTGAGTGTAATATGAGGTGGAGAAATGAAAATCCTAGATGTAAGTCCACATTTGCACAGGTAATCTATGGTTATTGTTATCTACTCACCTCAATTGCAGATACCTAGTGAAAACCTCCTTTCCTTGATATAGGAGCATGTGCATGAACACATAATAATGTCTGAAAGTCCATGGGGTTCTTCTCTCTCTTAACCTCATTAAATCATAGTGCAATTGCTCAGCCATGCAGTGAGCATAATCAAACCATTTGCTCTGATACCTATGTTGGATATCCATAATCATAACCAGCATAGCCAATGATATCCTTCCATCACACTTAATCCCAAGCACCTGACTCAACATGTAATATGTGTACCTGAAATAGTCAATAAATTATTCGTAGTCCAAGGGCTCGACCTCCTTGAGTGTAAATGTGGAATCCTTTTCTAGCCTATACTTGGGTAATTCACATTTTTTGTACCCAACCCTATGTGCATTATAATACTTCTGCAAGTTCTCCATGCTAATTTTCTTGATAACATCAAGTTTCATGTCGAAGAACTCTATGAATTTGCTTCTCTTTATTTCCAAGAGGGTTTTTTTACACGTGTCAGTAATAACCCTATTGGCATCGTCATATCTATTAGCGAGCTGGAACATTAAGTACACTTCCATAAAGACATTCAGAACAACCAACTTTCCTAGGGCATACCCCCAAAAATTTCAACCAAGGTGAGGAGCATCCAGGCTCCTTGTAAAGGCATTCACAAACAACTCCTAACTCGACTTTGGCACAACAATATCACCAATCTCTACTGTGAGGTATTTAAAATTAGAGGTTAACACCCCATCCCCTATGGCCTTCTTGCCACTCGCCTTGACATCCGGAGGCTGAAAATTGTCCATAAAATGAAAATAATTCTTTGGTTTCCCTTTCTTCCCATCAGGGCCTTCAGACTCTTGTGTTGTTTCATGAGAGGCTTGTTGCCTCTTTCTTTTCGACGCAGGTTTAGAGGTGGAGGACTCACCTGGTTGGCACATCCTTTCCTCAAACTAGGGTTTCCTCCTTAGTTATAATTCTAGATAGGTGTCATGAAACAACCTCTGTAACTTTCCTCTGCTTGCGTCTCCACCTCGTCCCTACTTCGTTCAACTCCTCATAAGCAAGATAAATAATGAAAATTGAATCTTCATTCACTTATTTTGTTCATTACAAGAACCATTAGTGGCACTAGGAAGCTCACGCGAGTGAAAATACCCATTGTGTCAGTTGTCAGTTCTTTTTTGAATACTTACCATTGATCTATGGGCTTGAAAACTTAATCTTGTGGTTCGCTTTAACTCACCACTTCATATTGTCCTTTTGGCAATATGATACATACTAAGCGATGGTTGAGGAAGATGATATGTGTCACATTCATGGGTATGGAATCGGGCGTCACTACTCCTGAGTCCACTTTAGAACTCCAACAAGTGATAGTTGGGAGGCCAACGATGAGATAGAAGTCGTCGATCGACGATAGAGGAATTTTGGCCATTGATCTTACTTTTATCGCTCATCTCTTGATAACCCATATATGGCCAAGGTAAACTAGTGAAGCACTACATCTCAACAATGGGAAATGAATCATACATCGATGGTCGTGGGTTTAACTTTATCCTACACAAAACAACCAGTGATAGTTAAAAGAGTAGCGACAAGTCAAAATGTTGACCACATTGCTCATCGGGTGTTACCTCCTCACAAACACAAAAGAACATGGAAAGATATATAGGCGATTGATACAAAAGAGGAAGGGCATCACTCATCGCGGGTTTGACATGGGAGTTTCAAAATAAAGAAGTGATAGGTGATGAGAACACTTTAAGCCTGACTTAAGGAAAACTTACAACACATGTGCCAAAGGTTGTTTTAGAAGGACCATCTAGTCACGATGAGCGGGCTAACCAAAGGGTCGGTAAAACCACAGGATTCAAAGCCATGAGGGATTAAGGAAAAGACCAAGAACTGACATGACCAGTCAACTCAAAAATAGAAACTTGATCGTCGAAGGAGGGCATGAACATGAAAAATTTGCAAAACCAGAACCCTAAGGCAATGACAATCAAGGTCTAACCTTAATAATTCAGTGGAACCAGGAAAATTTTAAGGGTTCCACCAGTGGCTCTGACTGAAGATGTATGCCTCTTACGGGCATAGCAAGATCTAAAAATATCAAGATAACACAGACCAGGATAACAAGGATCAAAATGAAGGACTTGTATGGATGATACAGGTAGACACAACAGAAGGAAAGCACAACACACCTATATAAAAACTTACAAGATTATACAATGCACAAGGAAAGTAACCTATTTCAAGAGAAATAAGGCTTCAAGAACTATCCGTGTACTAGCAACTCAAGAATTTTTCCTGTCAAAGACTGCAAGAAGTAAGAATCTTCTCCATGTAATTCAACAATCAAGTATGGGCCCAACTACAATGGATTAAACTTCCCATGTTTTCCCTTGTCTTCCATCCTCACATTCCACATTAGTACCATGTTCCCAAGCTCAAACTTCCTTTCAATAGCTCTTTTGTCATACAAGTGCTTAACCTATAACTGCAACTTCTCATTTCTTTTATGGGCTTCTCTCCTGACCTCATCAAGCTTAGTTAACTCCTCCATACCATGTTGCATTTCATCATAGATGTCATCATCATAATCTTGAAAAAATTTATGCATCTTCATCAGATAGTTGTGGGGAATTTTGGCCTCAACTCCATATACCATGTTGAATGGGGACTGTCCAATGGCCTTTTTTACAATCACCTTATCAGCCCACAATGTAAGTTGTAACTTTGAATCCCAAGCTTTCTTATTTTAGTCCAATATTCACTTGATGATTTTCATCATGATCTTATTACTTGATTCAGCGTGTCCATTCCCTTGAGGGTGATATGGGGTGGAGTAAGATATTTCTATGCCATGTCGATCACAAAAATCAATGAACTTTTCAAACCTAAAGCACATAGCATTATCAAAGATGAGTCTTGTTGGATCCTCGAACCTGCTCAAAACATTATTCATTAAGAAATCAATAACCACTTTACTAGTGGCCTTTATAGTGGGAATAGATTCAACCCACTTAGTGAAATTGTCAGTCACAACTAATATCCAGGCATTTCCTCCACTGGAGTTCTCTGACATTTCTCAAGTCAAGGCCCCATTGCTGGAAAGGAGCCCGAATAGATACTAGATGCAGTGGTAAGTTTCCTGAGAATTTCAGCTTAATAGTAAACCTCTGACAAGCATCACACCTTTTCACAAACCGGTGGGCATCCTTGAAAATGGTGGGCCACCAAAAACCTGCCCTTAATATCTTATGAGTGATGGTCTTGGCCATATAGTGTCCCCCACATGCTCCCTTACATAGTTCAATTATCAAATCCTATGCTTGATCACCATCCACACATTTGAGTAATATACCCTTTGGGCTTCTCCACCATAATTCACTATCAATTATGATGTACCTGATAGAATGTAATTTCAAGGTCCTTTTCTCATTGCAGGGCATACCATCAAGGCATCACATGGTCTACATATATTCAACAATTCTCTTGTACCACCCACAAGTCTGCATATCGCATAGAGGTGCCACATTCTCATGCCTCACTTGGTTTATTTGGTTGGCTTCCAGATTTTTCTCAGCCATTAATTTGGACAAACCCTGTCCCCTAACCAATTTAGTTATCTGAATATTTATGTCAAATTCCTGAATGCGGTTAATCCATCTACATCGTCGGCCTATGGTCTCCTGCTGGGTGAATATGTCCTTGACCATTGCGGTGGGAACATAAGCAACAATTGTAGCTCCTGGAAAGTATGGTCTTAAGTTCTTAACAACCTTTACCAAAGCGTAAGCTTTCTTTTCAGTGGCATCGTATTTGAGTTCAACGGCTTGTAAGGTTTTGCTAAAAAAGGCAATAGGTTGTTCAAAAACTTCATCATTTTTCTGTAACAACACACCTGCCACTATGTGGAATGATGCAAAAGTGAACAACTAGAATGGTTTGGCATAATCTGGAGATTTCAAGACTGGTGCTTCCTTAATTGCATCCTTTATGGCTTGGAAATCCTTTGCAGGCTCCTCCGTCCATGAGACCTTCTCCCCCCTTTTTATCATTTTGGAAATAGGTCGAACAATCTCAACAAAGTTTGTGACAAATCTTCTACCAAAATTTATTTGGCCAAAGAAGGACTGGATTCCTTTTACATTCCTGGGTTGTGAAATCTTATTTATAGCTGCCACCCATTCTAGATCAATTCTAACTCCCTCCTTCGAAACAATATGGCCCAACAGCTTTCCTTCCTTGACTCCAAAAGTGCATTTTTTGGGATTTAAAGAGATCCCATACTCCAATTCTCTAATAAAAAAACTTCTCTAGGTGGGAACAGTGATCCTCCTCCTTACTATGAGCAGTAAGATCATCTTGGTATAAGGAAAGGAAAAAATCAATAAAATCTGCAAAGGCTACATCCTTAGCTCTTTGGAATGTAGCGCCTGCATTCATTAGACTAAAAGGCATTCGTACATATACATATGTACCCTAGGGTGTTGTAAAGGCATTTTTGTACTGCTCGGACTCTTTGATCATAACCTGGTTGTAACTTGAGAATGCATCCATCATTGAAAGAAACTCACACCTTGTGACCTTCTGCAACATGGCTTCCATGTTAGTTAGAGGGTAGTTGTCCTTTAAGGAAGCTACATTAAGATTCCTGAAGTCTACACACAACCTGATATCATCATTCTTTTTCCTGGTAGTTACCAAGTTTGAGACCCATGAAGAGTGCCTGATAGGTTTAATGATGCTAGCATCCTTGAGCTTTGTAAGCTCCTCCTACATTTTCGACTGCAAGGTTGGATTGATAGGTCTTTGTTTCTAGCGGAACGGATTCACTTTGAGCTTCAAAGGGATTTCATGTTGGAACAAGTCTTCCCTATATGCTTCAAGGTCATCATACGACCATGCAAACACATGTTTCTATTTCCTCAGCAAGGCAATTAAAATGCTCTTCACATGAGGTTTCATCCTTTTTCCAATGTACACCCTTTTAAGCAAGTTCTTTGTTCCTAAGTTTATCTCTAAATCCTCCATGTGACGAGATGTTTGCTTATTTCTTGCCTTGTCAAGGTCGTCAAAGACCCTTTCTAGCGCAACCAATCCCCTAGGAAGCTTATTCATTTTTATTTGAATTATCCCATTCCCAAACAATGTTTCTTTTCCATTAACCTCAACAAAAAATGCACCAAATTCAATCTCTTGACTTTCATATTGGTCAACATAATGCAAAAATCTTAGAATGTCATTATCATCATCAAACACCTGCCAATTACAAATATTGTCAGGCATTGTAGGCCTTGTTTTTACTTCTATACTTGAGACAACATCGAATGTAACATCATCTAGCTTGACAATAATGTTGGCTAGCAAGTCTGCCTTGGAATTTTGGCCTCTTTCTATCCAATCTATACCAAAAGCATCAAAAGCCCCTATGGTGTCTCAAATGCATTTATGTATTGCTTAAGCCTCTCATCTTTAGCAAAAAACCTAGATCTAACTTGGGAGACTACCAATTAAGAATCACCTAGTACCCTTAATAACTTGATACTATGCTTAGAAATTAGCCTCAATCCAAGCAAGCGAGCTTCATACTCAACAATGTTATTTGTATAGGTGAACTCCAATTAGGAGTATTTAAAGGTCTTACCTTGAGGGGAAACAAGAATGATGCCAGCACTCGAGCCATCCTTAGAACATGCCCCATCAAAGTACATAATCCATAGAGCATCCTTGTATAAGTTATCAATGACTTCTCAGAAAATAGGTGCAGGCTCTATCTCCTCTTCTGACATCTCTTCTTCAACCCAAAAAGAATCCAGATTACTATGCACAAAATGAATCCTTACAAGTTCTTATGATCCATCCACAAGCTTGATCATATGACGTATCCTGGGCTCTCTTGCAATCTTAACATCCTTTTGGTCGATCAAAAAGGGGGCAAAAGATAGATCGCATTGTATACTTCCCCCCATAAAAGCACTCCATTGTTTGGATAACAACATCCCATATTTCAGTGGGATGTCCACCACTATGATGCTCATGAATAATTCCTTTTCTAGGAATGATACCAATTTTTATGGCACTCTGTTGATTATCCCTATAACAGGCACCTCCCTTGAATCCATAGCATAACACTTTCCATATGTATTGTCTACTTTCAAAGACATTTCCTCCTTGATTTTTATTGGCATAACATTGCTTGAGGCCCTTGAATCAATCATACAATTCCTAAGCAACTTACCATCAATGATTAGACAGAGATAAAAAAAGGGTTAACTTGGCTAGAGTTTAGCAGTAATGGTAGTTCCTAGATATATCTCAAAATTTTGATCTTTTACTACTTTCACTTACACATCCTTCTCCTGACTCTTACTTGCTCCAAGCTAATCTTCAATCAACTTGCTACTACCACTAGTGACAATACTGTTGATAAATGCAATAGTCTTATCCTTATGTTCATCAATTCTCATCATCTCCAATAATGGAACTATAACTTTGACCTAAGATAGGACCTGGAACATGTCCACCGGGGAGTAACTTGGTAGTTTGGGGAAGATGAAATCTCCAGGACACACCTTCCCACCTTGCCCTATAATATTTTCAACCTGAGGTTTATCATCCTTAATTTTCCCAGCTTGACGGGCAATTTCACAATCAATTTTTGTTTTACTGTTCTTCTTAGCCCAAATCCTTATTTCTTTACTTTCTTTGGGATTTGTGTCATCCTTTGTTGTTTTCCTTAACAAACACACTACTAGGGGTACCCTGGTCACCACTCAGAGTTATATTCCTCAATTGGAGGTCACTCCTTGCTTTAGCAGCTAATGCAACTGTATACATTTCAATTTATTCATTTGAATGTCTCCACAAAGAGACATTTTCTGTCTCTAAAGTGTATATAGTACAATCATTTTCTATCTTCATCTGAGAAGATCTGCTGATGATGTATGCTAGCTTCCTGTCGTTGCACATCTACATCATTAGCATCAAAATCATCACTGGAAGAATACTCACCACAATCAAGGTCAGACTTAATCATGAACGAATTTGCCATTTGTTCATTGCCCTAGGGAGAACCAGATTCTCCCTGGTCATCATGGGTCTCTTCTACAAATCTTGCAACAACACGTTGCTATGATGAGTGGGGCATCTGGCATAACTCACACCAAGGCAAATCATCAACGACATTAGTAGAATTCCTCTGCAAAGGATCAAGTGTGGCCTGAGCATTTTTCTGATTGTTTTGAACATGCTTCCTATTGTGCCAATTTGTATGGTATGGGAAGTCTTGTAGCCTTGGAGGCCTGTCATTCCTGTAGAACTGTGGCTTGTCATTCTTGGTAGACTTCAATAGACTAACGACTTGATCTAAATTCTCCTCAGGGACCACAATCTTATTTGTCATATCATTTTGGGTCCTTGGGTTCTTCAGAATCTTAGAATCATCCCTTCTTCCCACCTTACCAAAGGCCTTTCTATTATTCTCAATATTCATTGCCATCTTGTAAGCCTCCCTCAGATTCTATGGGTTTTTATCTCTAAGTAGGTAACACATCTTTGGATCATAAGCATTTAAATACGCAGCTAAGCATGCATTCTCATTACGCCTCAAGTAAGCAGGGACTTTATACATTGCCTTTTGAAACCTAGCATTAAACTCAGTTGCTAGTTCATTATGCCCTTTAGTTATATTGTTGAATTCATTAAGTCTAAAGCACAGATCAGTCTGATCCCCATACTGCTCCCTAAAAATGTGGTAGAAAGAATCTTTTGAATCAATGCTTGCATCTAGAAAAATTATGTACCAATCCCAAGCATCTTTTGTCAAGGACTGAATAAAGTATTTCATGGTGACATCTTCATCCCACAACTCAAAATCCTCCATGAAGCTTTGGAAATCCTTCAAATGGTCTTTGCCACTAAGAGCATTGTTGCCAGTAAATTTGGGCACATGCTTCCTGGCATTATCTGGAACTTAGTTTGGGTATCCAGGAATATTTTCAAAACATAGTTGTCTATACTTGTTTGTATGTAACAACCTTCTCCCAAAAGGTTCTTCATCATTATTCTACTCATCAAAATTCCTTCTCCTTTCATTATTTCCCTCAGGCTTTCTACAGTGAGGATCATATTGCTGGTTAGAATGGACTGTTCTAACCTTGTCTTTAGGTTGGGAGGAGGAGCTGGAGGGGTTCCCACTAGGGGATATTTTCTCATCTAGATGGGAGCTTGGGGATGACATACGGATCTGTGAAATCTGAGCTTTAGGGGCCGGACCATTTATAGTAGACTCTAAGAAGCTGAGTTTCTTTCTCATCTCATTATTTACAGCAAGTAATTCCATCTCCTTTATTTTCCTCTCCAACTCTTGATTCTCTCTCATCAATTTCTCAATCAAAGGGACATACTCATCTTGTGGCATTCTTTTCTTAGGATGACTTCCCTCATTTATCTTAACTCCCTCCATATGTTTCTTTCCTTTGTTATTATTTTGGGGGCCTTGGTTCATTTTTTTGGGTGAGGGATTAATTGGGATAAGATTCTTTTCTAGACTACTGGTTTGTGAATTTATGGCAACATTATCAGCAAAAGGGATTGCAAGGATCTTGGGCACAACCTCTTGCACAACTGGACCAATTATTTGGGCACCCTCAATTGCTAACCTATCTAATTCTTCCATCTCCTCAACCTTCCTTCGCAACATATCCCTCTGAATTATTGCATCCTTAATCCTTTTTTCTTTCTCTACCTCCCTCCTTTTTCTATTCTCATTACACTCTGAAGCTCTTTTATTAAGCATTCTAATATCTTTGATAAATTCTTCCTCTGGAAAAGTTTAATCACCATCAGATGCTATTGTAACATCATCCTGGTTGGGGGTAATATTATGAGAATATTCGTCATCTCCTGTCAGCAGATCTAAAGGGATTGGGGTATAGTGGTAAGAATTGAGAGTCAATTGTCCCTCAATCCTAGCTCGTCTAGCACTAGCATTATCTATTTGTATCATATCCCTTTCCCTCCTTTCCATGGCCTTTATTTTAGGGTTAGAGGATTGCTCACCCACAGCAAATTTCATTTAAACTTCCCCAATCTCAGTAGAACTATGATCGTCAAAATCTAACAAATTCTTTTCACATTCTGAATTAAAACTAGTATGACCACTGTGTTTAGGAAGACGGTGAGGAGCATACTTACATTTTTCAGTATCCTTTGCTTTTACCCACTTCCTACAAGGATTCATTTGCTTGTGCAATTCTCCTTCCAACTTCTGCTCTAGATGTTTCTTCATGTGACCCCGAGTTCCCCGCATTTGTATTTGGATTGTCTTTATGTCCACTGATCGTTTCAGTTTCTTTCTCTTCTTCTTCACCACTTCCTTAATATCTTTAAACACCGGTTCACGTTGGCGCAGAGAGTTCAAAGTCACCACCCAAATTTTGGGACCAATTTCTAGCAATTGTGTTACAATTAATGTCAATGTTGTCAAATTCTTAAGTATATTGACAAATGCAAGATGTTTCTAACTGAAGCTCAGACACAATACTTTGAAATATTAGAACGCGGGAAACCTAACATGAACCTTGGTGAAAAAATACAACAAAAGACTTGAGACAACAACTAGCGATGCTTCAAACACATCGACTCTATATAAGAATCCCACTACATGTATAGTGCTCTATGATAAGGCATTCTGGAAACTAGCTATTTCAGATTTGATTCCCTGATAGAGTCGCCAATCTGTTGGTTCTTTTTAAAATCCAACCAAATCTCATAGGTAGCCTATGGACTCACCATTTCCAATAGTTTGCAGCCTGCAAGGGATTGGCCAATAAATGAGAGAAAGCACTTTAACTTTCCTCCTGCACTTCGGGCTTTGGAAAACCCGGGAGGGTAATCCCATAATGTATTTATAACATTAATTCATAGTACCTCCACATAAATTGTGAATTCAATAGATACGTTCTCAAATCAGGACTTGGAGTACAACAACTTGCAAGAATCTAGCAAATTCTTCACACCAGGTGACTCAAAATAGAGAATGGGAAAATTAGTGGATAATCTCGACAACCATCATCAGTATCAGTGAAATTTGATTTAAATGAGTTGTTCTTTGACACAATTTAATTGGATAGGTACACACAAATTCAAATGATGCATAAAATAGTACCTTTTCAAAGGATGTCGGGGTCAAATTTGCAAATAAAAGTAAAGCACTAATTACAACATTAGCATCAATATATCGTTATGGATTTGCATTACAAATTCATAACTCAAAAGATTAGAACAGACAATTCTTAGAGATCCTACATCACAATACATGAATCAATGATCGCACTAAAGCATTTAATCAATTCTTTGAATTGAAGCATATAATGAAAACACACATCTAATCATAACAATCAAAGACCAATGAAATAATCCTTAACTACTTCATTGCTAATTCATAGATCACTTCATAGGAGAAAATCTGCCTTGAGTTTTCCATTAATTCATGTCAAAATGCTACAATTATTGCAGAACTTTTAAGCTACTTGTAAAGATGAACTCATAATCTTATACTTAGCTATCAATTCTATATTACTTGCATATTTCATGGTAATGTTCACAAAAAGGTACCTGAGCTCCAACAAAATTTCAAAGACCCCCGCACAATAGCCTTGAATTCCCTTTTATAGGATTAAGGGATCAAAACAAGCATCGGGCTATTGGCGTACCAAATTACATTTCATATTGCATCTTTCAATATTTCATTTCATTTCAACCCCTCGGTAGTTATATTTGCACTTTACAAAATGGGGGGAAAGAACCAAAAGCACAATCATTCAGATGAGCACATAACAACCACTTACATGTTGTTTTAAAAGTCCATGTCATTGCATTATCCAAAAAACAAACTAAATTGAAATGAAAGAGTAGAGAGCATATTAAGGGAAACTTGGTTAAACCCTCATGCGTATATTCTACTAAGAGGGTATAGATTTCTTTGTGCAAATTTTGTTTCAAAGGCCAGACCTATATTATACTAGACCATGTTCTATATCCATCTTACCACTCTCTTGGTGGTTTACTCAACATATTTATCTAACCAATCCCTATATTCTTCCTCAACAGGCCAACTGTCATCTAGAAAATTCTACACCTTGACATTATAATCATTGTACCTTGCATCTAACATGACTCGGGCTTCCTTCACAAAGGTGTCCATTCTTATCTCAATTTTGATAAGATTATCAATCAAATCATTTAATGCTGATAAGTCTAGTTTATCCTCAACATAAGCCATCTTAGGACACTTAGTTGTCAGATGCTTGAACAAAGCCTTCCATGAGTCATAATCTATTAACTTCCCTTCCTCATTTAGAACTTTAGGCGTGCCTTGCTCTTCCATATCCCTAAAAGCCTTCACTTTTCCTTGCAATAATCCCCCAATTCTTTCATGGAAGCCTGTAATTTCACCAAAAAATTCAATTCTTTTGACTGATTCATGGAGTTGCTCTGGGACTTCAAGATCTCCTTTTGCATTTGCTTGAATTTATTTCAAGCTGCTCAACCTGCTACTCTACTTATTCTAGGTGTTCTTGAAAACCTCTTGGGTATTTTGAAACTTCTCATAAGATTCATGGACACCCTTATATGTCAACCATGTAGTTTCCGTCTTTAGAGAAATCTTATGCCATCTGTAACTGAGGAGACCCTCGACCATGTCTTTGGAAGTGTTTCTCATGCCTTCTTGGACCTTATAATTCTCAGCCTTGGTTGTTTGGAGCTCCTTTTTCAAGGCACTGATTCTCAATTTCAAGGTATCCTTATCTTCAGGTGAAGTATTAGATGGAGAGGATAAGAGGGCCTTCTAGCTAGCCTTGGCAAGAGTAACTCTTACTTTGTTATACTCCTTGACCAACTTGTTGTGCTTCTCTAACAATTTTGAGTACTTAGCCTGACTAATCTCTGTAGTATCAACATTGAGTGTGGTCGAATGCATTTTCAACCTTGCAGCTTGTGGGGTTGTCATCTCTGAAGCTCTTCCAATGATCACATCACCCGAGAGGCCAGCCATTGTTCTACTAAGTACACATCTCCCTGATTTTTGAGTTAGAGACCAAATAGCCAATGCACGTAGACTGGGACTAAAACCCGAACCAAAGGTCTTTTCATCAAATTTCTCTTCAAACACCGAAGCACTTGGGTCACTTTTAATTGCATCCAAAGCAATTATGGAGGACAAAATCCAACCAGGCATAACCAACATCCCACTATCTTTAACTAACCTCCTGGTCTCCACTCAATTCATTTGGGTAATTTCTTGAGCAATCTCTTCTTCAGTATGCCTTTTCA
The DNA here is from genome assembly GCA_007115665.2 of Sequoiadendron giganteum. Taxonomy (NCBI): domain Eukaryota; kingdom Viridiplantae; phylum Streptophyta; class Pinopsida; order Cupressales; family Cupressaceae; genus Sequoiadendron; species Sequoiadendron giganteum. The sequence goes on along the minus strand of CM021110.1, from coordinate 190,636,428 downwards.
CCTCCTCCTACTGAGAAGGATCGGCTACCTCCGCTGTAGCTTGTATTCTATCACTTATTTCCTGATCTTTTAACTCAACAAAAAATTCCTTGAATTCCTTCGAAGCCACAAAAGTGTCATCTTCTATGAATTTAGCACTGGCTTAAAGCCTTGCATCATTATCCTGAATCTCATCATACTCCCAAGGAACAAGCCTATCATTTGGAACAAAAGGTTCCATTGCGTCCCCAACATCAGGGTAAGAAAATTCCTACTCTACTTGGTGCTCAATGGGATCCGACTCAATGGAAGGCCAGTGTATGTCAACTTCAACATCCTATGTTTCACCAATATCTTCAAGGGGCAATTATGTGGCAGGGGTGTCCTCAACATCCAATTGTTGTTGTTGAGCCTCTAGTGCCACCAACTTCTTTTATTGCCACCAGTTTTCATCAAGTGCTCCTATAAGGCAGCCTGGGCTAAGTCCTCTGCTTTTTGTACCTTCTCAAAGAAAGTGCCATCACTGAAATCATTTAGTATTTCCATTCTGGTGAATTTATCAACAATGTGTTTATACGGATTATCATAAAAGGATTTCTTTCTTTGAGATATTTTCTCTACCTCAACAATTTTCATCCATACTACTCCCCTATCCTAAGTAGCAGTTGTCATTAACAAGTTTCTTACTACATCTTCCTTGAAAAGAAACTGGTGAGGCCCGTACCCTAATATTCCTCAATTAATCTTCTTCCTGTCAATGACTCCTTCAGGATCAAAATTCCTAATAGGGGCTACACTCATCCTCGAATTATTTACCATTATACCGAAAAGCTGATAGGCCTCTTTGGAAGTGACAACAAAATGATCAAAAGAAAAGGTGGTAGTGATGATTGAGGCCTTCGTGGAGGCCCTAAAATTCTCTACATCACTATTGTCCATTTGCCACATGATCTCCATAAATGCCAACCTATCAGATACATATACATGTAGTACATGTGGGGCCACAATAATTCCATAGCATCTGATAATAGTGTATTTTCCATACAAATACCAATCTCCCCAATTACATTCATAATTGGGATCATCTTCATATTCTTTTGGTCTTAATAAAGATCTAATTGTTTTAGAAATTCATTCCATTGGTGCTACCCCCATTTGCATTAAGATAGCGTGTTTTATTGTACTAAAAAACTGAGTGTAATCTAAGGTGGAGCAATGCAAATCCCAAATTTAAGCCCACATCTACACAAGTAATCTATGGTTATTGTTTCTACTCACCTCAATTGCAGATACCTTCTAAAAACCTCCCTTCCCTGATATAGGAGCATGTGCATCAACACATAATAATGCCTAAAATTCCATGGGGTTCTTCTCTCTTTTAACCTCATTAAATCATAGTGCAATTGCTCAGCCATGCGGTGAGCATAATCGAACCACCCATCCTGGATATTCGTAATCATAACCAACATACCCAATGATATCCTTCCATCACACTTAATCCTGAGCACCTAACACAACATGTAATATTTGTACTTGAAATAGTCAATAAATTCTTCACAATCTAAGGGCTCTACCTTCTTGAGTGCAAATGTGGAATCCTTTTCTAGCGTGTACTTGGGTAATTCACTTTTTCTGTACCCAACCCTTTGTGCATTATAATACTTCTGCAAGTTCTCCATGCTAATTTTCTCGATAGCATCAGGGTTCATGTCAAAGACCTCTATGAATTTGCTTCTCTTTATTTCTTGGAGGGTTTTTCCAAATGTGTCAGTAATAACCCTATTGACATCATCATATCTGTCAACGAGATGGAACATTAAGTCCACTTCCACAAATACATTCGGGACAACCAGCTTTCTTAGGTCATACCCCCAAATATTTTGACCAGGGTGAGGAGCACCCCTCCTTGTAAAGGCATTCACAAACAACTCCCAACCCAACTTATACACAACAATATCACCAATCTCTACCGTGAGGTCTTTAAAATTAGAGGTTAACACCCCATCCCCTGTGGCCTTCCTGTCACTCGCCTTGACATCCAATGCTGAAACTTGTCCATAAAATGGACATAATTCTTTGGCTGCCCTTTCTTCCTATCAGGGCCTTCAGACTCTTGTGTTGTTTCACGAGAGGCTTGTTGCCTCTTTCTTTTCGACGTGGGTTTAGAGGTGGAGGACTCACCTGGTTGGATCATCCTTTCCTCATACTAGGGTTTCCTCCTCAGTTACAATTCTAGACAGGTGTCGAGAAACAACCTCCGTAACTTTCCTCTACTTGCGTCTCGACCTCATCCCTACTTCGTTCAACCCCTCATAAGCAAGGTAAAGAATAAAAATTGAATCTTCATTCACTTATTTAGTTCAGTACAAGCACCATTAATGGCACAAGGATGCTCACGCGAGTGAAAATACCCACTCTATTAGTTGCTCATTCTCATTTGAATACACACCGTTGATCTACGAGATTGAAAACTTAATCTTGCGGTTCACGTGAACTCACCACTTCATAGTGTCCTTTCGATGATATGATACATACTAAGTGATGGGCGAGGTAGATAATATGTGTCACATTCATGGGTATGGCATCAGGCGTCGTATAATGCCCCGCCACGCAACCCTAATTCCCTTTTGCATGCAAAGTAGAGAATTAGATATTTATTTTCTTTTCTATTTTCGAAAACCCAAATTGAATTTAAAATACAATTTCAATTTCCTTTCAATTTCTCTTGATTTAATTTAATCCAATAAACTTAATTAATTAATTTTAATTATTTAATAAATAAATTCAACCCTTTTGAGATTAAAATTTAATCAATCAAATAAATTAAAATTTAACTAAATTAAATTCTATTAATAACTTTAAATATAACTTCTAAGCATAATTTTAATTTAATATTAAATAATCGCTACTTTTTCCAATGCAATTATTCTAAACATTAATCTAACAATAATGCATCTAATAGAATCATATAACATTAAATCAAGTAAACATGACTCACAAATCAAGACTAACGACACACTAAGGCTAGGGTGTAGACCTAACACATGTTACCTAGCTACTATCTCCCTTTCAACTTAACCATTGGATCAACACACTCAAACCTGTGAAACCAGGTGGAGTCGATGTCATGTACTTGCAACCTGAAACCAAGTAAACAACATAATACAGTATATCCAACATATAATACACACCGTGAAGAAGAAATCACGGATTCACAGGGCGCTCGCAAGCGAGTGATGCGAAACCATCCTCTTCACCAATCCACTCATCAAAGACTAACATTACGTCATAATCAATAATCTCATAATAACATCTCATGCTAAATCTACAACATCATTAATCCATTAAGCATGTGAAACAATAATCAGATAAACCACATCACATCACATAAAATAGTTGTCGCTCAATAGTAGCGATCAAAACATCATAACAAAATGTATCCAGTATCAAAGTAGCTGCATCCAAACATAGCATAAAGCAAAACAAACAAGAAGCAAAATGAAGGGGTATTACATTCTCCCCACCAAAGATTAGGCTTACTCCTGGAAGCCTGCAAACAAGTAGGGATATCACTCCCTCAAACAAACAACATAAAATCAAAATCTCGATCCTTGAGGACGAGTATCCTGCACTGTATGACCAACACTAGAAGTGTTATGATACAGACAATTCCTAGCAAGGTGGCCCTGCTGACCACAAAAAAAACACCTAAAAAAAAAAAAGAGAGCATATTTAAGTGGTTGTGTATATTGTTTCAATTGCAAATTGTTGAAATTAGATAAGTTAGTTGAGAAATAGAAAGGAACTTTCTTGCATGTATTTAATATGATTTAGGTACAATTGAATATCCTGTTATGTTAAATTTGAATTTATCGTTGAGAAAGTAAGGGTAATTACATTAGCTTATTGTTTATCTTATTGAAGCGTTTGGGCTATTAAGTTAGAGAGAAGATATTTAAATTAATGAAAGGAATTATTATTCACTTTAGTGAAAATTTAGAATGATATTATTTTAATTTCTGCGAGATGCATTAAATAAGAAATGGATGTAAGATATCCGAAATTAGCGTATTTCCTTGCCTTTTCCTATTGGTTGTTAACTTTTCCTTATATTCGTGTTTGGAGAAAAAGGGTTTTATAATTATTTGTGTTAACCCTGTTATCGTGCTTTGACTTTGTCATTGTTTCTATTGAATGAGTATGGGTTTAAGAAATCCAAATGTTAGATTGATTAATGACTTGAATGCTTGTTGTAGCTATGTCGTCATGTTGTAATTTGGGATTTAGTGTTAGTCCTAAATTGTAAGTCTTCCAAAAGAACTTAGAGGATGAGGGTTGTCGAATCTTTATGTCATCCAGTTGTTTCCCTTGGGTAGTGCATGGCGTCTTTTCAAGTTTTACCCGATTTCCACGAATGGGGATGTTTTGTGCCTCCTATGAAAGGAGTGGGTTATGTGTTTGTTGCCTCCAAGATGTTTGGAGTGATTTCTTTTATTTGTTTCCTCCTTGTGTTGGAGTGGTTATGATGCCTAGTTTGTATGCACTTGTGATTCCCTTGGTGATTACATGTTTGTGTGTTGTCCATTAGAAAGGTGGCTTTTATTAGGCGTCGGAGCCCAAAGAGGTAAACCGGGTAACCTTCAAAAGTTATTTAAACAAGTGATAACTAAAGTAATGTACTTAGAAGATTAGGACTAACTTCTCACTAATCAAGATAATTTTACCTCACTCATAGACACAAGGGCTTGTTTAGACTTGGGATGAGTGGGAAGGCTTGGAATGGAAAGATCAACTATCTTGTCCGTACGAGAGGTAGTTGATTCCGCATGAGTGAGTATGAGGGCCGAGATTCGGTTGAGGTCACCAGGATTACTGGAGCCGAAGCCTATGAAGGATGCCCAGAGGAGATCTCATGACTACTATGCGATGACACTCTATCTAGGACAACTGTTGTTTATTGTTTTCTGTGTATGGTTCTTTGAACATACTTGATCTATTTTATGTCTGGAAGCAATGTGACCTATTTCAGTGATGTAAAGTTGTACTTGTGATGTACTTGTGTTGTAATTGAGTTGTACTTGTTTAGTTCATTTGTTTGGTTATATCAGTATGAGTCGGTATGAGACTGCCTTTGGTTAGTGGTAATAGATTCTTTGTCCATGTTACTTTGTTACTATCTCCTAGCATGGGGGGTGGGCCTTCGGGTACCACTTGGTTGGGTGGAACATGCACCAAAACCGTTGGGTCCCCATTGATCTTTAGTTCATGGAGGCGAGACATCCAGTTGGACAACTCACGGATCTTGTTATTCATTTCTTGCACTATTGTATTTCAATTGTAATGAGTTGTTTATACCCCTCTTGTATCTATGAGGTGGATTTATGTAATTGTAACTCTTATGTATTTATGACTCATTCTGGGAATGAGTGTTGTATCAGTTATTCTTATAATGGATATATGTTATGGATGTATCTTCTTATCTTGGTATTTATTTATGTTGAATGAATGTATATTACTTGTGTTGTTTAATGCAATGAAATATAATGATGTATGTTAGTGGGGATATTAGTAATCTTGGTTACGTAGCCTTAGGGGTTGTTGTTAGTTATAGATGAACATGTATGTTTAATTCACTTTAATAAAAAAAAATTAGTATGCTTTTGTAGTGAATTGAAACTTCCTCTAGGGTTGCGTGGCGGGGCATTACACATCACTACTCTTGAGTCCACTTTAGAACTCCAACAAGCGATAGTTGGGAGGCCAACGATGAGATACAAGTTGTTGATCCACGATAGAGGGATTTTGGCCATTGATCTTACTTTTATTGCTCATCACTTGATAACCCATATATGCCCAAGGTAAATTGATGAAGCACTACATCTTAGCGATGGGAAATAACTCTTACATTGGTGGCCGTGGGTTCAACTTTATCCTGCACAAAACAACCAACGATAGTTAAAAGGTAGCGACAAGTCAAAATGTTGACCGCATTGCTCATCGGGTGTTACCTCTTGACGAACACAAATGAACACGCGAAGGCATACATGTGATTGATACAAAAGAGGAAGGGCATCGCTCATTGCAGGTTCAACATGGGAATTTGAAAAGAAACAAGTGATAGGCGATGAGAACACTTTAAGCCTGACTTAAGGAAAACTTACAACACGTGCACCAAAGGTTTTTTTAGAAGGACCACCTAGTCATGACGGGTGGGGTAACGAATGTGCCGATAAAACCACGAGATTCAAATCCATGAGGGATTTAGGAAAATACCAAGAACCGACACGAATAGTCAACTCAAAAATAGAAACCCGGTGGCCGAATGAGGGCATGAACATGAAAAATTTGCAAAACTAGAATGTAGAAGTTGAGAAATCCAACTTCAGACTCCAAGATCACCTGCATGCAAATGGATACCTGTCACAAGGAAGAGAATGGATGGAGAAAACAAACAAGGGTTTGATGCTCTGAAAATTGGAGAAATTATCTTATCAGAACACAAGGGAATCGATATAATATACAATGGGATCAATCCTTATAAAAAGGAGATCATGCAAACACTAAAGAAACCCTAATAGGAAAAACCCTAAAAGAAGCCCTAATAGGAAAACATTTAATAATTAATATAATTATTAAATGTCACTTTATGCAAACTAACGTGAAATCTTAAGAAGGGAATAAAGGTAACTTAATCAACACAATTAAGTTAAAACCTTTACTCTAACACCCCCCCTTAAGATGAGCAACAATGCAGCTACAAAAAAATGCAAGAAAGCAAAGGTAACTACAATGCAGGAAGGCAAACATGGGTCCCGACAACTAGGCCAGATCAGGTACCCAAATACAACCAAATCTTTGTAAAATGGAGAAATAGAGAAAACCTCATGGGAAAATATCTACTCCAAAAAGAAATGCAGAAAGCCAAGAAGAACATCACTAAAGCAGAAGAAGCTAAAAACAACTATTGAAAGATGACTGCTATGGTTTTGAAGAACCCTTGCTGAAGATAGGATGATCAGGATCAAGAAGACAACAATCTGCATGAGTGCCCCATACGACACTACTCGAATCAGATGGCAAACACCTAGAATGAAGATACAAATGGCACAAGTACCAATAGTTTGAAAAACACTGATCAATTGAGAATGGAAGATTCCTTCCAAGGAGAAACCAAGGAAGAATTAGCACGAATAGTATAATGCCCCCCCATAATGCGAAACTGGGAGAGCTTGATAGATCCACTGAAATATTGTGTAACACCCTGTAGTACATGAAGAAGAAGATATAACATCTGAAAGTGCACAAGAAAGCACCTGCAACTGAAAAAGTGGTGTGAAAAACAAAGCACACATGCATGAGGCTGGAATCATATGGATCCATTGTCATCATGGAGGGACACTCATTGGACAAAGGTGTGATGGAAAAACAAAGGCACTACACAACCCCCATGGCACTTTATAAAATAGTGCGAGTACAAAATATGGCACAACCTTATGTGCAAAATCCCCAAAAATACATGTACAATAGTGTGACACTTTATCTCAGCGCGTTTACATAAAAGATAGCTTACAAATGATGCTCAAAATTCCCACAAAGGACAAAACACTGGAAATACATGAAGAACGGCCAAAAATGAAGCATCCCATGCAAACGAAAAGTTCTCAAGAATGAATATGTCTAGGTAATTCACCAGAGTGTGAAAGCACAAAAAACTGAATAAAATATACCTGGAGTGAAATCTGGAAAAAGTGCATGGATGGAACTGAAGAGCTCTAAAATATAGTTCCAACGTCGTTGAGATCGCAAAAAACGGAGAAACAGATCAAAAGTTATGAGCTCAGGACTGAAAGCAGCTCCTTTGACTTCAACTGGCTGTAGAAAGTACCAACATAAAAATTAAGCGATGAAACCCACACCACTGGAAATTTGACAGAACTAGCTTTTCGAGTATATCTCGTTTGCCAAAAAACGATATCGTATGCCCAAGTTATGGCCTCTGGAAGAAAACAGCTCCAAAGGGGAAAAAAGTCAGTGCTGCATTAAATTTGATGGTCATATGGCCGTCGCAGCAAAAAGATGGGCTTAAATTTGATGGCCAAACGACCGTCACTGTAAAAGTGCAATTGGGCTTATTACATGAAAAAAATGTTTTTTTAATAAAAAAAACCAAATAAAAAACATTACAATGAAATTTTTTGTTTAAAATTTTTTTTTGAAAAAAAATATTGGTGGGGGAGGCATGTGGGCCCACCCCCACCACACCCAAGAGGGTGCAGGTCCCTGCGTAGGTCTGCGTAGGTATGGACCTACGCAGTACCCTGCGCAGGGTACCCGCCTGCGTAGGGACAAGCCTAAGCAAGCCTTAAAAAGGCTTTGCTTTTTGCCCTTTTTTTTATTTAAAAAATCAAAAATCAAAAATAAAAAATACATTGACAATTTTTTTATTTTTTTAAAAATGCGGACGAAAATATGTCGAAAAAAAATAAAAAAAATTTACCACCATTTTTCTCCGATCCGCACGCAGACAGACAGTCGTACCTACTAATTTTTTTTTGCCCCTCAAATCAACTTTGTCCAAAATGGATGAATGAACAGTCGATTTAGGGGTTTTGGACCACTGCGGAAGCAATGGTGAGGTCCGTTTGGGCTCAAAATGATTTGAAATTGTAGGTGAATCCTTGGATCAAAAAATGCAAACCCCAAAACTGTGAATGCCCGATCCAACCTTGTAGCTCCAAATAGCTCTGAATTCTTCAAACAAGAACAGGCATGCAGTAGGAAAGCTCTGATACCATGTAGAAGTTGAGAAATCCAACTTCAGACTCCAAGATCACCTGCATGCAAATGGATACCTGTCACAAGGAAGAGAATGGATGGAGAAAACAAACAAGCGTTTGATGCTCTGAAAAATGGAGAAATTATCTTATCAGAACAAAAGGGAATTGATATAATATACAATGGGATCAATCCTTATAAAAAGAAGTTCATGCAAACCCTAAAGAAACCCTAATAGGAAAACATTTAATAATTAATATAATTATTAAATGTCACTTTATGCAAACTAACGTGAAATCTTAAGAAGGGAATAAAGGTAACTTAATCAACACAATTAAGTTAAAACCTTTACTCTAACTCATCGGGTGTTACCTCCTGATGGACACAAATGAACATGCGAAGGCATACTGGCGATTGATACAAAAGAGGAAGGGCATCACTCATTGTAGGTTCGACATGGGAATTTGAAAAGAAACAAGTGATAGGCGATGAGAACACTTTAAGCTTGACTTAAGGAAAATTTATAACACGTGCACCAAAGGTTGTTTTAGAAGGACCACCTAGTCATGATGGGCGGGGTAACGAATGGGCCGATAAAACCACGAGTTTCAAAGTCATGAGGGATTAAGGAAAAGACCAAGAACCGACATGAATAGTCAACTCAAAAATAGAAACCCAGTGGTCGAATGAGGGCATGAACCTGAAAAATTTGCAAAACCAGAACCCTAAAGCAATGACAATTAGGGTCTAACCTTAATAATTCAGTGGAACCAGACAAATTTTAAGGGTTCCACCAATGTTATTGGGCTCATTCGTTGTTAGGAAATAGATTTTAGTTTGATCTTCCTTAGTTTTAGAGAGGCTCAATTCCATGTTGGTTATATAAGATCTACACATGTTTTACTTGATCTACGAGTTTAAATGGTTAGGTGTTGTTAAGGCTTCTTATTTGGGGTTGTGAAGGATTTATAAATTGGCACACATAAGCAATTTGAGGTGTTGGTAGAAGGAAAATTTATATGATATGTTTTGTGTTTTCTCTCTATTGTTATATGGCTACTTCCTGGAGTTAATGTTCACGTGGTTTGTGTGTTGGACTTGTGAGAGTTAAGGTGACTTGTTGTGAGAGAGTATGCAACATTTTTTTGTTGCATGGATGGATCATTGTGATTGTTCTTTGTTAATAGATGGTTTTAGTTATTAGCCACACCTTGGTAACTATTGATTGGTAGACTTGGAATACCTTGATCTACTTGCAGATTTGACATTACCTAGATGCAATAGTTCCTAAATATGTACTTCATTGTTATGCTTTATATAAGGAACTTGTGATTGCTATATGGGTTATATATTTTTTTGGCATGATTTCTACTAATGCTTGGATGCCTTTATATGTATGGATGATTGGATACATTGGAATTTGTTGTGGCTGCTATCTTCAGTTATGTGTGTTTTTTCCTTGGTAGTAGCTTGCAACCTTTATTATCACTTGGATTTGATGCTTGTATTCTTTGGAGTGGTACATCTTCACCTCGACTTTTTCCTTCTCAATGCTATCAAGTTTCCACAATCCATAATGATAAATTCAATTTATTTTTGGATTCTAATATGTAAAATATTTCACACAATCGAATCTAGAAATCAACTACATTTTTCCTTCTCTTCTATAGGTGGCATGTTGAAGGATGAGAGGAGCTTTTACTCGAGATGACAATCTTACAGTATCTTGATGGAGCACAAGAGCATGCCAAAGATTCATGTTGTTTCATGTCCATGTCTATGATGATGTGTTTCATCAATTGAACCTTATGTAATATATAAGTGGGAGAATGTTAAAAAAAGGGTGTTGTATACCTCACACAAGAAAATGATTATTTTAATTATATATACAAATATTTATTTGTGGTGCATCTTTAAAATGTGTTTAGCCACTTTAAATATTTATTTGGTTCCATTTATAAAGTTTTATACAAAATTGGTTAGATATTTTATGTGTGGGTTGTACATTAAAAAAATATTTAATATTGGAAAAAATTAGTACCAAAAATTAAATGTTGGGGCTAATAGATTTGAGGTACATGATTTTGTCAATACCATTTGGTTGTTTTGTGGGAGATTAAATCAATAAAAAAAACATTTGTTTAGTAGTTGGCTATTTAGCTACCATAACCTTTGAGGTTGATTGCCATTTGTATCAAGCTCTCTTGTAGAGTGTATATGTGAAGCATGGCACATGGTGTGTGGTTGCATAATTATCCATTATTCTTGGACACATGGAGGATGCATTGGTGGAGCTTGATGTTTCAAAAATATTTGTGAACACTCTCTAAATGCAATGTAATTATTCATCGTTGAATAATACATTGAGTATGAATGCCTTTGGAGGATAGGCTTTTCCCTCTCGAGGGTCTTCCTAGGATATATCTTATGTAGTCTTATGATATTTTTATACATCTACATTATGGTTATTTTGGAAGCTTGTTTGCATGTTTTTCTCTCACAAAGTTGTGTAGGAAATGGTTTCATCAACTTGGTAATTTCCTATCATGGCACAAATCGAGAGTTTTAAAGTTTTGACATTCGTGATAAATTGTGAGAGCTTTCCACATAACACTCTAGTTACCATTGCTTACTTGAATTATCATAACCACTAGTACAACATCATTGACATTTTAGGTGAGGCTCATTTGGGATTGTGCTAACTATAGGATGATAACATGATTAGAGGGTCAATATGCACTAAGAGTATTGAATAACTCTAACAAATCTTGGAATTGTGTGGTCCACACAATGAAATATGATTGAAGGGCCCATATGTCTTTTCCAAAACAAAGCTTCACTAATCCTAGAAAATAAGGATGAAAATAAAATATGAATCAAAATATTGATATGAACATATTTGAATAAAAGATCCACCGATATTGAAATAATTACCACTCTTCAAATAAATGCTTTGCCATAACTCATATAACATGGTTCTACTACAAAATATAGTGCAAGAGAATTATAAATCCTTACAATTTACTTTTATTGACTAGGTTTAGATCCAAATTTTGTGCAAGTGCCCTAGGTCAATTATGTGATTTGTAGAAGTGAACTCTAAACTTGTAAAATTCAGATTAAAAAATTAGGCCCACTTCTTCCCCCAGTATTGTTATTGTATGTTAAATTTAAGTATACAATATTTTACTTGCACCCTTGGCTCGATATTTAAGGACCAACCCTAATTCATTTTAGAGTGCATAAAATAACACCTCTTCCACACACCAAGGAAAATCGAAACATTGTCATATGACATCAATATTTGCATCATCATTCTATACTATACTACATGATTGCTTGTTATTTTCAATTATTTATTAAGTAGTTGAATCCATATCCTATGAATTTAACAAACATGATAAACATTCATAAGTCATTTACAAACTTCTTTATTCACACAAGCATTTTTGTACATTTGGGTTCCACAAATCAAAGTGAACAAATGTAAAGAGTGAAAACTCTTTAAAACAACATTGAAAAATACTTTAAATAACATCAATTATATTCAAAATATAGTCGTCATTCCATTCATTTAGACATCAAAGAAACTAGTCGATTTCAAACAACGACATAAAGTCGATAAGAAATTTTTATATACAATTCCAGTCTAAAAACATACATGTGTCATAATACACAATTTAGAATTCAAAATACAGTACATGATAATAATATCAGTTACAAATCGAGACTTAGGCATTCAGTCACCTTAAGCTCTTCATTACATAATATAGAATATATAAAGCATAAAAGAAGATGCCATCCGTTGATCTTCCATCCAAAAGCAAATCTTCAACAAAGAAGACGAGAACAAGGATCAGGCGCTTTTTCCACCCAACCTCAAAGCTTACACTTCCCTGAAATTCCTTAGTCAATCAAGAAATACCCGACCCTGCATGAATTTCTTAGCAAAAAGCAGTCTACGAGCAAGATGGAATCTAGTGCGTGCCTAGTATAACTAGTAAAATCACACGCATTTTCATTTTTCTAAGTCATTTAAGAAATAAGCAAGTTCGATACTAGGATATGGTAGGGAGTTCAATAAATCCATCTGTTTCAATGGTCCTTAAATTACTTGGCCAAGTAAAATGTCATGCACGACAAATAAAGCAGTTTTGGAAAAGCAAAACTACACTCTCTATTTACCCATATTCGACACCCATCCCGGAAGGTAACTTTCCCAAAAACATAACATGCGGAGTCATCTATCAATCATGCATCATCTAAATAGTCAAACACAATCTTTTGAAAACAACAAACTGAAAAATTGTTTGAAGCGAAAACAAATTAAAAAGTCATTTCTTTTCCTTGTTTAAATTCATAAAATACAAAAAGTTAATATTTTTAATTGAGTAATTAAATATCGAAAAAGTTAAATGAAGGTGTAACTCCAGTATGCAAGTTAAATACATATAAAAACAGAATTTAAAGAGTACACATTCATTCGTTTATACTCATCTAATTAATGTTGTTTCAAATTCGTTCTTGATGTTTTAATTTAAAAAAAAAAAAAATCATATTTCAAGTTTAATTGTTTTATTTTCAGTTTAACATATTCTCAGAAAATAAATAATAATCGTTCATCAGATTTAAAATAACTCATTTATCTATTTCTATTTGATAGTTTCGTTTGTAAGGTGAAAATTCCATGTTTGAATAACCTCCGTTTCGAAATCGTGTTTAAATTTGAAGTTATTTATATCAAAGATTTTTTGTCAGAGTTTATTTCTCAAATTTAATTCAATTAAGAAATTTTCTGTCAGCCAAAGTAATCCATTTTCTGTTCAAGATCGTTTTTGGATCTAAAATAATAAAACTCGTTTTCTGATTTATAAATTTTCCTAGATTCATTTCATTGTTTATTTTATGATTTCAATCAAGATTTTTCCTAAATTCTTCTGTTCCTAAATTTGTCTAATATTCTGGAAAATAAATATAGTCTGATTTATTGAAAGTTTTCAATAAAATACAAAGGGATAGATTTTGAAAACAATTCTATAGATCATTCTTTTCAAATTTCATTAAACAGATAATTTTTTTATACTAAATACCAGAAATTCGAAAAGAATTGAAAGATTTGTTGTAGAATTTAAATTTACAAATCTTACCTGGTAAAATTCATTTTCTGGAAATGTAATTATGAAATTTCTTTGTCTTTTATTTTTGAATTCCTCTGTTCTTTCCCCTAGCACCTCTTCCTATCTCCTATCTTCTATTTTCTATCTTCCTGGCTGTGCCTATTCTTCCTATAGCTTTTATCTCCCTGCTTGGTGCGCCTCTTATCCTTTACTATTGCTAATCTGGAGTGAATGGGATTCCAAATTAGAATCCTGCGCATGGGATGTGATCCTTTGGGAAGAGAACCAGTCCCTTGGGAGGCCACGTATTTACTTGTGGCAGATCCTTTCCTGGGCACATGAGGGGACTGCCCCTTTGTTGATGCATGGGTGAGAGGAGGGAAGGTTGTGTGTGCCTTCTCCCTGGCCGCACCCTTTCCTTACTCCTTATTCTTGCGTGGGAAAAGCAAGAACAATAACTGCGAATGGAGGTGTATGGTTGTATGCCTTAACTGTCCCTGCTTTGCTCTCCAAACAGGCCGCGTGGGAGAGTAGAGTAGATTGAAGGCTGCACATGGGTCTGAAGAATCACAGTATGCCTTCCAAACAATTAGCCTCACAAAAGATAAACTTCCCCTCAATGAAACTCTCTGTCCATTTTGGTTTTTTTGCTCAAAAACAAATAAAAACGAATTTTTTTCTCTCCCCCCTATTTCAAAATTCTTCCTGTATATATATATATATATATATTTTTATTCTCATGCATTGTTCTTCAACAGGGGAATGAGATCCACAAATTATTCAATGATCTCCAGTTCAGAATTCAAACTCCAGTCTCCAATTTTGATTGCTTCTAGATAATATTAAAGATATTTTCTTCCACATGTTAACTGAAGTTTTAATTTTGAATGCATAATCAATGTGTACGTAAGTTTTTTTTCAATTTCTCCATTTAGCCAATTTAAGATTTAATTCAATTTCTGAATTTAAAAATCTCCTCTTTTCATAATTTCAATATAAAAATGCATTTAATTTATAAAACACTTTTTTTATTTATATTTTAATCTAATTTCAAAATAAAAATCAATTGCATTTAAATTTCAAAATTTCAAACATATTATTTCCAAACAATAATAAAATATTTAAACAATCAATCTAATCATATAATTTTAAATCAATTTCATCAAATTTAACCAAATCATCATTTAAATCACATGCCTTTTTCACAATTTTGAGAAATTACATTAAAATTGATTTAAAATTTGTAAACATGGTAAACGCAAAACGTATTAAAATATTATCTATGTGAGTGTGTGAGATTCCATCAACTCATAAACGTCAATCGGCTAAACAACTCTACCTGATCGTTGTTCTCGCCTTCCATCATGTTCACCTGTTCCTGCGTTCACTTGCACTCGATTTAACATCAATAATGACAAACCCCAAAATTAATATAAATGCGTTTCAAATCATAATAATTTCATTTCAATTTCAATTTCATTTCAATTTGAATTTGAACTTTTTTTTAAAAAAAATAAATAAAAAGGGGGTAAAAACTTTATTAATAATCAGGGAAAAGCGTTACAGAGCATCAACAGGCCAGCGCCCAAACCCACAAGAACCAAAGGAATACAAAAAAACAAGTCACCCAATATTGTTGATATTTCCATCTTCGGCGAGAATCCCCTCCAAGTCGTGGCGGAGCTTTGGAGAAACCTGACCCAGCTCCTCCACTCTCCAACCCTCCATATACTCAGAGGCCCAGTGAGCCAAACAATCAGCAAATCTGTTCCACTCCCTCGGGATGTGGACGAAAGACGCCATCTCCATCAAAGAACTAATCCTCAAAATCTGTTGAACCAACCTAGCTAGCTGCTAGTGAACACCCGACGACTTCCCATCCTTAAGCAAATTTATCATGACTTGTGAGTCAAACTCACAAATAACCTTACGCCAGCCCAGGGCAAAAGCCCGCTCGAACGCATATAAGATAGCCAAACCCTCCATAAGATTAATGGGTTGCAGCCCCTCATAAACAGAAAAGAAGACAAACGATCCCGAAGAATCCCTGCCAATCCCCCCCACCCCAGTCGGCCCAGGATTACCCCGGGAAGAACCATCAGTGTTGAGCTTCAGAATGCCAATCCGGGGGGGCAACCATCTACCGATCCTATGAACCCTTTGCCGCTGGCGCTGACATTTCCTGAGGCTAATAGCAGCCAGAGACAATCCATGGATCCCCAATTTGTCCACCACTGCAACATCACCTTTTTCCAAGGGGAACCCGACATCACATTTAGTAGCCATCATTTCTTGAATCATACCCATAATTCTCTGCCAGACTTGCTGCACATCCAACTTCTCCCCCTAAAAAATCCTATGATTTCTCTCTAACCAAATCTGCCATAGGATGAAAGTAGGCCCCACAAACCAAACATCCTGTAAGAAAGAGGCCATCGAAGGAGGCCTACCCAAACTGCTCCAAAAATCAATCAAAGAGGAGGCATGAACACAGGAACTATTCCACACTCCCCACCAGAAATGCCACAACTGAGAAGCAAAGGAGCAACAAAAGAACAAGTGAGATGAATCCTCCTCTCCACCACCGCAAAGAACACACACAGAGGGACCCTGAAAGCCCTGCTTCCGAATATTGTCCCACGTCAAACATCTATTCTGGGCCAAAGTCCAAGCAAAACAATTGCACTTTGGCCAAGAGAACTTATTCCACACTTTCCTCCACCAAGGCACCTCCACCCCTTCCAACCTATGGGATAACAACACCTGATACCCAGAAGCAACAGAATAAACCCCTTTTGGATTAGGAGACCAAGAGAGAACATCCCCATCTAGGAGAGAACTACAACGTCTACCAAAGAGGATGTTGTGAAGCTCCACATAGTCTTCATTCAAGCCCACAACAGGCCAATCATCAAGGTGCTTCCATCTCACCGACACTAACCGGTCATGGACAGAGAAAGCCATAAAATCACTCACCCTAGACCAGCCAACCTCAAGAAACCTTTGACTCAAAGTTAACAGGTTAGGGAACTGGGAAGTAATGGGAGGAAAACCATCCCAAGAATCGGACCAGAACTGAGCCTTTGACCCCCCCCTACAAATCCAGAAAAGGCCATCCTTAACAAGCGCTGCACCTTTCTTAAGCGTACTCCAGATTATCGATCCCCTCCCCTCCAGGGGGAATCAAGGAATATCCTACCAAGCAACACCAGGAAGGTATTTATGGGATAAAATCCTGGCCCAAATCTGATCCTGCTCCACACACCACCTCCAATACAGCTTAGCCGCCAACGCCTCCCCAATCAAAGGCACCTTCCTTAGCCCAAGACCACCATACTTACAAGGGCTACAAACAGTATCCCAGTTAACAAGGCTCCACTTCAAAGACACCAAGCTACCAGCCCACAAAAATTTCCTGGCTAAAGAGTCTAAATCCTTAACAAACCCCATCAGGGCCACCTGAAGTATAAATCTGTAGATGGGAAGAGACTGCACCACAGGCTTGAGTAACTGAACACGGCCAGTAAAGGACAACCACCTGTATGTCCAATGATTAACTTTCACCTGGAATTTATCTAGAATATTCTGCCAAGAAGCCTTGGGCAGCTTACCAACAGAAATAGGCATACCAAGATAGGTCAAAGGAAGAGCCCCAATTTGAAATCTCAAGATACGGGCAATTCTCCATTGAATGGGCACCGAAGTGTTAAAGAAATAGATAGAGGACTTATCTTCATTAATTCGTTGACCAGAAGCAAAAAGATACACATCCAACACCTTACGCAAGTTGGAAGCTTCCCTAACAGTGGCCATGCCCATCAGAGCTGTGTCATCCACAAATTGCAGATGAGATTGCGGCGGCAAACCACCTCCCCAACACCATCCCTGAATATGTCCTAGATCAACATCCCTTTTGATCAAACGCCCCAAACCTTCCACCAACAGAGTGAACAAGTACGACGAAAGGGGATCTCCTTGTTGTAAACCACGAGAGGCTCCAAATAGCTCGAAGTGCTCCCCATTGGTTAACATAGAGAAAGAAACCAAAGTAACACAACTCATAACCCACTGGACCCACTTAGGTCCAAACCCAAAAGCACCCAACATCCGCTGGAGAAAAGACCATCGGACACGATCATAAGCCTTAGCCATATCTAGCTTGATGAACATTGCCTTGTCTTTCGAACCAGCCATCGAGTGAATAGTTTCTGAAGCAATAACAACCCCATCCAAAATTTGCCTACCTTCCACAAATCCACTCTATTCTTCAGAGATCAGCATTCTCAACCACTTCTTTAACCTATCAACAATCAATTTGGAAATAATTTTGTAAATCACGTTGCATAAGGAGATCGGCTGAAATTGACTTAACCTATCTGCCCCATCACACTTGGGAATGAGGGCAAGGAAAGTAGCGTTCAAAGCCTGTAACTTCTGCTTATTCTTCTAAGACTCCTGAACCACAGCCAGTAGGTCCAACTTAATAATATCCCATAACTCTTGAAAGAACTCAACCGGGAAGCCATCGGGGCCAGGTGCTTTCCCTTTCTTCATCCGAAAAATAGTTCCCTCCAATTCCTCCAAAGAAATGTCACCCATTAGGTGCTCATTCATTTCCCTCGTGACCAAAGAGGGAATACAAGAAAGAACCTGAGCCTCCTCCATCGAGCCTCCTTGCGCATCCTCCTTGAATAAAGATTCAAAATACTGCACCGCTTCGTTCGAGATCTCTTGAGAAGAAGAGAGTTGTTCACCTCTTTCATTAACCAGAATCGGAATAGAATTACCATGTCTTCTAGCTTTCATCGAGTTAAAGAAGAAAGCGGTGTTTTTTCTCCTTCCTGAAGCCACTCAATTCTGGCATTTTGCTTCCAAAAAACTTCCTCTCTCAATTCACACTCTTCCAACATCTTTAGGGCCCTAGCCTCATTCTGAAGCAAGTCAGCCGTCACTCCCTCTTCCTTGATCACCCTAGTGATACCATCCAAGTCAAATTGAGCACGAGCCTTATCATGGAAAATATTTCCAAAGCACTATTTATTCTAGCGTTTCAACTGGTATTTGGTAAATTGGAGCAATTTAGCAAAAGTATACATCGCCGTGCCAAATGACGACCTGCCAATCTTCCACCAATTAGCCATAAGGACATGTAAAGATGGGTCTCGCAACCACATGAGCTGAAACTTGAAGGGAGGAGACTGAGGCACCCGAGCAGAAGAAATGACAAGCTTGATAGGCCAATGATCCGAACCCTTCCAATCCAAAATTTCAGAACAAGAGGTCCACATGCCTCCAATCCAAAAGCAAGAGACCAGGAAACGGTCCAACCTTTCAGCAATGCAATTATCTCCCGTCCTTCGATTGTTCCAAGTGAACCGACCATTACTAGGCATGATGTCAACTAGATTCAAAGCAGAGATGTTGTCCTGGAGAAGAAGCGCTGAGGGATCCAGCCTTACAATACCTCCCCTCTTCTCAGCCAGCTCAACAATGGCATTGAAGTCTCCAGCCAAAATCCACGGGTGGAGAGGAGCCATACTACGTACATACCTAATATGGGACCAAAGCAACTGCTTGCCAAGAAGGTCAATAGGTGCATAAATATTAGAGAACAAAATAGACTCTCCAATTTCAAACTAGGAGGCCACCATAGAAATGGAAGACCTATAGGACATCCACTAGAGAGGGCGAACCTTCTGAGGGTGCCACAAATAGGCCACTCCCCCAACTGAACCAAGGGCCCCAATGCACTGGCACCCGCCACTTCCCCATAACTTGGGCATCATACCAACCATACCTTCGACTGATAACTTAGTCTCCTGAAGGAAAAGAACATCAGGAGCATTACTCCTAATCAAATTGCGAACAACTTTTTGTCGAGGACCACTGTTCAAGCCCCTCACATTCCATGATAGCACTATCATTTCGAGGGATTTGAGAAATGAGCATCTAGAGTCCTGACCGACCCTGACTCCACCAAAATTTCCCCTGTTGACTTGATCTTCTCCAAATCCTTTTTACGACCAGGTTTGGAAGATTTCTCCCCCACCCCTTTTTTAGACTCCTTTTGATGAAGACCCAAGGAAGAAAGAGACTTGGCCCCCCTCCCGAAATCAATACCAGCATTCTGACCTGGGGGATTCCCATCCCCACCATCCTTCTTCAACTCAGCTACAGGAACCGAGTCCACCATGACACCCATATGAAGGTCAGTGACCATCTTAGAGACACTAACATCATGAGCATTAGGGGCAGCCTCAGAATGGAGACCTGTCTGGCCTGTATTCAAAATTCTCGGATCCAGGTTAACCAATCCCGGATTCACTTCCTGCTGGCTAAGTCCATCTAACACCTCAAATCTATTAAAAGTATCTTCATCCTGTCTCTCTTTGAAATTCCTCTTCTGACCCCCATTCTTGTTACGGTCTTTGACAGGGAAGAAACCATCTGCATCAGCCCCAGAGCCAGGAATAGGATCCTTCCCCCTATCCGCCATAGGAGGGTTGCATGGAGGCTGAGAAGATGGGGGCTCCACATGCCTTGCCTTAGGACATCGATACAACAAGTGACCATATTCATGACACAAATGACATCGAAAAGGGAGAGTCTCATAATCCAATTGTTGCACCCAAGAGTAAGAGCCCATACACATATCCACAGAATCTGGCAAGGGTTTACCCAAATCAATCTCAACATAGATACGAGCATAAGTCATTACCTTTCTATCCAAAGTTTGCTACGATCAGCCAACGGGTTTTCCAAGCAAAGATGCTATCAACTACAAGACATCATCACGACAACATTCCACTGGAAGACGAGGCAACCTGACCCAAATCGGAACCCGATTTGGAAGCTCCTCCGAAGGGTTGAAACTTGCATGCCAGGGTTTGATAAACAACCCCACTTGGTTATGAAAATAGGGACCTCCCTCAAAAACCCTATTCCGATTAGCCATGCAGTCAAAGGTGACCATGAAGTAATTGTTAGCCAACAACATAATGTCCATTTCACCTTCCGGTGACCAGGTCCGCCAAGCCCAAGACACCAAAAAGTGAGGAGAAACCCTCATCCCCAAAAATTTGCAATACAAGGAATGCCTGGAATAATATTCAATATCCTCAGCTACCATCTCCAGAGGAATGACCAGTTTGGGTCTCTCTTTACACCACTCCAGACATCCATTAACTTTAGTGATGCGAGGTCCCCCGGACCTGCAAGCTCCGTCTTCTGTTGAATCCTGACAGAAAAGGCTGTTGTCAATCATTTTTGTTGCATGCAATGGTGACTTTGATCCAAACGCGGATCGAAAGTCCATTCCCACTGGGCCCTGCGAAGACTCCCCCATAGGCATTGAAACTCAAGATTCGGCAGCGACCATACAAAACCGACCACCAACCCTTCCAAACCCTACCCACACAGCTCCACCCTTCAAGAAAATGGGGAAACAATGAGTCCTTCCCACTGCACACCCCAAAGCCCACACTCCCCCAACAGTTTGAGCCAAGCATGCACCAATAAGTCCCACCACCGAGACCCCAATAGCACGCAGACTGCACCAAATAGCAGGGAATCCCCGTGCGCCCAAAAGCCTTGGCCAATGAAGATCACTGGCCACACAACAACCGCCAGGGAAGATCGCGGGCCAGCACCTAGGCGACCCACAGGAACCGCAGGCAAACAACAACCCCCCCAAATAGCAAAACAGACCCCACCCTCCACGCGCAAGCACAATCACTAATCATTCACAGGCTAGGGCGCGAATGCCCTAGCTCAGCTCCTGGAAGTGCAGGCACGCCATCCAAGGGAAAATCGCATGAGAAAGTCCTCATTTCAATTTTGTTCTTCAATATAGTTGTAATTTCCATTTGAATTTCAATTTAACTATCATTAACATAATCATTTAATTTCCATTTAAATAGTGACATAATAGTTGATATTTTCATTTAATTAATCAACGAAAATCTATACGTGACATCCTTCCCCTCTTGGAAGAGACATCGTCTCGATGATTTATTAGTCATTCAATAAGCATTACATCATCATCAATAAAACATACTATCTCATTCAGTAAACATAGTATCTCAATAGGTAAAGCATAGTATCTCAATCATAATGAAATAGTAACTAACAACGTAGTTCTCAAACATAAGCATAAACAATAACAGTAGTATCTACGCTATCAAAGTTCACAACATGTGAATCAAAACCAGAGTATCAAGTATCTCCGCACAAAATAAATGCTAATCTATGAAAGAAAATGAGGAAAATGACGGTCTATCATCTTAGAATCCTCCCATGTAGCACTATTCTCAGTATACTAGTCCCACTGGACCTTGTACTGAGTACTATCTCCGTTACGCAGCTTAATGCTACGCTTGTCTAGGATTCAAATGGGCTCCACTAGCACCACTCCTGGATCCTGTACCTGTAAAGAATGCCAATCAAGAATATGAGATGCATCACGATGATATGGTTTCAACAAAGAAACATGGAAAACATTATGGAGTCGAGCTAGAGCAGGTGGTAAAGCTAGTCTATATGCAATCGGATTAATAACTTCTAGTACATCAAATGGTCCCACAAATATCGGTGCCAACTTTGATGATTTCCCAAATGAGATAGAGCTCTTATGAGGCTTAACCCTCAAGAAGACTTTATCTCCTGCAACAAACTGTCTGAAAGTCCTATTCCTATCAACATAGCTCTTCTATCTATCGACTGCTTCCTTCAACCTACCCTTGATCAACTTCATTTGTTCATCCATTTCCTTGAGCATATCTGGACCAATGATGATCCTGTTTTCCATCCTATCCCAACTGATGGGTGTGCGACATTTCCGTCCATAAAGTGCCTCAAAAGGTGCCATACCCAATGATGCATGAAATGAGTTGTTGTAGGCAAACTCAACCAATGGTAAATATTCCTCTCACTTGTACTGTTGATCCATGCAATACATCCTCAGTAAGTCCTCCACAACCTGATTGACCCTTTCAGTTTGGCCATCGGTTTGTGGGTGATATGCAAAACTAAAATTCAATTTAGTTCCCAAAGCTGCATACAGTGTAGTCCAGAACCTAGATGCCATCCTAGTATCTCTATCAGAAATAATGGTCTCTGGTACACCATGCAATCTGAATATCTCTTGCATAAATTTCATCGCAAGTCAATGATCCATGCTTCAGATTTCCAGGTATGAAATGTGAAACCTTCATCAGCTTATCAACAACTACTAAGATGGTATCATCCCTATTCCTGCTCAAAGGTAATCCTTGGATGAAATCCATACTGATTACTTGCCACTTATACTCAGGTATATCATGGGGATACAAAAGTCTTGTTGGATGCACATGCT
This sequence comes from Sequoiadendron giganteum, assembly GCA_007115665.2. Classification (NCBI taxonomy): domain Eukaryota; kingdom Viridiplantae; phylum Streptophyta; class Pinopsida; order Cupressales; family Cupressaceae; genus Sequoiadendron; species Sequoiadendron giganteum. The sequence continues at coordinate 190,613,205 of CM021110.1, read as the reverse complement.
TAGCCTTGACTTGCTGGCATTCCAAACATCTAGCCACGTACTCCATGACATCTTTCTTAAGCTTAGGCCAAAAATACAAAGCCTTCAACTCAGCTACCATCTTCGCAACTCCTGGATGCCCTGAAGAAGGTGCATCATGAACTTCCTCAAGAATCAACTTCCTCAAATCTCCACCCTCAGGGATATACATCCTTCCCTGATATCTAACAATACCATCCAACTCCATCACATATCCATCAAATCTATGATCTGAAGGATCCACCTCTAAGGCTTGTCTAACCCTATCATAATGCTCATCTCCTGGAAGATACTGCAACACTTATTGCCTCAAATTTGACCTTGTGGTCAACATAGCAGAGAGATGTCTTCTCCTGCTAAGTGCATCTACAATCCTGTTTTCCTTACCTTTGATATACTCTACACCAAAATCATACTCACTTAGGAACTCAAGCCACCTCCTCTGTCTCGCATTGAGGTTCGGCTATGTGAAGATGTCCTTAAGTCCTAAATGATCCATCTTAAGCTCAAACGATTTCCCTAGGAGATAATGTCTCCACATCTATAATGCATGCACAATAGCTGTAAGCTCAAGATCATGTGGTGCATAATTCAACTCATACTATTTCAGTTTCCTGGACTCATATGCAACCACTTTCCCTTCCTGCATTAGCACAACTCCTACACCTTCACCTGATGCATCTGTAATCACAATGAAGTGCCCATTAGGATCCGGTATAGTCAACACTGGTGTTGATGTCAACTTTTGTTTAAGAATCTGAAATGCTTCCTCACACTTCTCCATCCACTCATATCTCTTTCCCTTCTTTTGAAGAGAAGTAATAGGTGCTGCAATTCTAGAAAACCCTTCTACATATTTCCTGTAGTATCCTACAAGTCCCATGAAACTACAAACTTCAGTGACACTTTGCAGTGTTGGACAATCTACAATTGCCTCTATCTTCGCAGGATCAACTGAGATTCCCTCAGTAGATATGACATGCCCCATATAGTGAACCTTCTTATGAAAGAAAGTACACTTCAAAAACTTACCAAAAAACTTTCGATCTCTAAGTCATTGCAAGACTATTCTCAAGTGTTTCTCATGTTCCTCTTCTGTTTTAGAGTAAATCAGAATGCCATCAATGAATATAAGCACAAAATCATCTAAACAGTCTCTGAAGATACTGTTCATAAGATTCATGAATGGCGCTGGAGCATTCGTCAGGCCAAAAGGTACCACGGTGAACTCGTAGTGTCCATACCGAGTTCTAAAAGCTGTCTTCAGAATATCCTCATCCTTAATCCTCAACTGGTGGTAACTTGATCTAAGATCAATCTTAGAAAACACTGTGGCCCCTTTCATCTGATCGAACAACTCATCTATCCTGGGTAAAGGATATCTGTTCTTGATGGTAACCTTGTTAAGCATCCTGTAATCAATACACAGTCTCAAGTTTCCATCTTTCTTCTTAACAAAGATTACTAATGCACCCCATGGTGATACACTCAATCTATTAAATCCCTGCTTCAACAACTCCTGCAATTGAACCTTTAGTTCATACAACTCTGTGGTAGTCATTCTGTAAGGAGCTTTGGATTGAGGCTCCATTCCAGGTAAAAGTTCAATCGAGAAATCAAATTCTCTTTTCGGTGGTAATTCTCTAAGTTCTTATGGAAAGATATCCAAGAACTCTCTAAGAAATGGGTAGTCCTCTGGACTCTGCTAGGCATTATCCAAGTCACTAACCAGAATAGCAAAAATGGAACATCCTTTTCGATGTGCTTTCTTTAGCTGCATAGCTGAGATATGTCTCAACTCTAGAGGCTCTCGAGATCCGAAAATCTCAACTAGATGTCCAAAATCATCCAAACAATTCACAACCTTGTCCTCACAATTCACTATGGCTTTATGCCCAGTTAACCAATTGATCCCTAAGATCACATCATAAGAACCCAACTGTGCTACATAAAGGTTAACTTGGGTTTGGAATTTAGGTAACTCTAAATCGTTGCATGATAAACATGAATCTACCCTCTTCTCTGCTCGATTTTCATACTGAACCATCCATGAATGTGACATAAAACTAGGTCTAACGGGTAATTTAGAAACTAATTTAGGATCAATAAAGCATTAAGTAGCTCCTGTATCTATCAAAATAGAAATAGATTGATCAAAAAACTTACCCGACATCTGGATAGGTGAAGCCTGAAAGTCTGCTTGACGGTTGTAAACTGCTGCATGTATTTGATGTTGCGGTGCTCACTGATCATTACCACCTCGCTGACCTCTTGTACACTTAGTGCAATTGGAGGCATAGTGATCTCCTCCACAAGTATAGCATCCACCTCGTGGCCCTGGATGACCACCTGTCCTGTTCCTGATATTGGATAAATTGGTGTTATTATTGTTCACCTTCTTGTTTCCACCATAGCTACCTTCTCCTTTATCTTGGGTGTTTGTTCCCCTCTTCAGATTCTTGATCTATTGATTATTATTGTTACCCTTCTGATTATTGTTGTTATTGTTTTGAAACTTCCTGTTTCCAAAACCAGATTTTGCATTAACACTCTTCCTATAGTTCGCCACCTGTTGCAGCTTCTATTCCTATTTTATGGCCTTCTCAAAGACCTCATCCATCATCAATGGATTATGAATGTCCACATCAGCTCCAATTTGTGGCCTCAACCCTAGGATGAATTTCCGAATACGGAACTGTTCATCCATTTGATACTACGGTACGTACTTCAGGAGATTGGTGAACCTCTCCCAGTACTGGGTAACTATTAGACCACCCTGTGCCAGATTTTGGAACTCTATCATCTTCCTGTCAAAGAACAACTGTGGAAGCCACCTCTTCCTAAAAAGTTGCAAGAATACTTCCCATGTAATTCCACCTAGTAGTAACTTCTTCTCAGTATTTTTTCGTTATCCCACCAAGTAGCAACTTCTCCAGTAAGCTGGTATGTAGCCCAAACTACCTTGGTCTCATTGGATATATTCCTGAGCTCGAAGTATTTTTCCATCTCAATTACCCAGGCTTCAACTCCATCACCTATTGTCTTACCATCAAACTTGGGCGGTGTCACCCTTTTCAAATATTTAGCTAACTCCCCTTCAATCCTTGCTTGAGGATTTGGTACTTCAGCCCTTGGATTGTCATTATTAGGTTGTTCCTCATTTTGGGGATTTTTTACTTGAGGGTTTTGTCCCTCTCTTACACCTCGAACTTCCTATTCCAGGTTATCCATTCGGGAACCCTGCTGATTCAAGAGACCGAGAATCTGGTCAAACCTGTCATTCTCATTGCTTGCAACAACTCCTTTACCTCTTGTACCCATTATGTATCACAATTCTTGCATCAAGGAATATTCATTTAGCGTAATGGACAAAGGACCCTAGTGTTCAAACCTAGGGCTCTGATACCAAATGTAAAGAGCGAAAACTCTTTAAAACAACATCAACAAATACTTTAAATAACATCAATTACATTCAAAACATAGTCGTCATTCCATTCATTTAGACATCAAAGAAACTAGTCGATTTCAAACAACGACATAAAGTCGATAAGATAATTTCATATACAATTCCAATCTAAAAACATACATGTGTCATAATACACAATTTAGAATTCAAAATATAGTAGATGATAATAATATCAGTTACAAATTGAGACTTAGGGATTCAGTCGCCTTAAGCTCTTCATTACATAATAAAGAATATACAAAGCATTAAAAAGATGCCATCCGTTGATCTTCCATCCAAAAGAAAATCTTCAACAAAGAAGACGAGAACAAGGATCAGGCACTTTTTTCGCCCAACCTCGAAGCTTACGCTTCCCCAAAATTCCTTAGTCAATCAAGAAATACCCGACCTTGCACGAATTGCTTAGCAAAAAGCAGTCTACGAGCAAGATGGAATCTATTGTGTGCCTAGTATAACTAGTAAAATCACACGCATTTTCATTTTTCTAAGTCATTTAAGAAATAAGCAAGTTCGATACTAGGATATGGTAGGGAGTTCAATAAATCCATCTGTTTCAATGGTCCTTAAATTACTTGGCCAAGTAAAATGTCATGCACGACAAATAAAGCAGTTTTGGAAAAGCAAAACTACACTCTCTATTTACCCATATTCGACACCCATCCTAGAAGATAACTTTCCCAAAAACATAACATGCAGAGTCATCTATCAATCATGCATGGTCTAAACAATCAAACATAATCTTTTGAAAACAACAAACTGAAAACTTGTTTGAAACGAAAATAGATTAAAAAGTCGTTTCTTTCCTTCTTTAAATTCATACAAGACAAAAAGTTAATATATTAAATTGAGTAATTAAATATCAAAAAAGTTAAATGAAGGTGTAACTCCAGTATGCAAGTTAAATACATATAAAAAACATAATTAAAAGAGTACACATTCATTCGTTTATACTCATCTAATTAATGTTGTTTCAAATTCGTTCTTGATGTTTTAATTTAAAAAATAAATAAATCATATTTCAAGTTTAATTGTTTTATTTTCAATTTAACATATTCTTAAAAAATAAATAATAATCGTTCATCAGATTTAAAATAACTCATTTATCTATTTCTATTTGACAGTTTCGTTTGTAAGGTGAAAATTCCATGTTTGAATAACCTCCGTTTCAAAATCGTGTTTAAATTTGAAGTTATTTATATCAAAGATTTTTTGTCAGAGTTTATTTCTCAAATTAAATTCAATTAAGAAATTTTATGTCAGCCAAAGTAATCCATTTTCTGTTCAAGATTGTTTTTGGATCTAAAATAATAAAAATCATTTTCTGGTTTATAAATTTTCCTAGATTCATTTCATTGTTTATTTTATGATTTCAATCAAGATTTTTCCTAAATTCTTATGTTCCTAAATTTGTCTAATATTCTGGAAAATAAATATAGTCTGATTTGTTGAAAGTTTTCAATAAAATACAAAGGGATAGATTTTGAAAACAATTCTGTAGATCATTCTTTTCAAATTTCATTAAACAGATAAATTTTTTATACTACATACTAGAAATTCGAAAAGAATTGAAAGATTTGTTGTAGAATTTAAATTTACAAATCTTACCTGGTAAAATTCATTTTCTAGAAACGTAATTATGAAATTTCTTTGTCTTTTATTTTTGAATTCCTCTGTTCTTTCCCCTGGTGCCTCTTCCTATCTCCTATCTTCTATTTTCTATCTTCCCGGTCGCGCCTATTCTTCCTATAGCTTTTATCTCCCTGCCTGTTGCACCTCTTATCCTTTACTGTTGCTAATCTGGAGTGAATGGAATTCCAAATTAGAAGCCTACGCATGGGATGTGATCCTTTGGGAAGAGAACCAGTCCCTTGGGAGGCCACGTATTTACTTGTGGCAGATCCTTGCCTAGGCGCATGAGGGGACTGCCCCTTTGTTGATGCGTGGGTGAGAGGAGGGAAGGCTGTGCGTACCTTCTCCCTGGCCGCATCCTTTCCTTACTCCTTATTCTTGCGTGGGCAAAGCAAGAATAGTAATTGTGAATGGAGGTGTATGGTTGTATGCCTCAACTGTCCCTGCTTTGCTCTCCAAATAGGCTGTGTGGGAGAGTAGAGTAGATTGAAGGTTGCGCGTGGGTTTGAAGAATCACAGTATGCCTTCCAAACAATTAGCCTCACAAAACATAAACTTCCCCTCAATGAAACTCTCTGTTCATTTTGGTTTTTTTGCTCAAGAACAAATAAAAACGATTTTTTTTCTCTCCCCCCTATTTCAAAAAATATATATATATATATATATATTTTTCATTCTCATGCATTGTTCTTCAACAAGGGAATGAGATCCACAAATTATTCAATGATCTCCAATTTAGAATTTGAACTCCAGTCTCCAATTTTGATTGCTTCTATATAATATTAAAGATATTTTCTTCCACATGTTAATTGAAGTTTTAATTTTGAATGCATAATCAATGCATACGTAAGTTTGTTCTCAATTTCTCCCTTTAGCCAATTTAAGATTTAATTCAATTTCTGAATTTAAAAATCTCCTCTTTTCATAATTTCAATATAAAAATGCATTTAATTTATAAAACACTTTTTAATTTAAATTTTAATCTAATTTCGAAATAAAAATCAATTGCATTTAAGTTTCAAAATTTCAAACATATTATTTCCAAACAATAATAAAATATTTAAACAATCAATCTAATCATATAATTTTAAATCAATTTCATCAAATTTAACCAAATCATCATTTAAATCACATGCATTTTTCATAATTTTGAGAAATTACATTAAAATTGATTTAAAATTTGCAAACATGATAAACGCAAAACGCATTAAAATATTATCTATGTGAGTGTGTGAGATTCCATCAACTCATAAACATCAATTGACTAAACAACTCTACCTGATCGTTGTTTTCGCCTTCCATCACGTTCACCTGTTCCTGCGTTCACTTGCACTCGATTTAACATCAATAATGACAAACCCCATAATTAATATAAATGCATTTCAAATCATAATAATTGCATTTCGATTTCAATTTCATTTCAATTTGAATTTGAATTTAACTATCATTAAAATAATCATTTAATTTCCATTTAAATAGTGACATAATAGTTGATATCTGCATTTAATTAATCAACAAAAATCTATACGTGACAACAAATTTTAGAATTAAAATACACAAGAGCGTATATAGCACTTACGATTCAAATCTATACAAAAAGAATTAGATCGACAATTTATGTAATCAATCTTACAACTATGTAGAACAATTTTATACTAGTAGAAATTACCCTCACTATCAAAGAAAAATTCATTGATTCTAACACAATCAAATAATAAATCTTAAATTTCTACTACTAGCACTTGTATCTAAAAGAGGTTCAAGGATTACAACGATAAAAAACTATGTGTATGTTAATATGTTAGATAGTATGTATTTGTGCATGGATGTGTTGCAAATTCTAGTTGCATGTGGATGGATTAAACAGTTAATGATAAGTGCTAAATAATAGAAGGAAATAAACTTAGACAAATCTAGATTTTTTCCTTAAAGAAATTAAGTATTATTTGATTAAGAAATTAAGTATTATTTGATTATGAAATATTTGCATACAAATTTAAAACATAAAACAATGCAAATGAAAAAAGAAAGTTGCCATCAAATTGACAAAAAAACATTCCAAATGAAAATAGAATGTTTCCATTCAATTGTCAAATCAATATTTATCTGACTTTTATGTGTTGATTTTGGAGACTTTTACCATTAAACGACGACTGATTTACCATTAAATGACAGTTGAAACTTGTTTTTCACGACTCAACATTGTGTGCAGGGTGAAACTTGTTTTAGATTCAAATCTCACATTATATGTAACCTAGCGACTAATAAAACTAAATCAATTAAAATAACTAACCAAAATTCTTAACCAATCAACTAATAAATCTTAAATTTCTACTATAAAACTAAATCAATTATAAAATAATGACAACGCTAAAAACAAAGTCCTATTTATTTGTTCTTAAAGAATTGATTATTAGTGTTAATTAATTGATCTATTAAACATTTGTGTAAGCGATAATTTCCTTCCAAGTGGGAAGTGGAGTGACACATGTGTTGCCATTAGATGGAGAGGGAAAAAGATGTTAATAATTTTTATTAAACTGTAGCCGGCGAGCGTGCGGGGGCATTGGTATGTTAGGGAAATCTTTTGTATTTTTGGGCTTTATGCAGGGGAAGGCCTAAACATCGTTTTACTCGAAAGTGATGATCCGCTCCTCCCCACAGGGCTATATTGTTTTTCCAACTCAAATGGTCTGCCCCGTTCTGAAAGGGGGATATATTGTTATATCACAATCGTAATTCAGTAGCGTTTCAGGGATACCCACCAGTGGTAGGTTAAATATTGTCGGAACCAGGAATTTCCATTGTATTCATAATTTGGAAGGTATACACATTGCTCATACAACTGGCATTGCCACTGCTAGGAGAGGATGGATACTGATGAAGAAAAGAGAGAAGTAGTTCTCGTGCAAGATGACGATGAAGATGAAGCTGAAGTTGAAGTTGGCAATGAACAAGAACAAGTTCAACAAGGGAGCAGCGACACCAGAAAAAGACGTGGCAGGAAACCCAAATCGCTCTCTTCGCCCCCATCAACAGCCAAGAAAGCTCAAGAAGAAGAAGATGTTTGCTTCGCTTGTTACGATGGGGGAAACTTGGTTCTCTGTGATCGCAAGTGAGTGACATACCCGCTTACATATTCATTCACGCTCGTTTCTTTTCCGTCATTTTAATATTGGAATTATGTACGTGCAGGAGGTGTCCAAAGGCATACCACGCAGAGTGTGTGGGAGGAGACGAAACCTTCGTTCAATCAAAAGGACCCTGGATTTGTGGTATGCCTCGAATTCTTTCCTCTTACAGTAGGTGTCCTATGCAGCCTAAGCAGCCGTTTTGCTAAATTTTCTTAGCAATTATTGCCCAGTTTTTCTAGGAGATTTTTTTTAAGCCAGCGGTCCCATGCCTTTCTTAGAGCATTAGGGTTGCTTTACTAATAATGCATGCCTCAATACACTCTTTTTCCACACCTACACGATTCCAAGATATTTGAATTTTATTACACAAACGTCAACTTCATGTTATTTGATATCAAGAAACCTAAAATTATGTTGTTTGGCTTTACACTCAGCAATTTACGCTATAATTGAATATTGGTTCGCATAGTTATGTATATGTCAAGATGTTTTTCTGGATTTCAATAAATTTTGTTGGTGAATGAATACCAGGTTGGCATGCATGCTCAGTCTGTGATAAGCCTGCCAAATTTCTGTGCTATACCTGTACATATTCTGTTTGCCGAGCTTGCATCAGAGAAGTGGAATTTGTTTGCATTAAAAAAAACATGGGCTTTTGTGAAAATTGCCTGCCACTTATTCTCATGATAGAGGAAGATAAAGATGTTAATTCAGATGGGGTATGCTACATTCTTTCACCAATATTACCAATAACCAGTTCTGTATGAACCCTTTTATTAAAAAGGAATAACTTTTTCATGTGATTTCTTGCCGCAACGAATTACGTTTCATAATTTGTGAATACTTGTACCTTTTTTACATGGTTTTATGCATTCTACAGGTAAAAGTTGATTTCAGTGACAAGGAAACTTGGGAGTATTTATTCAAAGATTACTGGCTTGAGTTGAGGAATAAACTATCCCTGACATTAACGGAGATCCAGAAGGCTAAAAATCCTTACAAGGACATTGAGGATGTAGGATCTGATGAAGCATTTGACGAAAATGATGCGTCTTCCTCAAGTTCTGATAGTGGATCAGATCAGCTTGTCGAGGAGTATAAGATAAGCATGAAAAGGAGGAGAAGGTCCAGAATTTTCACTGCTGGTTTAGACGATGATGCTCGACTGGAACAAGAGTCAGGGAAGAAAGAAAAACTTGATCTTAGAGAATTCAATGGTTGGGCTTCAAAAGAACTGTTAGATTTTATTGGATATGTGAAACAAGACACTGAAAAAGCTATCTCTATATTTGAGGTTCAACGACTCTTGCTGCAATACATAAAGGAGAACAAGCTTCAAGATCCTCGCAAGAAAAGTGTCATTTCTTGTGATGAGAGGTTACAGTGCCTGTTTGGAAAACCAATTGTTGGACGGTTTGAAATGTTAAAGCTTCTTGAATCACATTTTTCTTCAAAGCAGTCTTGTTTTGTGGAAGAAAGTTCAGTGTGTGAAATTCAAGAAGATGCACAGCATGATAATGATAACCGGACTGACCTTGGTGCCAATAAAGAAAAAATGAGCAGGATTGCTGATAAAAAGCGCAAGACACGGAAAAAGACCGATGATAAAGCATCAAGGCCAAATCCAAATGATTATGCTGCCATAAATGTCCATAATATTGGCTTAGTTTACTTGCGACGAACTTTAATTGAAGATTTACTGGAAGATCTTATGAGCTTTAATGTCAAACTTGTTGGTTCTTTTGTGCGAATAAGAACATCTGGAGTAGGCAATCGCCAAGAGGTGTTCTACCGGATTGTACAAGTTGTTGGTAATGCATATATATATATATGGGTTTTTTATAACAGTTATTTTAATTTTCCATTCTCTAGAGGTCAAACTAGACACATCATTCGAATCTGTAGTATTTGAGATTTTAGAACTTGTCTACTTATGATTTATAGGTACAAAGAAGATAGGAGAGCCTTACTTTACAGGAAGAAAAACAACTGATATCATTCTGGAAATCTTAAATTTGAACAAAAAGGAGGATGTATCCATTGATGCAGTGTCAAATCAGGATTTTACTGAGGTAAAAACTAAGCTTAGAGTAATCACAGTGACTTTTTATCACAATATTATAATACTGGGAATTGGCAATCCTTTTCATGATATATAGAAATCAAATGTTTTTCTATATCATATTTTTAAAACATGATACTAGGTGCTAGTCAGTTATGCTTCTCTGGTCAATTCTGCTTGTTATAATTAACATAATTGTTAAGGTCTGCTGGGACAAGATAACTCCTTATTAGTGGTAGTGGCTAATATTTTTAAGAGTCTCTTTTGAGGAACATGTTTCTTGTAGCATTATTGTAAAACCAGAAGATCACATCTGGTTGGATTTCTCGAGCATAACATTTCTTGAGTTTTTTTTCCCTTTTCTCTGTGTGTGAGTTGTAATTTGTATCATTGCAGATGGAAGCTTCACCTTTTTTGAAATTTTCCCACGATTTAACAATAATTAGTTGGTTTCACCTCTCTCATTTGTAATATGCTTTGTGAAATGCTTCAGCAGATCCCACATCCTGAATGTCATTGTAGGAATTTGTAGCGAGCTCAACAAATTTTAATATAAAATATTTACCACTTTCCAATCACCAAGGTCCTATGAGGGTGTGGTGAGAGCATATGGTGAGTAAATATTATTTTTGAGCACTTTCTGATCACCAAGATCCTGTGAGGAAAAGGTGAGAGCAAATGGTGGATGAATAATGATATACATATAATTATTCAAGTAAACAACCATGCCTGAAGGATATGACATTAGACTGCACGAACAATAGCAATATTCTAGAGCTGAATAAATATGTTTAAATATGCTGGAATATCATCAAATAGGCAACATATAAATATGATTTAAATTTGCTATTACAATATGCTACTGCTCCAAATACAAATACTTGTTGGAAAATAAAGCAGAAGCTTTCAGCACAAATATAATTCCTAAATGTGATTGCCCTAAGGAAACCAAAGAGGTTTTGTCCTCCAATCTCCATATCCAAGGATTTTTGTCCTTGAATTGATAGTTGAACACAAAGCTCAAGTTATGAAAGAAATTATTTAAAAAATGATAGTTTTCTCAAAGCCATCCAAGCACCTCAATACATAGCACCAACAAGGCACAAATTTCATTGCCACATTTACCCTCTCAAAAATAGCAATTAAAATATTATTGAGATTATTTCCTCTAAATAGCCCTCAATTTGTCATGAATACCAACTTGTAACTCATTATTGAGCTTTCATTAAATCGATCGTGAAGAAGCCACCAAGTGTCCTTGGGGTTATAAGTATAACACCTCTTTCTAGAAATCCACGTCTCCTTAAGCTATTATTTTATTTGTTGCTTCTATATCCTTATTGGGAAAATAAGGATAGAGCTCACGTAAGCTAATTAATTAAAAGGGACATTACAAGTTTGCCTTTCCCAAAATTGCTTCCCACAAGCAATGTAGAGTTGGGTGCTCAAGAATATTTGATCTCTCTCGTGTAACATCTTTTGCATGTAGGTTTCTCCAATGAACCAAGTATTTTGCGATTATTTTTTTCCCTAGCTTCTTCACTTATGTATCAGTGATGGCATTTGGCACCAAAACGAGCTTCCCTTCATCATACAAGGGTTGCAAATCAACTAATGGTGTAATACGTTGTCCAAGTGCCCTTTTGAGGCAAGACACATGGAGAACATTGTGAATTCTGATGTCTATTGACAATTCTAATTCATAAGCAACTTCACCACCTTTTTGACAATTGTGTAAGGTCCATAGAAGTGAGGTTTGATCTTTGGAGCACCATGCCACTCAATGGAAGTCTACTTATAATGCTGCATGTGTAGAAAAACCATGTCTTCAGCTTCAAATGACCTCTATATGTGGTGTTGATCTGTATAGAATTTTTTATTTATTTTGAGCATGTTGTAGGTGATCCTTGAGTGACTTCAAAATATCTTGGCTATGCCCTACCAAGTCTTGCTATCACCGAACACCAAAATGTGAAGGTTAGTGCATCATATCCATACAAGGACATGTGATAGGTGGTATTATAGCAATATTCTCCAAGGTACAACCGCTTGATCCATGTTGCTTGTTGGTTTGTGACAGTTTTAAAATATCCTACAACTTGCTTATTCACTATTTTTACTTGTCCATCTGTCTGTGAGTAATAATTGGTATTGGGAGTGAGCTTGGTATCAATCAAACAAAACAACTTTTATCAAATGGAGTTAAGTAATTTACTCTCCCTATCATTGACGATATTCTTAGGCAATCCATTTAGCCTAAATTTTTCTTTGAAAAATACATTAGCTACTCGGTTTGCTTTGAATCTTGTAGTAATGGCAAAGACATGTGCAAAATTAGTTAATCTATCTATCCCTATCATTGACGATATTCTTAGGCAATCCATTTAGCCTAAATATTTCTTTGAAAAATACATTAGCTACTTGGTTTGCTTTGAATCTTATAGTAATGTCAAAGACATGTGCAAACTGAGTTAATCTATCCACTATGACATAAGTGCAATCTTTTCCATTTACCTTTGGGAGGAAATCTATGCATATAGTTATCCATTTCTGGTTGGGAATATGCAATGGCTGTAACAAACTTGTGGAAAAAACATATCATGCTTTCTTTTGTGCATTCCTTGATGATGTGAGAACTTTTTTATATCTGCTTGTAAGTCTTATTTAATCTTGGTTGTCTTGCAATAGGTGTATCGTGCAATGCTTTTAAAATATTCTTCTTCATTTTAGATTCAAGCATTATCCTTAAGTCTCTTACAAGAAAACCTTTCTCTATTTGCTTGCAAGTATTGTAGAATCTTGGTTGTCTTGCCACAGATGCACCATATAATGCTTTCAAAATCTTTTCCTTCATTATAGATTTAGTCACCAAAAAGATTTTATCCTTGTACAAAATAAGACCATTTAGGCAAATGTATTCTTAAGCATATTCTGCCATAATGGAAACTTTAAATCAATAGAAATGGTGGAAATGGAATATAGAGTAGGCATTCTAGAAAGTGCATTAATGACTACATTATTCTTACCTTTCATGTACTCTATATCAAAATCCTAAGCTTGAAGCTTACTCACCCATTTTTGTTGTCTATCATTTAAGTCACATTGGCCAAGGAAGAACTTCAAACTATTATGATTTGTTCACACCACAAATCTTCCACAAACTAAGTATTGTCTAAACTTAGCCAAAACATGCATGATGGCAAGCATCTCTTGCTCATAGATAGAAAAATCCCTATTTGAATTGTTTAACTTCTTGTTCTCAAATGCTATACGGTGCCCTTTCTGCATGCGTATTGCCCTAGTTCCCTCTTGTAAAGCATCACATTCTACAAGAAATGGTTGTGAAAATTCTAGAATAGCAAGTATAAGGCATGAACTAGTTATCTCTTTGAGCTTTTTGAACGCCTTTTGAGCTTGGCCATTCCATGAGAAAATTCCCTTCTTTCTCATGTTAATTAGGGGTGTTGCCAATTGTGAATAACTCCCAACACACTTCTTGTATTAGTTGCAAAGGCCAACGAATGCTCTCAACTATGTTAATGTGGTAGGAATTGACCAATCCAAGATGGCTTTGATCTTTTGTTGGTCCACTTGAACACCTCAAGCACTAATGACATGGCCTAAATACAAAATATTTGCAACCCTAAACAGGCTTAGATTCCTTAGCCAAGAGAGCTTGTTGTTCCAATATTCCAAGGACTATATCCAAGTGCCTCAAGTGATCTTCCCGTGTGCTAGTGTTTAGCAAATATCATCAAAGAACAGGAAAACAAATTTTCTCAATTGACCATAGAATACTTAATTAATGGTAGATTGAAAAGTGGTTAGGGCGTTTGTCAAACCAAATGTTATGGCCAAGAAATCAAAGTTTCCAAAGTGGCATCTAAAAGCTGTCTTGTGCATGTCCTCATTGTGTACAAGAATTTCATGGTAGCTTGATCTCAAGTTAATCTTTGAGAAGTGGAATGTTCCATGCAAGTCATCAATGAGTTTATAAATCTTGAGAATAAGATATCTATTTTTGATAGTCTTTTTGGTCAATTCTCTAGTCAATGCACATCTTCATTGTACCATTCTTTTTCTTCACAAGAACCATAGATGGTGTGAATGGGCTAGAATTGGGTTTGATGTGGCCCATCTCCACTAATTTTTTCATAGCCTGTTTTATTTCTTTATTGTATATCCACAAATGGTGGTATGGGGTGATCATGATTGGCTTAGAGCATGATTTCAACTCCATGATGTGTTGGAATCCCCCATTTGGTGGGAAACTTGGAGGCATATCATTGAACCCAATACTATGTTTATCCAAAATGGTTTGAATGTCAACATGATGAGTGTGCCGCTTACTTGAAAATAAAGTAGTAGGCATGCCTTTCATCACAAAGCAACTAGTTGCCCATGCAACATGTCCTTTATGGAAGGTCCTCCTCCATACTCTTAGTTGTGATCACCTAAGGTGACCCATTTGGAATGTATCTAAGCACCATGTTTTCCCCTTGAATTTTAGCTACATGGATTGATAATTTATGAAACTATTCCAAGGGAATATAACCATTGTATTCCTAGGACCATATGTGCTTCTTCTAATCCCACAACATAGAAATCATTAGAAACCTTATAATCACCAAAGGATAACTTGAGTTGTTGAATTACCTTGGTGCATGGAATGGTGTATATATTAGCAACTATGACATTGAATTTGGTGAAGTCTTCAGCCTTCAATCCTTTTTTAACACCTAGGCCTTCATCAATGAAGTTTTGAGTAGCTTTGGTATCAATAAGCATCATGATATGTTGCTTGGATAACTCCTCACGAACCTTGAATGGGTATATTGAGGTGCCCAAAAGAGTTGCAAGTGTGCTGTTGCTAGTGTTTGCATCTTCATCCACCAATTTCTTAGGCTCATGCTTTTGCTCCTTTGTAGCTTGTTATAGCTTTGGTTCTTTAGGATCAGTCTCCTAATTAGATACCACCTCAATGTAATGGACTTGGCCCTTGCCAAGGCATCTGTGACTAGGTTCCCATGGCTCCTTGCAAGAGAAGCACAACTTTTTCCTTCTAGTGTGTTCATCAAGCTTCTTCACTACAAAGGGCTGCAGTGTAGCTTTTTGAGGATATGAGCTGAATTCTCCTTTTTGAAAATTGCCATTTTGTGGTCCAATAGCATGTAGTCTTGGTTGAGATGAAAATATGTTCCTTAGCACAGACAGCTCAAGTATCATAGCCCTCTTAATAGCTTCCTGAAGCAATGATGATGCAAAGGTTTTAACTAGACTCTTGCATGGTTCATAGAACCTCAATAGAGAGCAAAGTCTATATGAATTATGTTGTTTGATTTTGGCAAGCTCTTTGAAATGCTTTTCCTTATCCTTTTGCTCAAATTTGTCTAGCAACCTTTGGCTGAAATCATAACAAATCTGCACAAGATCATGGCCATGTGTGAGCAGACCATGCTGCCGCCGTTTCTTAGGCAACACCCTCCATGTGCAATGCGGCAAATTGGATGGCTTCTTCTTCCATCATAGGCTTGAGTGTGAAGTATGTCTGCAACTTTTGTAATCAAGCCTGAGCAAATATCTTGCTGCTTCCATCCAAGATATCTTCACCTTCTGGTTCAATCCTTTTCCATTGTCATTTTAATTGTTCCTCTAGCCTCTTTTATGCTAGAAACTCTTCCCCATTATCTCCAAGTAATTGATGAAAGATAATGGTGGCTTTGAAGTCTTCAAATTTCACTTGATATTCTTCAAAAAGTTCGTCAAGCTCCTCTATAGAAATAGTCTTAAGTTCTGTTTTTTATTCTTTCTATAGAATGGGCCTAGCAGGTTTTGGGATGGAACTAATGGCTTGTTGGTTATTTGCAAATGAATTCTCTGCTCATTGTGATGCTCTGGTATGACGTTGATTTTGCAAAGGAATGGTGGTGGCCATGTTATTCTGGATCTACAATAGCCATGTCAATAATTTGGTCATTCATTATTAATATTGCCTAGTTGTTAGCAACCCTGTCACTTATTATGGCATCTTGAAACGCATTTGCTCTTTCCTCATTTGTTAGAGATCTTTCATTATTCTCCATGATTCACATGTTGGTATGAAGTTAGCATATACCATGGTAATGACCTCAACAATTTTTAATATAAAATATTTACCACTTTTTGATCATCAAGGTCCCATGAGGGTGAAGTGAGAGCATACAGTTAGTAAATATTATTATTCTGCACATTTTAATCACCAAGATCCTATCAGGGAGAAGTGAGAGCATACAGTGGATGAACAATGATTTTTATCTAGATTATTCAAATAAGCAACAATGCCCAAAAGATGCAGCAATGGATTGCATGAGCAATACAAATATGCCGGAGCTGAACAAATATATTCAAATATTCTGGATTTTCATCAAATAGACAACATATAAATATGAATCAAATTTGCTATTACAATATGTTGCTGCTCCAAATACAGATATTTGTTGGAAACTAAAACAAAACCTTTTAGCACAAATAATTCCTTTGAATGAGATTACCCCTCAAGAGACCAAAGGGGTTTTTCCCTCCAATCTCCAAGTCCATAGGGTTTTCTTCTTTGAATTGATAGTTGATTTCAAGGTTCAAGCTATGACAGAAAGTATATGAAAATGACAGTTTTCTCAAAGGCAGCCAAGGGCCTCTATATAGTACCAGCAAGGCACATATTCCAATGTCCTGTTTCCCCTCTCAAGGATAGCAATTAAAATATTATTGAGATTTTTTCCTCAAAATAGCTCCCACTTTGTCATGAATACCAACTATAACTCTTCATTAATGAGCTGACATGAAGAAGTTGCCAAGTGTTCTGATGGCAATAACACCTCTTTTTAGAAATCCATGCCCCCATAATATATATATATATATATATATATATATATGTTGCATCTATTTCTCCAAACCATGGCTGCTTTATTAAAATATTTTATATCCTTATTGGGAAAATAAGGATAGGGCCCACATAAGCTAATTAATTAAATAGGGACTTAGAATTTTAGTTTTTTGGATCTCCATTAATGTCAGAGATAGCTTATCTGTCAACTCAAGCCAGTAATTTTTGAAGAAATACTTCCCAACTTTCTTCTCACTGAAACCAACTTTTACCTGTAAACATATACAACCATGCAATAAAGTTCGTGTCTGTAGATCAATTGCACATTCCTTGTTCCGCGCTGCCATTGTCTTGCATTCTAAGCCCCACTTTCCACTTGTTGGGTTAAATTATTAATTAATATCAAAAGCATCTTCTAATCTAATTTTTTCCTTCCCTTATGAACTCAAATCCTTAACATGATCACAAAGACACAAGTATTCAAATACGTTGTGTAAATAGGGCTTTATTTACACAAAATTATATTGTGTCTAGGCTTGAAGACCAAAGAGCGACTCTTCCAATGCGCCTTTTTGGTTTAATTCTCCACTCAAGTGGCTTCTAAGTGTTCTAACCCATCAGTATGCTTTTCATGCCAATTCTTCTTTCTCTTGCATGACCTGTCATTCTGGTTTGTCTACTTGATTAGGAATGTATAGATTATTTAAAATTAGAGAGCAAGAGGTTTGTAGAATATGCAGATTTGGAATTGATTTTTTCAATCTTATGCATTGCCTGACGTGTATACTTGAATCTGTTTATATTATAATATTACCATTATATATGTTAATATATCAAACATTATTGTTGGAGTACATAGGCTGCTTATTCTGATATGGCGTTTCTCTCCGTGGTTGTTTTATTCAGTTTCTTCCATATGCTTTTTAACGTATAAAAGGCAATATATTATGGCTATCATATAATGGTTCTGCATGATCCTAGGATATTTTGGCTATGTGCCCCCTGCCTTGCTTTCCTCTTAAAATTTTATTTTCGTTCACCCATTCTTCATTTGTTTGGATGACTTATTTGTGCTATTCATGTTCTTCATATGATTTTCACTGATGTCACAAATATCATTCATCTGCTTGATTTAAAATCTATCTCTATGTCATATTCCCTCTGTAACACCATATTCTGTGTCACTGAAACCTTGTTTAAGATCCAGGCTTTGACTTAATATTTTTGTTACACACTTGGATATAGATTCATATACATATATTTTCTTAATAAATACAATTTTTTATCAATTTAAACTACACTTTGATACTATATAAAATTCTCAGGCACTTGGGCGTTCAATCATGACTTCAAATATCTGGAATCATGATCTCCTAGAAACTGGTAATTGTGGCACACAAGAGCTGATTAAACTCATAGGGACTTGACTCACTCTTCTACCAGACAAACTCGTCTTTCAATAATCTGATTTTTCAATTTGTTTGGCTACTTTAATTCTAGAGTAACTGAACTCTATTATTTGCTTATTTGGCTTCCAGTCTTGGTTCCATTTCTCCAATCTCTAATTGGCTACTAATTCAGTTACAAACTCAGCTTTAGGTTAAACCACAGGTTAATCACAGGCAAAGCCTGATTGGCAACAATTCTATTTTTGGGATCAAGATTTGATGCAACAAACCTTTCATATGCGATATTATCTTATAATCTGGTAACCGATTTCGGGTTTTATTAAGCTAGTTTAAATCCTAGTGGTCTCCATCACTTCTCAATTGGAAAGGAAAAATGAGCTGATATGGGATGTGAACCCATACTCACCTCTTAGTTTGGTTTAATGTGACACTATTTGATCCCCACCACTTAAGTCAAGAACTTTGGTTAATTTTGGCTTTTGTTACTAACTCTATTTAGTTGCTTATTGATAGAGAGAACAATACAACACCAAGAAAGATGTGCTGAGAGGTATCTAGACGTGATCAATTATTAATTAATTTGTTTTGAATTCCAATGTTAGCTTCAAGAGCTATCGACAAGGTTTAGACTTTCAATTTAGACTCTGGCTGCAATCAACACCTTGATGTGATTAAACTTAAAAATCTCGTTGATGGATTTTTGGCTTCATTAGATAGGTTGACTTTTTCTTGTGGGTCCCACTACAACAGCTTGATGCTACAGCTTTATGGGGGACTAGGCTCATATCAACTAAAAGTTTAAGTCTTGGTAGATTTGGAAGCTTCCGAATCAATGGGAAATCAAACTAGTTTGAACTCCTTGGTCGGCTTTGGGGAACATATCATAGGCAAGTACTCAATCAGAATGCTAAGGCCTTGCTATGTGGACTCCAAACACAACCAGTAAATAAAATTTGGTTTATGATCTGAGACTTCAAAAATATTCTAACTTCCTTTTCTTTAGGCTTAGGCACAGATCTAACTTGGATGCTAATCACTTCTAGTCACTAGTGTCCTAAGATAGGATCATACGATAAGGAGGTCATCTTTTTACCATGAAATTGCCATTGAAGAGAACAAAAACTAGAGAGTTCAAGAAGTAGTCCTTCAGTTTTTGTTTTCCTCAGTGGCAATGTCATGCTAGAAAGATGACCTCCTTATTGTATGATCCTATCTTAGTACACTAGAAGAGATTTGCTTGGTATCTGCCGCTCGTACTTGGAAAGCTCTGTAATTCATTTTTGAACACTTTGTCTCAAAACATTTGACTTTGATGAATTTTGTCTCTTCTTACTGCTGTTCTTCCTTCCAGATTCCATTTTATTGTGATGAAGCTCGAACTTGCTCCAACTACCTTTGACCCTGTCATCCATTGGCATACTTAAAGAAAAAAACAACTTTTTAAAAATAAAAAATTAGATTTTTGAGCTCCTCTCACCATTCCTAGATAAAGCATGCTTGCTAAAACGAGTAGTTTCTAAAAATAAAAAATCGTTTTTTGATAGGCATTGAAACTTTGAATCTGGGTTTTCTGTGGTGGCAATTTCATGCTGAAAAGATGAACTCCTTATTGTATGATCCTATCTCAGTGTGCGAGAAGAGATTTTCCTGGCAGTTGCTACTCAAATTGTGCACCATAGTCTTTCTCTTAATTTCGTTTGTTCCTTCTTCTGCCTTTGCCAGAGTCTCCTTCAGAATTCAGAGCTTGATAATCTTCATGATGGACATCTTGCATACATTATTAGTGAACCAAGGCATACCAGGAAAGATAACATAGTTGACATTGATATGACAAGAATGGCCTGATTTTTGCCTAGAAATACGATTGAAGACGAATTTTTCTAGGAGTAGCAATTTTTGGGTACCAACGTAGTTCTACCACGAGCATGTTTATCCCATCATTCTATGTAGGTGGGAGAAGCTAAACATCCCATTACACACAGCCTAATGCATAGTGTAATTGAAATGACATGTGGAGAGGCTTGGTAGAGTTGTTCATATTCATGACAACAAGGATAAGAAGGGCTTCATGAAGGCCCTCAAGAAAATTATAGATGAAAAATAAATTTAAAGCATGATCAGAAGAAATGAGATCTATCATCACAGCAGAAAATATTAATGATTTCAATCTTCAGTGTGCACACAATGAAAGTATACATGCAGATTGCAGGAGCAAACATGTCTATTAATTGTAATAAGTGAAAGCACATGGTTACTTATAGTAATAAATTAAAACAAACTAATTACACCCACTGATGATCTAGATAGCTCACTCGAAAAATTAGACAAAAACTTTTCAAGAGGCTATCCAGAAGAGCTTTGATTAATGTGTTAGTGCAGAAGTTTGTTTTCTAAAAAGAGAATAATTGATGGAGTTAGCAGAACAACAAATCAATGACAATAAGGAAAAATCAATAATTATTTTAGGGATAGCCGACGTTGAGTTGCATTTACTAGAGTTGGATAGATCAGTAAAGGAGATTCTGGATGAGCTAAAACAATGTCTGGCACAAAGGCGCAAGATGCTACCAAATAGAACTAGACAATCATTGATGGTATCCCTTCAAATTATGCTAGCTGCATGTCTACCTTTGAACTGAGATTACGTGTTGCCTTAATCATATATCTATGTGTTAGAACACAATTAGAGAATTATCCATCTTAAGACATTGAACAACTACCTGGTGTTTCTTTGTCTGGATGACTATATATCCATGTCAACAACAAAAGAAATGTTCTCTATCCTTTAGCAAGTGTCATTGCATCACTAGCATCAAATAAGTAGGGGTTGGTATTTTTAATTTAATATGAAAAAGCCTAAGGAGGGTTTCAAAACCCCAAAAAACCAGCCAGACATATGTGTCAGGTTGCTGAAAGAAATAAAACTCTACAGGAATAGCAACATCAAGAGACTGATCAAGAGAGTGCAGGGGGACATATTACCTTGCAAAATGAAAGCCCTGTCTGAAAGTCACTCAAATTGGTGCTGCAAATTCTCACCTCCATACTCATGCTTCTGTTTTATCTTACGTTCCTTCATTTAGAGGAGGTCCACAAAGTAGCAAGATAAAAAGTAATGAATTCCAATTTACTGCTTCTTATAATACATTGATGTGACTGGCATCCAGTCACTGAATGAGCTAAATAAAAGGAGATTTGGTATGGACTTTATGTTTTAACTTTGCACCAAGAATCCCCCTTTAAGGGCATTGCAACTAAAATTAAATTTATATCTGCATACATCATTTTGTTGAATCTCAAATCTCTCTTGGCATATTTTACTATTAGGCGTTGAATTTCATCTTCCTGGTGGGAACCACACACTCTCTATAGTATTGTGCGAAGTATAAAGATTGAGTTTGAAATTAGCAGCCTGATCCGCAGTCTTGTTCCTTATCTTATATTGTGGGCAAATATGATCTTCAAAACAATAGTTGCTACTAAGAGAGCTTCTTCTTCAATCTCATTAAACCTCTGTTTTATTCCTTCACTTTTTCATTTTCTTGATAAAGATTATTGAATCTTTCCCAATCCATATTTCATCCATTGTTATTTAAATTTGAGATATCCAAACATTTTAGTAGGCTATGGCCTCCACTTGATTATTATTATCCTTATCTATATAGATAGCAATTAGCATAGATTTGAATTGGTTGGCTAGGGCCTTAATCTTTAAATGTTCCTTCTGCTTCTCTTGGGTGGCACAGTCCCATTGAAATTCATATAAATAGGAACTGGAGGAGGGGATGCTTTTATCAACTGCATTCTCTTAGAATTAACCACTTCCCTTTCCAAGCTGAGATTTTGCTTTGAGTTTTCTTATGAGTGGAGGAGCATAAATGTTTGATCACTTTCCTTCAAAGAGTGACGTTCTCAGGTACGAAGTGGGGGAAGCGCCGAATCAAAGTTCAGATATTACAAAGCTTGGATTGCTGTCTTTCTGGGACATTCAGAAAATGTACCTTAGATGTTTGATAGCTGAAATTCTTGTTGTGACCTTTTCACACATCACCCCATTCAAAATGGGTACCCCCTAATTTTTGCTCCATTCTGGTCTTTTGGCTTTGGTGTTGGGTTGTTTTGCGGCTCTCTCTTTGTTCCTTGTGATCTTTCCGGGGATGTACCTATCTTTTGGCCTAATTTGGAATGTTGGCTAAGTTTGAAGTGCATTTTGATAGATTAGGGTTTCATTCTTCAGGCTTGTTTGAGGTCAAATTGAGTAAGCATATTGAAATTTGAGCTTGGCATTGCAGTCTGGAGGCTTTAGGCAGGTTCCCATTAAATTTTCACTGAATTCTGACAACTTACTATTTTTGGCAAGTACTCAATTTGGGACCGTTTCCTTAGGACTTTTGAAATTTTGATTGCTACACCATGTTTAGAACTCTTTGAATTGCTTGCTTGCAAAGTTTGAGCAAAATCGGACAACTTTCTATTTTTAGTAAGTCCCCTATTTGAGGCTTTTCTGTTAGGGTTTGTGAAAAACTGACTATTACATTAGATTCAGGACCCTTCAAAGTGCTTACTTGCAAATTTTGAGCCAATTCTGAGAACTTACTATTTTTGGCAGGTGCCCCAATTTGGGACCCTTTTTATAGGGTTTTGAAATTTTTGATCATATCACTAGATTTAGACCCTTTCAAAGGCTTGCATGCAAAATTTGAGCGAATTCTGACAACTTTCTATTTTTGGCAATTCTATTTTTAGTAGGTCCACTTTTGGCAGGTACAGTGTCACCCAAGCAGCTCTAGAATTTCAATTTTCGGAACGAAGCAACATGCAACGAGAATGGCATCAAACAACGGTCTACAGAAGCGCATGCAATGAAATTAGGGTTTCCTACTTTTATGCCTAAAATGAAGGGGAAAACTTGAGAAAAACTGAGAATCGATGTATCCCACTGCAATCAGAATCCTTCAAGGAATCTATTGGTAAAATTTGAGTGCATTCCGCATACTTACTATTTTTAGTAAGTCACTTCCAGAACAGGGCTAAAAATAGTAGATGGACACACAAGGTAGGTGTGAACAAGTTTGTCAAGCGATGAGGACCCTGGTGAGTGAATTTCAAGTCTTGAGGAGTCGCAGATGTTTGAAAATCTCCAAAGCTTCAAAAGTTACTATAAATAGAAAGCAAGGGTAGGCAAGACAAAAATCGGCTAAGTGTTCAAAATCCCCTTCTATGCACGAGAATGCATTTTGACTATATTTGGAATGAAGGTCTTCACAAAAATGGCTAAGGCGTTGAAATCAAGGGAGACTCCTTCAAAGGCGCCCAAGGAGGATGAGAAAGTCAAAAAAATTTCCTAAGGCATTCAAGTTCGGAGCTTCACCCCTCATATGTGCCCAAGGATGATAGGGTGTTAAGAAATTTTCTAAGGTGTTGAAACTCAAAGTAAGACCCTTCAAATGCACCCAAAGGGGGAAAGTGAGATAGATGAAAATTTGCCTAAGGCATGGAAACCCAAAGCAAGGACCCCCCATATGCGCCCAAGGCAGCATGAAGAGGAGGTGTTAAGAAATTTTCTAAGGCATAAAATAAAATGTCACTATGCCAAATGCGCCTGAGAGAAGACAAGAAGTTGGAAAATTTTCTAAGTAAGGGAACATGAATGACACCTCCCTAAATGCGCCCATCATAGACAATGAGGGTTGAAAATATTCTAAGGCAGACGAAATATGAGCTCACCCCCTTAAGTGCACTTAAGCTAAAAGGGTGAAATGCGCCCAAGGTGACAAAGTGTTTGAAAAGTTTCTAAGGCATAAAATAAAATGTCACTAGAGAAAATGCGCCCTAGGATGAAGAAGGGGTTGGCAAAATATTCTAAGACGTTGAAGATTAAGGGCAAGACCCCTAATATGCGCCTTGGCTAAGGAGATCAAATGCGCCCCAAGCACTAGGACTTCAAAGGCGTTCCAAGACATAATCAAATGTACCCAAGTTGAGATGGGTGAAAAGTTTGCTAAGGCATGAAACACAAAGCTCAACCCCTCTAATGCGCCCATGAAGTGAGTTCATTGAAAAAATTTCTAAGGAAAGGAAAATAAAACAAGGGGCCAAATGCGCTCTTGAGGGAGAAGAGGTAAGAAAATTGTCTAAGTCAGAGAAAATGAAAGCTCAAGCCTTCAAATGCGCCCCAAGGAGAAATGAAAGAAAGCTTGAAAATAATTTGCCTAAGGCACGAAACAAGAGAACAAGGTGACATGCGCCCAAGGGGTAAATGGGTTAAGAATTTTTCTAAGGCACGAAATTCAAAGCCGCACCTCCCAAATGCGCCCAAGATGAAGGAGGTGTGGAATATTTTCTAAGGCGTTGGAACATGATGCAAGGATCCCAAATGCGCCCAAGATGAAGAATGAGGCGTTGGAACATGATGCAAGGAGCTCAAATGCACCCAAAGTAAGAAGAGAGAAATGCGCCCTAGAATGAATAAGTGAGTAAATATTTTTCTAAAGCATAGAGCATGAAATAACATGGGTCAAGTACGCCTAGGCTAAGGAGGTCAAATGTGCTCAAGGGATGTATAGGTGTTTGAAAACTATCTAAGGCACGCGACAAGGTAAAGATGAAGAAGTTAAATGAAAAAGTTTCCAAGGCAAAGGGAAATGGCAGAGAAAATTCTCTAAGGCATGAAACATAATGCAAGAGGGTGAAATGCGCCCAAGGAGGAAGCTGGAGGTCAAAATCTTCTAAGGCATCGAGAAATTTGAAGAGACCCCCCTAATGCGCCCAAGGTAAAGTTGAGGTGAGAAAAGTTTCTAAGGTGTTGAAAATTTGAAGACCCCTCTAATGTGCCCATGAAAGAAATGATAGACAAGTTTCCAAGGCACAAGGTGAAGGTGTTAAAAATTTGCCTAAGGCATGGTCAAATGCACCCAAGGCATGATAGAAGTGTGCCCATGGAACAAGATAGAAAATGTGCACCCATAGCACAAAGTCAAGGTGTGCCCATGCAAACTCTGGTCAAGGGAGGAGTAATTCAGGAGGGTGATAGGTATGATTTCCCCAGTTGGTATTCTTCAACATTCATTGGCTGAGGCTTCTTTGACACAGCATAGGCAAAGTCAGTTAGAGTTAGGAAGGCTATGGGAAACATACAGGAAGGAGTCTTAAACACACTCGAAGCCTTATTTGCTAAAAGGTTGACTCCGAAGGAGGTGATTGTAGATGGCCTGAGGAGCAGGTTAGAGCCCTTCTTCTCGGATGTGAGATCTTTTTCTCAGGTGGACTTTGAGAACATTTCAACCTTCTCCAACATTATTTAGAGTACTCAAGATGCCTTAGAAGCTTGGAGAGAGTCTTGTACTCGGTAGGGGCAGGCAGTCATGGTGCTTGAGTTCCAGCTCAACCATGTTCCACCCATTTCAGTTTAGAAGGTTGAAGCTATGTTGGCCAGATTCATAGAATTTGCAGTCAGGGAGAAGAACAGCAGAAATGCGTTTCTGGACGAGGGTCTTCTGGATGACAGTGGGCATTAAATGCTCATAGTGGTCAAAGGGAGAGAGTGGGCATTTTGTGCTCATTTATTACCCCACTTCTCCACTTTCTGGCAGTTTTAGGGCAAAATATTGACTAGGGCTTAAGTGGCTCAATTTGAGCCCTTCATTGTAATTGAATCTGAGCCGTCTATTGGATTGGGCCAACTATAAAAGGGGCATCCTCCCTCATTTATATAGATAGATAGATAGATAGAATCAAAGAGTAGAGAGAATAGCATAAAGAGTAGAGCATAGAGAGATTGATAGCATAGATTGGTAGGAAAAGAAGGAAAGTTTTCAAATTGAATGCTTTGTAAGAGATTGTTGTGAACACTCCTGTAATAAAAAGGGTTATCATTGCTTGTGGTTTCATCTTTTATTATGGGTAGCTAGCAAGATTTCTTCGTCCTTCCAATTCACGTAGAATCTTAAAGTAGAGCTTAGAGTAAAGTAGATATTAATTCATGCATGTAGATAGTTGTGGAATGTGGTGGTTGAATTGAGCAAGCTTCATTAGTCCATACCACTAGCAAACTCATTGATGGTGGGTTCGCCTTGTGTGGTCAATTGGAATATTGTGTACTTAACTTTAATTATGATTTATATGTTGGTATGTGTCGTTGTGATGGTATCTTCATGTTAAGTTGTGATCTGAATACCTCAAGTTACTCCTTTGAAGATTGCACAAGTTTTGTTGAAGCTGTCCAAGGTGAGGCAAAGCAGAGTTTGGTTGAAGTTTGCAAGAGTTGATCTACACGTCCCGTTCTTAGAGTAGATGATAGCTTTCCTTAGTCCTTGCATCCATTTAAATTCAACATTTTTTGGTTAGTTTAGGAACTCGAGCTTCATTGATAAATCTTCCTAATCTTGGAAGTCCTTTCTGAGTAAACAATCACGTGAGTCCCCTTGAAATACCAGCAAATCACATCAAGCCAACTGAGTCTACGCCCACTGCATAAAGGAACCTTGGAGTTGAATGCATGATCTTTCGCAATCTTAGCATGTAGGATATTTTGATCAAGAGAGGATAGAATGACCATTGGAAACTTTATTCTGTGTTGGTGTGGTCATAAAACACCCGTCAACACTTCTATAATGAGGCATGCTTATGGATTTCTAGAATCCTCTTAAAGTTTACTCTTTCCTCTAACAATAGTTCACCTGTGTGGTATGCATCATCCACAACCTGTAGATGTGTGATACAGTCTACCTATGAAAATATTTGGATGCCTTTTTATAGTTTCCTCCCGTTGAGCCTTCCCAACAACTTTACCTGGGGCCTCAACCACTACGATAAAGAAATAACGTGACATGGGGACCCCTTGCCTCAAGCTCTTTGAGATATTAAAGAATCTTGTGGTGATTTCATTAATCAATAAATCAAAGGTTGGAGTACTAATGCTACTGTAGATCTAATTCTGCTAGTCTTTTGAGAATCAAGATTGATTAAGAATTTTAATCAAGAAATCAAAATTAACTCAATGATAAGCCTAGATCATGTCAAGGGGCAAGCCTGATAAGTGTTATGCCCTTTATTCTTTTATTAAGATAATGCAAGCATTCAAGAGCTAATATCCCCACCTAAAACTCTATCTACATGCCTGTAAATCTCCTTGCCTTTTACATTTTTCTATGGTTCCATGAAGTTTTGGAATAGGGGGATGGGAACATAGGTTTTGAGGATGAGGGGATGAAGGACCTTGATTTGGGGATGATTTGGGGATGATGGGGGGATGGTGTGGGGTTTGGGGACAGTCCCCTTGGTGCATTCCCTGTTGCAGTACAGGTTGGGGTTGAGGGGTGCAGCTCTTGCCACCAAGCCCAAATTAAGGCCACATGGACCTTCATAGCACACACCATTTTCATAATTTTATCATTATGTTTTTTCCAACACCAAGTCCTCACTATTTCTAAGTTCTAACCAAAGCTTCATTCTTTTGAGAACCAATAGTGAACCTAAAGAATCTAAATGGTCTAAATGATGAGATCTATGCAGTTATTATAATTTTTTTTCTATGCTCCACGGGGTTTCGGGGACGGGGAGTGCCGGGTACGATGGGATGAGTTTTCAGCACGAGGGAACTTTTGGGTCATTTTTTAGGGGACAATAGGGGACGATTGATAAAAAAAATAGGGAATTTTTTAAAATTATAGAGAAATTTCAAATGTTCATAGCATAACATTGATAGAGCATTCATTCTAGACATTGTATAAGCTTAATACGTATCATTAGACTTGAATTGAGATTTCACATGAGAATTGACAAACAAATTAACAAAATTCAAATGCTTTTCATTATCAATGTGCATACATATCATATAAGAGTCTGATAATTATAACCAAAATGCCCAAAGGCTCCAAGTCTCAACTATGAAATGACATGATAAACATAAAACTAAGAAAATATATCGCTGTCCAGTGTCCCTAATCAGCAGAAGGTAGGTCTAAATCAGCATCTCCCTCGCTATCGGAGTTCAAGTCTAAGTCAGTGTCAGTGTTCATGTCAATAGAAGGATTTGCCTCAACCAATGGAACCCCCAACTCAGACGCCCCAACTCGAATTCCCAACTCGATATGTTCTCGTATCGACCTTCGAACTCGGGTTCCCAACTCGGCTCTTATGCGGACTGGGCCGAAAGAGAACACATAACCCCCTATATAAGCTATTTGTTCGATTCCCAGGCATCGGTAGGATGACACTGAAAACGGTGAGACCCCAACCAATCCCTCATGTGCATCCTCATCCTCAATCTGCATAGCATCTTCGGGATTAACATCCCAACATAAGGCTGGAGTCTGGCGATACTCACTAGACTGGTGATCCTGTAGCCTCAAAGCACTGTGTACTGCCACCAACTTCTTCGATCGTCTAGAGGTAAGGCAGTTCCTCTTGACTGATTGGATGAAGCTATATGTGGACCAATTCTTCTCTGTAGCAGAAGAACTAGCAACCTGTGAAAGAAGACGAACGACAAGTAATCTCAACTCTGGTGCATCCTTCCCATGCCACATCCACCATCCAATAGGGTCAGTTTGAGCCAATGTAGCTCTATCTGTCCTTGCCTCTGGTTGGACCACGAAGATTGGCAAATGCAAGCCACTATGTGCGAAGTATAGTAGATTCCTCTGAAGTATACATTTTTGTAAGGGCCCTCATGAAGCCTTATTTCACCTCTTCATCATGAGATAGAGCCACTCTCCTAGGTCTCGGTGCATATACCATTCGGGATTGAGAGCATAGGCTGCCATATGAAGCAGGGTGTTCATAATGTCCCATCGTCATGTCACAATGGGCCTAAGATGCTCCTCATAAAATGCCAAAGTAGGGTCCCTGCCATAAATTGCTTGCTTGACCTATCCAAGCATACTATCAAAGGTCTCATAAATCTCTCCAAGGCTAGGAGAGTCAGTATCAACATATCTAATCACTTGCACAGTAGGCTGGATGAAGGAGCATACATATCTGCAAGTGCAAACAAGTTACAAAAATTAAAATCAGCTATAAATATTAACTTTAAATAATCAAAGTCAGCAATAATAAAATTATGAAATAATTCAAATAAATAATAAAATCCGCAATGTCAATTTTCTTACCTCATTGTGGACCACCAGTCATCATCAAGGATTTTTTGTTTCACACTTCTTCCCTCTGGTGTGCTTGACTCATGCCATCTATCCCACTCTACATTGACCACCATTTGT
Source organism: Sequoiadendron giganteum (assembly GCA_007115665.2). Taxonomy (NCBI): domain Eukaryota; kingdom Viridiplantae; phylum Streptophyta; class Pinopsida; order Cupressales; family Cupressaceae; genus Sequoiadendron; species Sequoiadendron giganteum. Next base: position 190,583,406 of record CM021110.1, on the reverse strand, counting down.
TGTAAAGCCTCTTGGACCTCAACCATCCTCTCCAATAAAATGAAGTAGCTGGCATATCTAGTCTCCACGGGCTTGAGGAATTCCTTCCTCGAAAATGTTATGAACAAAGCAAGTGAAGTCTGATGGTTGCAAATGAACATTTGCACATATCTAGCTTGTGCAACCACTTCCTTCACCCAATTTATCTTCCCAGTCTCCTTCAAGGTATTTTTCAATGCATGCACACAACAAGGGGTCCAAAAAATGTGCTTATAAGCACTCTCCAGCATCAATCCAGCTAATTTACACACACGAGCTAAATCAGTCACCACTTGGCAGTGGCGTATCATCAAGTTGATATGAGATTAGTATAGATATCAATTTAATAATTTAATATATTTATAGATGATGTCTCACATTCCAAATAAATAAAAAGAAAGAATTAAAGAAAGAAAATGTGATCAGTACCTGCACAACATTAGAGGCTCCAACCTCCTCTATAACATCTCTCAAAATTTGAAATTGGAAGGTTGCATCCTTCCTTTTGCCTGAACAATCTATAGCTCTAAGAAAATAAGAGCTTGCTGTACTAGTGACAATAAGATTGATGAGTGGCCGATGTTTGATATCGGTCCACCCATCCATGATTATGGAGTAGCCATCTGTCAACCATGTTTGTCTCATATCCTCCATCAAAATACTCACTTTGGAGTACTCTTTATCAAGAAGGGTGGTGTGTAGCTTAGTTTCTCCAGGTGGAACATATGAGGGACCAACAACTATAATATCTTTGCACATTTGTTTAAAATATGATGAACGTGAGACATGAAATGGTATGGCATTAGCATAAAAAAAGTTGGCAATAGAGGAATCAGCCCCATCTTTTACTGTAACATTAAATATATCAGCAACATTCATACTTCTTTTCTTTCCTCTAGTAGAAGTAGAACCCTCCCCCACATGAGATTGAGAAGCTGAAGCAAAATCCATTGATGGTGTAGGCATTTCCATACTAGGCTGCAAAGTCTCAACTGAAACCCCTTTACTTAATGCCTCCCCCTCCATATGCAATCTAGTTGCCTCAATTTTTTGTGGTTGGGTTATTTTTCTACACCCTTTCACCCCTTGACCACCAATCCACAAAAGATGGCAATAAACTCTCGTATAGCTGCCCCTATATTGGTTGTGGCACAAATGACACTCCCATACTCTACTACCCCCCGGATTTTTTTTCTTATCTTTATCAACCCTTGTTGCAAATTGTAGTAGAGGCTTTTTGGGGTTAAATGGGCCTTTTGCCCATTTTTTGAGGATTTCAGATGGACAATCAAATGGGTTTGAACTTGTTGACCTTGCTCCACTCCCACTCTCTGAACACCCCCCAATGTTTGTAGTTGCACTACTTCTAGGTCTATTTCTTGTTCTTTGAGTTTGAGTTCTTTCTTGCATTTGAATTTCAATATGATCACTTTCACTATCACTGCTGCTACTCATGGTTGTTTTTAAATTATTTATGAAATTTCTGATTTCAAAGAGCTGCAAGTTCAAAAAAAAAAAAAAAACCCACAATGCCCTTCCTATGTGTTGAAAAACTTAAAAAAATCTTGCAAACATTAAAAACAAATAGCAAATACTAAAAAAAGATAAAAAACATATCTCTAATATGCTGGAAATGATGCTCTAAGCTCCTCTCCAACCTGCGGTTCTCTCCTTCACTCGGCTGCTCCTCTTTTGCTCTCCTTCACTTCACAATGCAAATGTAAAAATGAGTTACTTTTTCTCATTTTGGAGCATATATGACACTTAGATTAGGTTAAGTGTCATGGGGCGCCCCTTGTGGGCCTGCCCATACCTTTTATTGCATTAAATTTTTTTATTTTTTTTTAAAACATGTTTTATTTTTGGCTGGGCCGTAGGGTACGGCTATGTAGGGGATACTGTTGAGCTTGAATTCCGACATCTGACTTGTATGCAATCTGGTCCGATATGACTTAATGTTGGGGGCGCAATGACTCGTTCAATGCGGTAACAAAGAAGGTGCGACTTGGTCCCCTAAAGGGATACGTGTTCCCGACATGCATTCAATGGTGTTGTGCCCCAACTCAACACTGGAGTCACAAACCAATGCGGTCTCAAAGGCGTGTTGTGAAAGGAGAATAAGAAGTTGCGTTTCCTAATTCGGTTGATGCGGTCCCTGTTTCGAGTTGTGGCAATGCCAACTTGCTCGAGTTAAATTGCATGGCAGATTCTGTGCGTGCATGTCGCTGAGTTGCATCAAGTCGTTTTATTGAGTCACTGCGGACCAAGTCATGCTCCTGGATTGGTGCGAGCTGTTGGGGCTCGTCGGCTACATTACAGGGTGCATGATCTAGTGCGTTGGGATGTTGAACATTGAATGCGAATTGAATTGGCTAACTGTATTTTCTATGCAAACTATTCTTTGAGTATTGTAAGCATTTCTGAAGAGGTTTTGGCGAGCCGAAGGGGCTTGTCTTTTATCCTCCTTATCCGCATTGAGTTAAGGTCTTTGTAAACTGAGTTGGGAACTCTAGTGGGGCTAAGTGAGACATTGTTGTAACGGACGCATGTTATGTAATCACTTTCAGCTGAGCCCGACTTATAGGTACCTGGTTCGAAGTATTGCAATTTGCCATGGCTTAATAAAGATAATGACACGACTTGCCCACTAAAACATCTGTGTTCAATATTCCGCTTACTGTGTATTTGCATTGTTGCATTGTTCTTTGTGTTTACTATGTGTTGGCCAAGTTCGCGAGAGTCACAATCTTGACTTTAAGTTAGGCGTAGTCCAGGCTGCGAGCTCAACTAGATCTCCACGAGCTGGGCGAGATGTGGTTTTGGTGCTGCACGAGGTCGGCTTAGTTTGACCCCTTGACAGCTGGTATCAGAGTGGTTTAGTGACTAAACTCTTTCATTGAAGCTATTGGGTTTTTGCGTGCTACTTGATCATGGCGACTAGAGGGCCTGGAGTTGACCTTGGCAATGAGTAGCCTGCGTCGGTAGTGCGTACTGGGTGCGGTGAAAACCGTGACCACCCCAAGATGCGCGATTGGTTGCAGGACTTGGAAGCTCATGTGTCAGCTGCAGAAGCTTTAGAGTTGGATGTGCGCACGGTTAACTTGGCGACGACTTGCATTGAGGTCTTGGCAGATGTAATGTCCCTTGCCCGATTTATCGTAGAATTCACTTGTTAATTAGGTTTAGGGTTTCTTCTTTCCAAATGAATGTTCTTTTTAATGAAGTAATCTTGGTTTGAAATCTGCATTCACCATATTAACAACATTTCCACATACACATTTATCTATTAGCATTAATATCTAGATATCCAAAATATAAGCATAATCATAATTGCAATTTAACAAGCAAGAGGAGTGTCATGGGTGGATCCGCCCTGAAGCCCTCATGTTAGGCATGGGAGGCTACCACAATCCTCCTTTCCTAACGGCTTAGTACCTGCATTCTCCACTCATTTCAACACCTCGGAAGACACTCACTCTATTAGGAGAAAGGAACCATAAAGTCCATAGTGGTCTCAAGGCCTACCACCCCTCCATGGCCTTAGCGGAATCCTTAAGTGGAACCCCCACCCCTCCATGGCCGTAGTGGAATCCTTAAGTGGGGTTTTTAGGCACCACTCACCCATGGCTCGCCCTCCATAATAGAGTACAAGCACGGAGAAGACAATCTTTTAGCAATCAAATACATTTGCGTCTATCATTGATTCTCTTAAGTCCGTATAAACATCGTTATCATCATAATACTAAAGAAAGCACACCAATAATCAAATGAGCCACACATCTATTCCTTATATTCAAATATGCTAAATATTATTGCTAAGTGAATACATCACCTGAATTGTTGTATCTCTCCATGTTTTTTGATTCATTCCTCCTTCAACCTTATGCTGGATTGATCATAGGATGAGGACAATTCATAAATATACATAATCTACTTATGTTTATATTAAAGAGTTTTTCATTACTTATAAGGCTTAATAATTGTTGCAAATATCATTATTGTATATTCTAATATAATTCATATAAACATATATATCTATAGCTACTATTAATTAATCTAATACTTTTACATATACACATTCTCTCTCTCTCTCTCTCTCTATATATATATATATATATATATATATTTACTTATTCATATATATATTTATTTGTAGTTTATTTTTTTGATGATAATATATTAAAATATTTGCTGCTATACTTAGAAATACTCACTTTATTTCTGTCCTTATTTTTCTATTCATGTTTCTACTTTTATGTCTCCTTTTACTCAGAAATATATTTCAGATTTATTTATTTTTCCATTCTATTCTCCATTTCCTTATATGCCTCCTTTTCCCTAATCGATGCCTTTCAAATATCTTTTATATCTTCTATTCTTCCATGAACGGAGGTGTCTTTTACCAAGAAAGGTGACTTCTTTTAAAGCACACACCTCTTTGTTAGCAATTGTGATTCTTATACTAATCGTATTTTTCACAGCCACCCATATAAGACAAAACTTGTCTTTATGTGGGACCTTTTTGTCCTCATGTGGCCACCTTTGAAGATATTCGCTGCCCTTTTAAACTTGTTAAATGTTTGTTTATTTTATTTGTTATTTATTTATTATACTTTATATTTTATGTTTGTTTATTTAGATATTATATTTATGATTTTATATTTGTATTATATCATATTTATGATATGGATTATAATATATGTTATTCAATGATGAGAATAATGGTTAAATGGTGATTATATTTATAATCATAATATAATAATAAATTTGCTACTAAAATATATATATTTGTATTTCAATATTTGTTTATTCCTTTGTTCTTTTTCGGGGACATGACAGTCCACCCCGCCTAAGATTGCTTGTCCTCAAGCAATCACAACTCAAAACATTTTTTCCCATATATTGTTGTATTTGGATACTAATAATAGTTCAGTTTTAGATAAGTTAATTTGTTAGTGCCTCCCAACTCGCTAAACATTTTGAAAGACAATATTGACATTTTCGTAGTTTTTAAGCATAAAGTAAACACAATGATGGGCTCCACATGAATAAAAAATTAAAGCAAACAACCAAGTAGCTCAACCAAGCAGGTAGGTAGCTCAACCGAACAATTAAGTAGCTCAAGCAAGCAGGCCGATAGCTCAAGCACACAAGCAGGTAGTTCAAACAAGCAAACAAGCAGCTCAAGCACATAGTCAAGTAGCTCAAGCACACAAGTAGGCAACTAACTCAAGTAGACAAGCACGTAGCTCAAGTAGACAAGCAGGTAGCTCAAGCAAGCAGGTAACTAGCTCAAGTAGACAAGTAGCCAGCTCAAGCAAGTAGGCAACTAGCTCAAGTAGGCAAGCAAGTAGCTCAAGCATGCAAGCAAGTAGCTCAAGCAAGTAGGCAACCAGCTCAAGTAGACAAGCTGCCAGCTCAAGCAAGTAGGCAACTAGCTCAAGTAGGCAAGTAAGTAGCTCAAGCACACAAGCAACTAGCTCAAGCAAGTAGGCAAGTAGCTCAAGTAGACACAGGATGGCAGGAAAGATTCTCTGATACCACTGTAATGTCCCTTGCCCGATTTATCGTAGAATTCACTTGTTAATTAGGTTTAGGGTTTCTTCTTTCCAAATGAATGTTCTTTTTAATGAAGTAATTTTGGTTTGAAATCTGCATTCACCATATTAACAACATTTCCACATACACATTTATCTATTAGCATTAATATCTAGATATCCAAAATATAAGCATAATCATAATTGCAATTTAACAAGCAAGAGGAGTGTCATGGGTGGATCCGCCCTGAAGCCCTCATGTTAGGCACGAGAGGTTGTCTACCACAATCCTCCTTTCCTAACGGCTTAGTACCTGCATTCTCCACTCATGGCAACACCTCGGAAGACACTCACTCTATTAGGAGAAAGGAACCATAAAGTCCATAGTGGTCTCAAGGCCTACCACCCCTCCATGGCCTTAGCCGAATCCTTAAGTGGAACCCCCACCCCTCCATGGCCATAGCGGAATCCTTAAGTGGGGTTTTTAGGCACCACTCACCCATGGCTCGCCCTCCCTAATAGAGTACAAGCACGGAGAAGACAATCTTTTAGCAATCAATGCCTCCTTTTCCCTAATCGATGCCTTTCAAATATCTTTTATTCTTCTATTCTTCCATGAACGGAGGTGTCTTTTACCAAGAAAGGCGACTTCTTTTAAAGCACACACCTCTTTGTTAGCAATTGTGATTCTTATACTAATCGTATTTTTCACAGCCACCCATATAAGACAAAACTTGTCTTTATGTGGGACCTTTTTGTCCTCATGTGGCCACCTTTGAAGATATTCGCTGCCCTTTTAAACTTGTTAAATGTTTGTTTATTTTATTTGTTATTTATTTATTATACTTTATATTTTATGTTTGTTTATTTAGATATTATATTTATGATTTTATATTTGTATTATATCATATTTATGATATGGATTATAATATATGTTATTCAATGATGAGAATAATGGTTAAATGGTGATTATATTTATAATCATAAAATAATAATAAATTTGCTACTAAAATATATATATTTGTATTTCAATATTTGTTTATTCCTTTGTTCTTTTTCGGGGACATGACAGCAGAGGCCCACACAATGAAGAACACTATCGACGTGCTCCAAAAGTGGTGTGATTCTTGCAACAAGGACAAACGCTTCATAACACCTTATTGACTCAAGGTGGGGTGCAATCCTCCCACAAGCGGTCGAATTTGGTGGAACCTTATGACGGCAAGCGAGATGATAAATCCTTGGAGAACTTCTAGGATGTCGAGGAGTTGTTTTCTAATTTGCTTGGTCTATCCGACGACGCCCAAGTCAAGAAGGCGGTTTCCTTCCTCATTGGAAGTGCTAAGCTTTGGTGGAGGTCAAGGAAAGTCGATAAGTTGGCTGCGCACGCGGTGGACGATATTGACAATTGGGATGAGCTTAAGGATGTGTTGCGGGTACAGTTTTGTTCGAGTAACTTAGAATGGGTTATCAGGGCCCAATTTGATGAGTTGAAGCATACCGGAAAAGTGTGGGATTATGTCAAAGCCTTCCAGACCTTGGTATTGGAAGCGCCAAAAGGGATGACGGACTTTGAGAAGCTGTACTTATTCATGCGTGGGTTGTAGTCTTGGGCACAGACGAACTTGCGTCGGAAAAATGTGCAAACTCTTCCACAAGCCATTGCTGCGGCTGAGCGGCTCTTGGACTTCAAGGGAAACGCGGCCAAAGAATATGGCGGTGGCAAGATTGAAGTAGCTGATCAAAGGAGGCCATTCCGGAACAAAAGTAGACAGCACGGGGGTGCTCCCTACCCCAAGCGCAATGGAGATAAGAATACCAAGAAGCCAAGTGAGAAGCATCCTTAGAAGGAGCGCACAGTGAATTCTGAGAAGAAACGTGACAAGAATTGCTTCATATGTGGTCGATCGGATCATTGGGCTCGGGAGTCCCCAGAAGGATAGCGGCTTAATGCAGTGCAAACCCCAGATGAGCCGGTTGCAAAGATGGGGGCTTTGCAACTTCTAGCCACCGTCCATGAGAACTCGCAAGGGAATGCTTTGACCCAGGATACCTCGGCTCGGCATGAGCTGTGCTTTGTCGAGGCATTCTTTGGGCCAACCAAAGTTCTAGCCATGTTGGATTCTGGGGCCACTCACAATTACATTGCGGCTAGCAAGGCGAGGTGGCTTAACCTCTCCATGGTTGAGGGGCAAAAGTCTTTCAAGAGTGTGAATGGGCCTACCGAGAAATGTATAAGTGACATCGGGGATGTTAGCGTGTGAGTCGGGTCATAGTCTGGCACCATTAACTTGGTGGCCATTGACATGACCGATTTCGATCTAATCTTGGGGCAAGATTTTATCTGGCAGTCTTGTGCAATGTTGGCGCCATACCTTGACAGTGTGATCTTCATGGATCCTAAGTGGCCGAGTTTGTTGCAGACCATGAAGGTTGGTCTAGACAAGCGGGTGATATCGACGGTGAGCTTGCATCGAGCTGCTTAGAAGAACACCGATGTGATTTACTTGGTTGCACTCCTGGGTGACTGGGACGAAGAGGCGGAAGCTGAGTCCTCGAGTCCCGAGGAGGTGGAGGATGTTATTGACAAATACTCGGATGTCATGCCGAGTCAGTTGCCGGCTGAGCTCCTACCAAGAAGGCACGTGGACCACAAGATCGAGCTGGAACTAGGGGCACGGCCTCCTGCCAAGGCTCCATATTGGCTCTTTGCTCCTGAGATGGAGGAGTTAAAGAAGCAACTTCTAGAACTGACAGAAGTTGGATTTCTCATATTGTTGAGGTCGTTGTATGCTGCACCAATTTTATTTCAACGCAAGGATGGCTCCTTGCAGCTATGCATGGATTTCAGAGCTTTGAATAAGCTTACTATCAAGAATAAGTATCCACTTCTGCTATTCGCGGACTCTTTTGACAGACTCACCGAGGCAAGATACTTCACGAAGCTCAATCTGCGGCATGGATACTACTAGATCCGCATTGCTTATGGGGATGAAGAGAAAACGGCCATCACGACGAGATACGGATCCTATGAGTATCTGGTTATGCCGTTTGGCTTAACCAACATGTCGGCGACATTTCGTACCCTCATGAACGATGTATTCAGATCGCTTCTAGATAGATGCACTGTTGTCTGTTTGGATGACATCTTGGCCATGGTTTGCTGAAACCGGCTGAGAAGTTGCGAGCAATTGAGGAATGGGAACCACTTCAATCTGTGCATGAGGTGCGTCAACTCCTCGGGTTGGCTAACTATTACCGAAATTTTGTATCAGGCTACTCCAAGATCGCTGCTCCCCTGACAGACTTGCTAAAGAAAGACAGAGGGTGGAGATGGGGAATGAAGCAGCAAGATGCGTTCAAGCTGCTTAAGAAGAAGCTCACCGAGCAACCTGTGTTGGCCTTACCCAAGTATGGTGAATCATTCGAAGTATAGACAGATGCCTCAGACTTTGCATTGGGCACCTCATGCAAGGCGAGCATCCTGTAGCCTACGAATCTAGGAAGCTGAGTGGCAAGGAGAGGAATTATTCGGCTCACGAGAAGGAGATGACGACCATCATCCATTGTTTAAGAGTGTGGCGACACTACCTTCTAGGTGTGCCGTTCATTGTGAAAATTGATAATGTGAGCTCAACTTACTTCAAGTCGCAGGTGAAGCTAACACCAAAGCAGGCCCGATGGCAAGAATATCTTGCCGAGTTCGACTTTGAGCTAGTTTACAATCCTGGTCGCCACAACATATTCGGCTCACGAGAAGGAGATGACGACCATCATCCACTGTTTAAGAGTGTGGCAACACTACCTTCTAGGTGTGCCGTTCATTGTGAAAATTGATAATGTGAGCTCGACTTACTTCAAGTCGCAGGTGAAGCTAACACCAAAGCAGGCCCGATGGCAAGAGTATCTTGCCGAGTTCGACTTTGAGCTAGTTTACAATCTTGGTCGCCACAACATGGTAGCGGATGCATTGAGTCGGAAGACTCAACTCACCGCGCTGGGAGAACACCCTGGCAATGAGGCGAGTCAGCTTGGAGTCGCTGAGCATGTACTGGAGAGAATCGAAGAAGGGCTCCAGAACGACTCACAGGCTTTTCAAATCGTAAATCAGGTAAAGGTTGGGCAAACACACCGCTTTCATTTGCAAGATGATTTACTTTATTTTACGGACTCCAAATTGTACATACCCAAGTGGAAGGAGTTGCGAAGGGAGTTGATGTGTGAGTGCCTTAACTTTGTATGGGCGGGGCATCCAGGACAAAAGCGGAACCTTGCACTTCTTGAGCGGGGGTATTTATGGCCCAACATGAGAGAAGACGTCGAGGCATATGTAAGAACCTGCCTAACTTGTCAGCAAGACAAGGCAGTGACTCAGTTACCTGGGGGTCTATTGCAACCACTACCAGTGCCAGTGCAACCCTGGGCGAGCATGAGTATGGATTTCATAACTCAGTTACCCATGGTGGAAGGTTTCTCCAGTATTATGGTGGTAGTGGACCGATTCTCTAAGTATGTTGTGTTCGTCACGTGTAAGCTACCATGTCCAGCCAAGGTTGTAGCAGGGTATTTCTTCCAGTACATGGTCAAATATTGGGGAGTCCCACTTAGCATTGTGTCTGACAGGGATCCAAGGTTCACGTCCAATTTTTGGGCGAAACTCTTCATGCTCATGGGGACTAAGTTGCTCATGTCGACGGCATATCCGCAAACGGATGGTCAAATCAAGCGGGTGAATGGAATCTTGGAGGACTACCTACAACATTACATTTGGGCGGATCAAAAGAACTGGCCACAGTTGCTGGATGTGGCTCAATTCAGCTACAACTTACAAAAATATGGATCAAGCTAATACTCGCCTTTTGAGTTGGCTACAGGGCAACAACCACTAACGCCATAGACAATTTTGAGAGGATACATGGGTCCGAGCTCTAAGGTAGCAAAGTACATAAAGGGATTCAATGACAGAGTTGATTTAGCGAGGTATCATCTGACAAAGGCCGCGGACCGTATGAAGAAATATGCGGATGCGCACCACAGGGCTGTGGAATTTGAGGTCGGCTATCAAGTTCTACTTAGAATGGATCAACACCAGTTTAAAGGACCTAAGGGTTTGAGTGCATCATTGATACGGAGGTGGGACGGCCCCTTCGAGGTGACCCAAAGAGTTGGTAAGGTGGCATACCGACTCAACTTGCCCTTGCATCATTGATACGGAGGTGGGACGGTCCCTTCGAGGTGACCCAAAGAGTTGGTAAGGTGGCATACCGACTCAACTTGCCCCTGCATCTGAAGATGCAACCTGTTTTCCATGTCAGCCAGTTAAGGGTGCATCACTTTGACGAAAGTGATCTTTTGTGCAATGTTCCTCACCGGGGTCCTGCCAATGTGATCGATCGCCCCAAGCTGAAGGTGAAGGAAGTTTTGGCAATGAGAAGCAAAGGCTATAGGAAGATGGCCTACAGAGAATTTCTTGTCCACTGGGAGGGCAAGCCAAAAGATGAGTCAACTTGGGAGAAAGCCGAGTTGCTTTGGCGAGAAGAAGAGAAGATCATGCGGTCCCTGGATGGGAACCCCACTCAGTCTTGCACTGAGTCCAGAATGCTTACAACCCAGTACTATGAAGGTTTTAGCGTGGAGCTGATGTCGAGTGCAGACGTTGGGGGTGTCGCCTAAGTTAGGTTGGGGAGAATGTAGGGGATACTGTTGAGTTTGAATTCCGACATCCGACTTGTATGGAATCTGATCCTTGTGTTGAAATAAAATTGGTGTAGCATACAACGAGCTCGAAGATATTAGAAATCCAGCTTCTGTCAGTTCCAGAAGTTGCTTCTTTAACTCCTCCATCTCGGGAGTAGAGAGCCAATATGGAGCCTTGGCAAGAGGCCGTGCCCTTAGTTCCAGCTCGATCTTGTGGTCCATGTGCCTTCTCGGTGGGAGCTCAGCCGACAACTGACTCGGCATGACATCCAAGTATTTGTCAATAACATCTTTCACCTCCTCAGGACTCGAGGACTCAGCTTCCGCCTCTTCGTCCCAGTCACCTAGGAGTGCAGCCAAGTAAAGCTCATCGGTGTTCTTCCGAGCAGCTCGGCGCAAGCTCATCGCCGATATCACCCGCTTGTCTAGACCAACCTTCATGGTCTGCAACAAACTCGGTTGCTTAGGATCCATGAAGATCACACTGTCAAGGTATGGTGCCAACATTGCACAAGACTGCCAGATAAAATCTTGCCCCAAGATTAGATCGAATCCGGTCATGTCGATGGCCACCAAGTTAATGGTGCCAGAGCATGACTCGAATCGCACTTCTAACATCTTGGATGTCACCTATGCATATCTCGACCAACCCATTCACACTCTTGAAAGACTTCTGCCCCTGAACCATGGAGAGGTTAAGCCGCCTCGCCTTGCTAGCCGCAATGTAACTGTGAGTGGTCCCAGAATCCAGCATGGCTAGAACTTTGGTTGGCCCAAAGAATGCCTCGACAAAGCACAACTCGTGCCGAGCCAAGGTATCCTGGGTCAAAGCATTCCCTTGCGAGTTCTCACAGACGGTGGCCAGAAGTTGCAAAGCCCCCATCTCTGCAATCGACTCATCTGGGGTCTACACCGCATTAAGCGGCTGTCGTTTTGGGCACTCTTGAGCCCAATGATCCAATTGGCCGCATATGAAGCAATTCTTGTCATGTTTCTTCTCAACATTCACTGTTTGCTTGTTCTAAGGATGCTTCTCACTTGGCTTCTTGGTGTTCTTGTCTCCATTGCACTTGGGGTAGGGAGCACCCCCGCACTGTCTACTTTTGTTTCGGAATTGCTTCCCTTGATCAATTGCTTCAGTCTTGCCACCGCCATATCCTTTGGCCGCGTTTCCCTTGACGTCTCAAAGCCGCAACAATGGCTTATGGAAGAGTTTGCACGTTTTGCCGACGCAAGTCTGTCTGCGCCCAAGATTGCAACCATGCACGAATAAGTACAGCTTCTCAAAGTCCGTCATCCCTTTTGGCACTTCCAGCACCAAGTTTTGGAAGGCTTTGACATAATCCCCCTCTTTTCCAGTATGCTTCAACTCATCAAATTGGGCCCTGATAACACATTCTGAGTTACCCGGACGAAACTGTACCCGCAGCACATCCTTAAGCTCATCCCAATTGTCAATATCGTCCACCGCGTGCCCAGCCAGCTTTTCGGCTTTCCTTGACCTCGTCGGATAGACCAGGCAAATTAGAAAACAACTCCTCGACGTCCCAAAAGAAGTTCTCCAGGGACTTATCATCTCACTTACTATCATAAGGTTCCACCAGACTCGACCCCTTGTGGGAGGATTGCACCACACCTTGAGTCAATAAGGTGTTATGAAGCGTTTGTCCTTGTTGTAAGAATTTGCACTGCTTCTAGAGCTCGTTGATAGTGTTCTTCATTGTGTGGGCCTCTGCCAAGACCTCAGTGTAATGCGTCGCCAGGTTAACCGTGCGCACATCCAACTCTAAAGTTTTTGTAGCTGACACATGAGCTTCCAGGTCTTGCAACCAGTTGCGTGTCTTGGGGTGGTCACGGCTTTCATCGTGCCTAGTACGCACTCCCAACGCAGGCTGCTTGTTGCTAGGGTCAGCTCCAGGCCCTCTAGCTGCCATGATCAAGTAGCACGCAAAAACCCGATAACTTCAATGAAAGAGATCAGTCACTAAACCGCTTTGATACCAACTGTCACGGGGTCAAATTGAGCCGACCTCGTGCGACACCAAAACCATGTCTCGCCCAACTCGTGGAGATTTGGTTGAGCTCGCAGCCTAGACTATGCCTAACTTAAACTCAAGATTGTGACTCTCACGAACTCGGCCAACATACAGTAAACTCAAAGAACAATGCAACAATGCAAATACACAGTAAGCAGAATATTGAACATAGATGTTTTAGTGGGCAAGTCGTGTCATTATCTTTATTAAGCCATGGCAGATTGCTATACTTCGAACCGGGTTCCTATAAGTCGGGTTCAACCGAAAGTGCTTACATAACATGCGTCTGTTACAACAATGTCTCACTTAGCCTCATTAGAGTTCCCAATTTAGTTTACAAAGACCTTAACTCAATACGGATAAGGAGGATAAAAGACAAGCCCTTCGGCTCGCCAAAACCTCTTCAGAAATGCTTACAATACTCAGAGAATAGTTTGCACATAAAATACAATTCGCATTCAATGTTCATCATCCCAACGCACTGGATCATGCGCCCCGTAATGTAGCCGACTAGGTGCAACAACTCGAGACAATCCAGGAGCATGACTTGGTCCGTAGTGACTTAATGCAACTCAGCGACATGCACGCATAGTATCCGCTATGCAATGCAACTTGGGTGAGTTGGCATTGCCACGACTCGGAACAGGGACCACGTTAACCGGATTAGGAAACACCACTTCTTAGACTCCTTTCACAACTCGCCTTCGACACCACATTGGTTCGTGACTCCAGTGTTGAGTTGGAGCACGACATCATTGAATGCATGTCGGGAACACGTATTCCTTTAGGAGACCAAGTTGCACCTTCTTTGTTACCGCATTGAACGGGTCATTGCGCCCCCAACATTAAGTCATATTGGACCGGATTGCATACAAGTCGAATGTCGAAATTCAAGCTCAACAAAATCCCCTACATTCTCCCCCACCTAATTTAGGCGACGGCCCTAGTGCCTGCACTCGGCCTCAACTCCATGCTAAAACCTTCACAGTACTAGGTTGTAAGCATTCTGGACTCAGTTCAAGATTGAGTGGGGTTCCCATCCAGGAACCGCATGACCTTCTCCTCTTCTCGCGAAAACGACTCGGCTCGCTCCCAAGTCGACTCATCTTTTGGCTTGCCCTCCTAGTGGACAAGGAATTCTCTGTAGGCCATCTTCCCATAGCCTCTGCTTCTCATTGCCAAAACTTCCTTCACCTTCAGCTCGGGGCGATCGATCACATTGGCATGACCCCGGTGAGGAACGCTGCGCAAAAGATCACTTTCGTCAAAGTGATGCGCCCTTAACTGGTTGATATGGAAAACAGGGTGCATCTTTAGATGCAGGGGCAAGTTGAGTCGATATGCCACCTTACCAACTCTTTAGGTCACCTCGAAGGGGCCATCCCACCTCTGTATCAATGATGCTCTCAAACCCTTAGGTGCTTTAAACTGGTGTTGATCCATTTTGAGCAGAACTCGGTCACCAAACCCAGTATGGTTGAGGGACGGATAGGTCGTATCGGGTACTGCTAGCTGTCCCCTGCATTGTGTCAAAATGTCCCCAGTAAGGTCCGAGTACTTTGAGGGCAAAAAGGGATGGCTAGGGGATGTTTCCTGACCGTCCCTACATCCCCGTTTCGTATCCGGTACAAGAAATGGCCAAAAAACATAGGGGATGCGTCCCCGTGGAGCACAGTGTTTTTTGAGTGTTTAGGGTGCGGGTGGGGCCCATTAGACTATTATGGTTGGGTTTTGTGGTCCAAATTTAAAAAGATGTCTGTTTTTAAGAAAATCACTTTTTCAAGTGCTAGTCAAGGTGGATGGCTGCAAGTTTCTAGGATGTTTGAGGGGCATGGCTAAGTTTACTGAGGGTCTTGGGGACACCCTGAAAATGTCCCCTCTCTAAGGGATGCATCTCTGGGACATCTCCTGCCTGCTGGTGGTAGTGGGCGCATGGTGGAGGGATGTTTTCTTAGCATCTTGCCAACCTGTGGACATCCTCGTCTCTAGAAATGGTTAAAAGGGTGGTTGGGGGGAACACATCCTTGTGTAACATTGAATTTTTTGCAATTTTGTATATTGTATTACATAGGAAGACAAGGTCCACATGAATCAATGTTTTAGGGAATCATCTTTTTTGATATTAGGAAAATGTAGGTGGTGATCCACTCTCTCTGCACTATGCTATTTTCTTTTTGCTTTCTCTATTGCATCTGACATATTGCTGCTCACTATGTGGCAGTATGTTTGGAAAAAGGCTCATGGAAACCATTACACTGAGTTACCTTCTTGCCTTCTAGGCTGAAAATGGCTTTTGTAACTTATTCGGTTCTTCAGTTGAGATTTCTAATTCAACCTCTCATTGTCCTTTTTAGGGTTCAGGGTTTGGATATTCTGAAGTAGAGAATTTTGAGCATTGTTCCAGGCTATGTTTTACTCCTTCAGAAAGGCTGCAAGTTTACTTAATGTCTCTCTTCTAATTTCTTCATTGTATGAAATATTTCCACCCTCCAAAGTTGTAATTTCTCTAATCCTGTTTGTATTTCTCCTTGTTGCTGTGGACATGTGGAAGAATTTAATATTTGTCTCATTCCTTAATTTACTTCCCTCTAGATTTCTATTTCCAGAAAAAAATTATTATCTAATTCTTCCATAAGAGATTTTTTTTGGTGTTTTAATTTCTTTGTTTATTCCTACTGTCTCCATGCTTTTTCTAACTCTCCCAGCTGCCTTTTCAAGCTTTGCTTTCTGATTTTATTTTGAAACGTTTCTTTATTCCATTTTATAGATACTTTCCTTGCAGTCTTTAGTTTTTGGGCTAAAATATATCTTTTGCCTCTGTTCTCCACCAAGCATTCAAATTGTCATCAAAACATGGTGTAAAGTCCATACAATTTCAAATTTAAAGAGGATTCTTGTTGGTTTATCATCATCTTCTATGATCAGGGGGATAGGGCAGTGGTCTAATTCTGGGATTGTACAGTTTTTGAGAGGAATGCCATCTCCATTAGAATCTATTCATCACAGAAGAGGAAATGGTCCAGCTTATCAGCATGGGTCTACAGAGTTAACACCAAGTGATTTCAGAAGGTACAAAAATCTGTCATTTCTTGAGTGCTTTTTGATCTTCCTCCAACTTTTTCTGAGAACTTGAAATTTTGTTGAAACTATCCCCTGGGATCCACCTCTGTTCAATGTTCAAATACTTCCAAGCATTTGTCTATTTTCTTCTGAATCAGTAGGCCCATACAAATTGACAGGGTAAAGAAAATCAATCTTTCATATCTGGAAAGATGATATATGAAAGACTACATTCTGTGATTCACCTTTCTTCATGCCATTGAATGTCCTAACGATTCCAAAGAATGGCAATGCTCCCTGCTAAACCAGCTGTTAGTTTTATGATCAGAAATTAAATAAGCAGATATAGAGCAATTTTAATTTATTTGACACAGCATATACCCTGGGAAAACCCTCCAACTTGAGGGAGAAAAACCCAGCAACAATATATCACTTATATATTGAATAATGAACAGTAATTCGCTTTACAATGAGACCCAACACAAGGCCGATCTGAAGATAATAATGGCACCACACTCAGAGTATTGAACCTCTACTTGAATCGATCTGCTGTAGATGAACTCGACTTTCTGCTTGTGCGAACTTGAACAATAATATCTATGAATGAATAATGAGGGAGAGAGCAACCCATATATATCTATAACATCAGAATGACTTCTCTCAAGGGATGCATCTCTACACAAGAGGTCGGCCTCTCCATAAACCAATGCGTCTCTTTGTTCAAGGTGGTGCGATTTATGATTAAGTCGGCCAGATTAAAATAATAATTGTTTGTTAAAGTGAAGCGCCTCTTCACTTAATTTGTCTCAAATAAATTAAATAGCCAATGGCTATTATTTAATTTATTTCTTGTTGCCGTTGGAAGTAAGAGGCCCGCGGCTACATAACGTCAACACTCCCTCTTAGCTAGGGAGGAATACTTCTAGATATCCAAGGTCATGGAGTCTCTCAACATGACACCCACAATGGCTACACCCATATGTGGAAGGTGCCTATCATGGAGTCACTCAACGTGATATCTCTCATCATGGCTACTCCCATGTATGGAAAGGAACATGTGCACAAGTGCCCATCACAGAGTCACTCAACGTGATGTTGTCATCTCAACATGACGTCCACCATGGCTACTCCCAGAGGGTTGATTAACACAAGTACAAAGAAATCATCACAGAGTCTCTCAACGTGATGTTGTCATGGAGTCTTTCAACATGACATCCACCATGGCTACTCCCAGAGGGTGGAAACAAGGGCTTTCACTTTAAATTTCTCTCTCACAGAGAAAGATGCATTAACAAGGGCTTACACCTCAAATTTCTCTCATAGAGAAAGATGCATTAAAGCAAATCACAGAAGATCACTGATGCCGAGTCTCCCTCTTAGCTAGGGCTTCATTCTCCACAACTCCAAGCTTGTCTCGAAAGTGCACAAACTTTACTCTGGAGAGAGGCTTGGTGAGAATATCAGCCAGTTGCTCATCAATGCAAATGTATCTCAATTGGATAGCTTTCCTCAATACCATATCTCCGATATAATGATATTTGATCTCAACATTTTTTGTTCTGTCATGAAACATAGGATTGACAGACAACTTCACACAACTTTGATTATCACAATGAATAACAGTTGACTTCAATGATTGTCCAAACAAAGTCGACTTCAATGATTGTCCAAACAATCCTGCAAGGAGCTTCCGAAGCCACATTGTTTCTTGAGTTGCTACACATGCTGCAATATACTCTGCCTCTGTAGTGCTTAGTGCCATTGAAGACTGCTTCCTGCTACACCAAGAAATCATTGCAAACCCCAAACTAAAGCAACATCTAGAGGTGCTTTTCCGATCAGCCACACTCCCTGCCCAATCAAAATCAGAATATCCTTGCAGCTTTAGGTCTACACTGGAAGTATATTTCAAGCCATATCCAACTGTGCCACACAAGTATCTCAAGATATGCTTAGCTGCAAGTAGATGTATTTGCCTTGGTTCACATATGACTGACTAAATGCACTCATTGCATAGCAAATATCTGGTCTAGTATTGACTAGATACATCAACAATCCAGTCAACTGCCTGTACATAGTGGGATCCACTAGATTTGAACTAGCTACAAACTCACTCAACTTCTTCAAATTGGTTTCCATCGATGTAGACATGGATTTGCAATCCATCATACCAAATCTCTTCAAGATGTCTATAGTATACTTCCCTTGACTCAAAATGATCTCATTGGGTCTCTGCCACACTTCCAATCCTAGGAAGTAATGCATATGTCCTAGATCCTTCATCTCAAATTTAGAAGCTAACTCCTTCCATTTGATAATGAGATATTCTGCTCCAGTAAGAAATAGATCATCAACATAAAGAACCAAGATTAATGCCTCACCATCAACTACCTTGAAATAAAGATTTGAATTAGCATCATTCTTGGAGAAACCCAAGCTCATTAGGTATCGATCAATCCTCTCATACCAAGCACGAGGAGCCTGCTTAAGGCCATACATTGCCTTCTTCAATTTACAAACATGAAACTCCTTCCCATGAATTTCAAAGCCATCAGGTTGCTCAATGTATACCTCTTCTTCAATCACACCATTAAGGAATGTTGTCTCCACGTCCATCTGATGCAGCTTCCATCCCTTAGTTGCTGCAATAGCAATAATGGTCCCGATGGATGTATAACGAGCAACCAAAGCAAAGGTTTCTTCATAATCTATTCCCTCTTTTTGAGAGGATCCTCTAGCCACAAATCTAGCCTTGTGCTTCTCTATGCTTCCATCAACTGCATGCTTGATCTTGAAAATCCATTTAGAAGATACAACAGATTTCCCTTCTGGTCTTGGTACAATATCCCAAACATCATTCTTGATGATAGATTGATATTCTTCAGCCATAGCATCTCTCCATACTTTCTGCCTTGATACTTCCTCAAAACTGGAAGGCTCAGATTCAATGATATGACTCATTAATGCAACATAGGTTGGAAACTGTTGTGGTCTTTTGCTTTCTCTGAATGTGCCTCTAGGAGCTGCAAACGTTTCTGCCTCCTCCATTGTTTTCCTAGCCCATAGAGGTCTTTTTCGACCTATGGCAATATCTCTTGGCCCATTAGTTGGTTCCAAAGGCTCAACAGGATCAATATCTTCTTCTGGTTCAATAGACTCCCTCTGAATCTCAGGAGTATGATCAACATCCATGTCTTGAGGAGTCTCCAGGTCTTCATTATCTATCTCCATGTGAGAACCTTTAGATCTTTTGAATGCAACATCTTCTTCAAAAGTGACATCCCTACTGATCTCTATTTGTTTCTGACCTGGAATGTAAATCCTGTAGGCTTTTGAAGATTCACTATAACCCACAAATATTCCTTTCTTGCCAGAAGGTTCTAACTTAGTCCTCTTATCTTTAGGCACATGGATATAAAC
>CM021110.1:190308983-190563538 GCA_007115665.2 Sequoiadendron giganteum | reverse complement strand
GATGACACTGAAAACGGTGAGACCCCAACCAATCCCTCATGTGCATCCTCATCCTCAATCTGCATAGCATCTTCGGGATTAACATCCCAACATAAGGCTGGAGTCTGGCGATACTCACTAGACTGGTGATCCTGTAGCCTCAAAGCACTGTGTACTGCCACCAACTTCTTCGATCGTCTAGAGGTAAGGCAGTTCCTCTTGACTGATTGGATGAAGCTATATGTGGACCAATTCTTCTCTGTAGCAGAAGAACTAGCAACCTGTGAAAGAAGACGAACGACAAGTAATCTCAACTCTGGTGCATCCTTCCCATGCCACATCCACCATCCAATAGGGTCAGTTTGAGCCAATGTAGCTCTATCTGTCCTTGCCTCTGGTTGGACCACGAAGATTGGCAAATGCAAGCCACTATGTGCGAAGTATAGTAGATTCCTCTGAAGTATACATTTTTGTAAGGGCCCTCATGAAGCCTTATTTCACCTCTTCATCATGAGATAGAGCCACTCTCCTAGGTCTCGGTGCATATACCATTCGGGATTGAGAGCATAGGCTGCCATATGAAGCAGGGTGTTCATAATGTCCCATCGTCATGTCACAATGGGCCTAAGATGCTCCTCATAAAATGCCAAAGTAGGGTCCCTGCCATAAATTGCTTGCTTGACCTATCCAAGCATACTATCAAAGGTCTCATAAATCTCTCCAAGGCTAGGAGAGTCAGTATCAACATATCTAATCACTTGCACAGTAGGCTGGATGAAGGAGCATACATATCTGCAAGTGCAAACAAGTTACAAAAATTAAAATCAGCTATAAATATTAACTTTAAATAATCAAAGTCAGCAATAATAAAATTATGAAATAATTCAAATAAATAATAAAATCCGCAATGTCAATTTTCTTACCTCATTGTGGACCACCAGTCATCATCAAGGATTTTTTGTTTCACACTTCTTCCCTCTGGTGTGCTTGACTCATGCCATCTATCCCACTCTACATTGACCACCATTTGTTGTAAAGCCTCTTGGACCTCAACCATCCTCTCCAATAAAATGAAGTAGCTGGCATATCTAGTCTCCACGGGCTTGAGGAATTCCTTCCTCGAAAATGTTATGAACAAAGCAAGTGAAGTCTGATGGTTGCAAATGAACATTTGCACATATCTAGCTTGTGCAACCACTTCCTTCACCCAATTTATCTTCCCAGTCTCCTTCAAGGTATTTTTCAATGCATGCACACAACAAGGGGTCCAAAAAATGTGCTTATAAGCACTCTCCAGCATCAATCCAGCTAATTTACACACACGAGCTAAATCAGTCACCACTTGGCAGTGGCGTATCATCAAGTTGATATGAGATTAGTATAGATATCAATTTAATAATTTAATATATTTATAGATGATGTCTCACATTCCAAATAAATAAAAAGAAAGAATTAAAGAAAGAAAATGTGATCAGTACCTGCACAACATTAGAGGCTCCAACCTCCTCTATAACATCTCTCAAAA
This sequence comes from Sequoiadendron giganteum, assembly GCA_007115665.2. Classification (NCBI taxonomy): domain Eukaryota; kingdom Viridiplantae; phylum Streptophyta; class Pinopsida; order Cupressales; family Cupressaceae; genus Sequoiadendron; species Sequoiadendron giganteum. The sequence goes on along the minus strand of CM021110.1, from coordinate 190,562,034 downwards.
TTTGAAATTGGAAGGTTGCATCCTTCCTTTTGCCTGAACAATCTATAGCTCTAAGAAAATAAGAGCTTGCTGTACTAGTGACAATAAGATTGATGAGTGGCCGATGTTTGATATCGGTCCACCCATCCATGATTATGGAGTAGCCATCTGTCAACCATGTTTGTCTCATATCCTCCATCAAAATACTCACTTTGGAGTACTCTTTATCAAGAAGGGTGGTGTGTAGCTTAGTTTCTCCAGGTGGAACATATGAGGGACCAACAACTATAATATCTTTGCACATTTGTTTAAAATATGATGAACGTGAGACATGAAATGGTATGGCATTAGCATAAAAAAAGTTGGCAATAGAGGAATCAGCCCCATCTTTTACTGTAACATTAAATATATCAGCAACATTCATACTTCTTTTCTTTCCTCTAGTAGAAGTAGAACCCTCCCCCACATGAGATTGAGAAGCTGAAGCAAAATCCATTGATGGTGTAGGCATTTCCATACTAGGCTGCAAAGTCTCAACTGAAACCCCTTTACTTAATGCCTCCCCCTCCATATGCAATCTAGTTGCCTCAATTTTTTGTGGTTGGGTTATTTTTCTACACCCTTTCACCCCTTGACCACCAATCCACAAAAGATGGCAATAAACTCTCGTATAGCTGCCCCTATATTGGTTGTGGCACAAATGACACTCCCATACTCTACTACCCCCCGGATTTTTTTTCTTATCTTTATCAACCCTTGTTGCAAATTGTAGTAGAGGCTTTTTGGGGTTAAATGGGCCTTTTGCCCATTTTTTGAGGATTTCAGATGGACAATCAAATGGGTTTGAACTTGTTGACCTTGCTCCACTCCCACTCTCTGAACACCCCCCAATGTTTGTAGTTGCACTACTTCTAGGTCTATTTCTTGTTCTTTGAGTTTGAGTTCTTTCTTGCATTTGAATTTCAATATGATCACTTTCACTATCACTGCTGCTACTCATGGTTGTTTTTAAATTATTTATGAAATTTCTGATTTCAAAGAGCTGCAAGTTCAAAAAAAAAAAAAAAACCCACAATGCCCTTCCTATGTGTTGAAAAACTTAAAAAAATCTTGCAAACATTAAAAACAAATAGCAAATACTAAAAAAAGATAAAAAACATATCTCTAATATGCTGGAAATGATGCTCTAAGCTCCTCTCCAACCTGCGGTTCTCTCCTTCACTCGGCTGCTCCTCTTTTGCTCTCCTTCACTTCACAATGCAAATGTAAAAATGAGTTACTTTTTCTCATTTTGGAGCATATATGACACTTAGATTAGGTTAAGTGTCATGGGGCGCCCCTTGTGGGCCTGCCCATACCTTTTATTGCATTAAATTTTTTTATTTTTTTTTAAAACATGTTTTATTTTTGGCTGGGCCGTAGGGTACGGCTATGTAGGGGATACTGTTGAGCTTGAATTCCGACATCTGACTTGTATGCAATCTGGTCCGATATGACTTAATGTTGGGGGCGCAATGACTCGTTCAATGCGGTAACAAAGAAGGTGCGACTTGGTCCCCTAAAGGGATACGTGTTCCCGACATGCATTCAATGGTGTTGTGCCCCAACTCAACACTGGAGTCACAAACCAATGCGGTCTCAAAGGCGTGTTGTGAAAGGAGAATAAGAAGTTGCGTTTCCTAATTCGGTTGATGCGGTCCCTGTTTCGAGTTGTGGCAATGCCAACTTGCTCGAGTTAAATTGCATGGCAGATTCTGTGCGTGCATGTCGCTGAGTTGCATCAAGTCGTTTTATTGAGTCACTGCGGACCAAGTCATGCTCCTGGATTGGTGCGAGCTGTTGGGGCTCGTCGGCTACATTACAGGGTGCATGATCTAGTGCGTTGGGATGTTGAACATTGAATGCGAATTGAATTGGCTAACTGTATTTTCTATGCAAACTATTCTTTGAGTATTGTAAGCATTTCTGAAGAGGTTTTGGCGAGCCGAAGGGGCTTGTCTTTTATCCTCCTTATCCGCATTGAGTTAAGGTCTTTGTAAACTGAGTTGGGAACTCTAGTGGGGCTAAGTGAGACATTGTTGTAACGGACGCATGTTATGTAATCACTTTCAGCTGAGCCCGACTTATAGGTACCTGGTTCGAAGTATTGCAATTTGCCATGGCTTAATAAAGATAATGACACGACTTGCCCACTAAAACATCTGTGTTCAATATTCCGCTTACTGTGTATTTGCATTGTTGCATTGTTCTTTGTGTTTACTATGTGTTGGCCAAGTTCGCGAGAGTCACAATCTTGACTTTAAGTTAGGCGTAGTCCAGGCTGCGAGCTCAACTAGATCTCCACGAGCTGGGCGAGATGTGGTTTTGGTGCTGCACGAGGTCGGCTTAGTTTGACCCCTTGACAGCTGGTATCAGAGTGGTTTAGTGACTAAACTCTTTCATTGAAGCTATTGGGTTTTTGCGTGCTACTTGATCATGGCGACTAGAGGGCCTGGAGTTGACCTTGGCAATGAGTAGCCTGCGTCGGTAGTGCGTACTGGGTGCGGTGAAAACCGTGACCACCCCAAGATGCGCGATTGGTTGCAGGACTTGGAAGCTCATGTGTCAGCTGCAGAAGCTTTAGAGTTGGATGTGCGCACGGTTAACTTGGCGACGACTTGCATTGAGGTCTTGGCAGATGTAATGTCCCTTGCCCGATTTATCGTAGAATTCACTTGTTAATTAGGTTTAGGGTTTCTTCTTTCCAAATGAATGTTCTTTTTAATGAAGTAATCTTGGTTTGAAATCTGCATTCACCATATTAACAACATTTCCACATACACATTTATCTATTAGCATTAATATCTAGATATCCAAAATATAAGCATAATCATAATTGCAATTTAACAAGCAAGAGGAGTGTCATGGGTGGATCCGCCCTGAAGCCCTCATGTTAGGCATGGGAGGCTACCACAATCCTCCTTTCCTAACGGCTTAGTACCTGCATTCTCCACTCATTTCAACACCTCGGAAGACACTCACTCTATTAGGAGAAAGGAACCATAAAGTCCATAGTGGTCTCAAGGCCTACCACCCCTCCATGGCCTTAGCGGAATCCTTAAGTGGAACCCCCACCCCTCCATGGCCGTAGTGGAATCCTTAAGTGGGGTTTTTAGGCACCACTCACCCATGGCTCGCCCTCCATAATAGAGTACAAGCACGGAGAAGACAATCTTTTAGCAATCAAATACATTTGCGTCTATCATTGATTCTCTTAAGTCCGTATAAACATCGTTATCATCATAATACTAAAGAAAGCACACCAATAATCAAATGAGCCACACATCTATTCCTTATATTCAAATATGCTAAATATTATTGCTAAGTGAATACATCACCTGAATTGTTGTATCTCTCCATGTTTTTTGATTCATTCCTCCTTCAACCTTATGCTGGATTGATCATAGGATGAGGACAATTCATAAATATACATAATCTACTTATGTTTATATTAAAGAGTTTTTCATTACTTATAAGGCTTAATAATTGTTGCAAATATCATTATTGTATATTCTAATATAATTCATATAAACATATATATCTATAGCTACTATTAATTAATCTAATACTTTTACATATACACATTCTCTCTCTCTCTCTCTCTCTATATATATATATATATATATATATATTTACTTATTCATATATATATTTATTTGTAGTTTATTTTTTTGATGATAATATATTAAAATATTTGCTGCTATACTTAGAAATACTCACTTTATTTCTGTCCTTATTTTTCTATTCATGTTTCTACTTTTATGTCTCCTTTTACTCAGAAATATATTTCAGATTTATTTATTTTTCCATTCTATTCTCCATTTCCTTATATGCCTCCTTTTCCCTAATCGATGCCTTTCAAATATCTTTTATATCTTCTATTCTTCCATGAACGGAGGTGTCTTTTACCAAGAAAGGTGACTTCTTTTAAAGCACACACCTCTTTGTTAGCAATTGTGATTCTTATACTAATCGTATTTTTCACAGCCACCCATATAAGACAAAACTTGTCTTTATGTGGGACCTTTTTGTCCTCATGTGGCCACCTTTGAAGATATTCGCTGCCCTTTTAAACTTGTTAAATGTTTGTTTATTTTATTTGTTATTTATTTATTATACTTTATATTTTATGTTTGTTTATTTAGATATTATATTTATGATTTTATATTTGTATTATATCATATTTATGATATGGATTATAATATATGTTATTCAATGATGAGAATAATGGTTAAATGGTGATTATATTTATAATCATAATATAATAATAAATTTGCTACTAAAATATATATATTTGTATTTCAATATTTGTTTATTCCTTTGTTCTTTTTCGGGGACATGACAGTCCACCCCGCCTAAGATTGCTTGTCCTCAAGCAATCACAACTCAAAACATTTTTTCCCATATATTGTTGTATTTGGATACTAATAATAGTTCAGTTTTAGATAAGTTAATTTGTTAGTGCCTCCCAACTCGCTAAACATTTTGAAAGACAATATTGACATTTTCGTAGTTTTTAAGCATAAAGTAAACACAATGATGGGCTCCACATGAATAAAAAATTAAAGCAAACAACCAAGTAGCTCAACCAAGCAGGTAGGTAGCTCAACCGAACAATTAAGTAGCTCAAGCAAGCAGGCCGATAGCTCAAGCACACAAGCAGGTAGTTCAAACAAGCAAACAAGCAGCTCAAGCACATAGTCAAGTAGCTCAAGCACACAAGTAGGCAACTAACTCAAGTAGACAAGCACGTAGCTCAAGTAGACAAGCAGGTAGCTCAAGCAAGCAGGTAACTAGCTCAAGTAGACAAGTAGCCAGCTCAAGCAAGTAGGCAACTAGCTCAAGTAGGCAAGCAAGTAGCTCAAGCATGCAAGCAAGTAGCTCAAGCAAGTAGGCAACCAGCTCAAGTAGACAAGCTGCCAGCTCAAGCAAGTAGGCAACTAGCTCAAGTAGGCAAGTAAGTAGCTCAAGCACACAAGCAACTAGCTCAAGCAAGTAGGCAAGTAGCTCAAGTAGACACAGGATGGCAGGAAAGATTCTCTGATACCACTGTAATGTCCCTTGCCCGATTTATCGTAGAATTCACTTGTTAATTAGGTTTAGGGTTTCTTCTTTCCAAATGAATGTTCTTTTTAATGAAGTAATTTTGGTTTGAAATCTGCATTCACCATATTAACAACATTTCCACATACACATTTATCTATTAGCATTAATATCTAGATATCCAAAATATAAGCATAATCATAATTGCAATTTAACAAGCAAGAGGAGTGTCATGGGTGGATCCGCCCTGAAGCCCTCATGTTAGGCACGAGAGGTTGTCTACCACAATCCTCCTTTCCTAACGGCTTAGTACCTGCATTCTCCACTCATGGCAACACCTCGGAAGACACTCACTCTATTAGGAGAAAGGAACCATAAAGTCCATAGTGGTCTCAAGGCCTACCACCCCTCCATGGCCTTAGCCGAATCCTTAAGTGGAACCCCCACCCCTCCATGGCCATAGCGGAATCCTTAAGTGGGGTTTTTAGGCACCACTCACCCATGGCTCGCCCTCCCTAATAGAGTACAAGCACGGAGAAGACAATCTTTTAGCAATCAAATACATTTGCATCTATCATAGATTCTCTTAACTCCATATAAACAACGTTATCATCATAATACTAAAGAAAGCACACCAATAATCAAATGAGCCACATCTATTCCTTATATTCAAATATGCTAAATATTATTGCTAAGTGAATACATCACCTGAATTGTTGTATCTCTCCATGTTTTTTGATTCATTCCTCCTTCAACCTTATGCTGGATTGATCATAGGATGAGGACAATTCATAAATATACATAATCTACTTATGTTTATACTAAAGAGTTTTTCATTACTTATAAGGCTTAATAATTGTTGCAAATATCATTATTGTATATTCTAATATAATTCATATAAACACATATATCTATAGCTACTATTAATTAATCTAATTACTTTTACATATACACATTCTCTCTCTCTCTCTCTCTCTCTCTCTCTCTCTATATATATATATATATATATATATATATATATATATATATATATATATTTACTTATTCATATATATATTTATTTGTAGTTTATTTTTTTGATGATAATATATTAAAATATTTGCTGCTCTACTTAGAAATACTCACTTTATTTCTGTCCTTATTTTCTATTCATGTTTCTACTTTTATGTCTCCTTTTACTCAGAAATATATTTCAGATTTATTTATTTTTCCATTCTATTCTCCATTTCCTTATATGCCTCCTTTTCCCTAATCGATGCCTTTCAAATATCTTTTATTCTTCTATTCTTCCATGAACGGAGGTGTCTTTTACCAAGAAAGGCGACTTCTTTTAAAGCACACACCTCTTTGTTAGCAATTGTGATTCTTATACTAATCGTATTTTTCACAGCCACCCATATAAGACAAAACTTGTCTTTATGTGGGACCTTTTTGTCCTCATGTGGCCACCTTTGAAGATATTCGCTGCCCTTTTAAACTTGTTAAATGTTTGTTTATTTTATTTGTTATTTATTTATTATACTTTATATTTTATGTTTGTTTATTTAGATATTATATTTATGATTTTATATTTGTATTATATCATATTTATGATATGGATTATAATATATGTTATTCAATGATGAGAATAATGGTTAAATGGTGATTATATTTATAATCATAAAATAATAATAAATTTGCTACTAAAATATATATATTTGTATTTCAATATTTGTTTATTCCTTTGTTCTTTTTCGGGGACATGACAGCAGAGGCCCACACAATGAAGAACACTATCGACGTGCTCCAAAAGTGGTGTGATTCTTGCAACAAGGACAAACGCTTCATAACACCTTATTGACTCAAGGTGGGGTGCAATCCTCCCACAAGCGGTCGAATTTGGTGGAACCTTATGACGGCAAGCGAGATGATAAATCCTTGGAGAACTTCTAGGATGTCGAGGAGTTGTTTTCTAATTTGCTTGGTCTATCCGACGACGCCCAAGTCAAGAAGGCGGTTTCCTTCCTCATTGGAAGTGCTAAGCTTTGGTGGAGGTCAAGGAAAGTCGATAAGTTGGCTGCGCACGCGGTGGACGATATTGACAATTGGGATGAGCTTAAGGATGTGTTGCGGGTACAGTTTTGTTCGAGTAACTTAGAATGGGTTATCAGGGCCCAATTTGATGAGTTGAAGCATACCGGAAAAGTGTGGGATTATGTCAAAGCCTTCCAGACCTTGGTATTGGAAGCGCCAAAAGGGATGACGGACTTTGAGAAGCTGTACTTATTCATGCGTGGGTTGTAGTCTTGGGCACAGACGAACTTGCGTCGGAAAAATGTGCAAACTCTTCCACAAGCCATTGCTGCGGCTGAGCGGCTCTTGGACTTCAAGGGAAACGCGGCCAAAGAATATGGCGGTGGCAAGATTGAAGTAGCTGATCAAAGGAGGCCATTCCGGAACAAAAGTAGACAGCACGGGGGTGCTCCCTACCCCAAGCGCAATGGAGATAAGAATACCAAGAAGCCAAGTGAGAAGCATCCTTAGAAGGAGCGCACAGTGAATTCTGAGAAGAAACGTGACAAGAATTGCTTCATATGTGGTCGATCGGATCATTGGGCTCGGGAGTCCCCAGAAGGATAGCGGCTTAATGCAGTGCAAACCCCAGATGAGCCGGTTGCAAAGATGGGGGCTTTGCAACTTCTAGCCACCGTCCATGAGAACTCGCAAGGGAATGCTTTGACCCAGGATACCTCGGCTCGGCATGAGCTGTGCTTTGTCGAGGCATTCTTTGGGCCAACCAAAGTTCTAGCCATGTTGGATTCTGGGGCCACTCACAATTACATTGCGGCTAGCAAGGCGAGGTGGCTTAACCTCTCCATGGTTGAGGGGCAAAAGTCTTTCAAGAGTGTGAATGGGCCTACCGAGAAATGTATAAGTGACATCGGGGATGTTAGCGTGTGAGTCGGGTCATAGTCTGGCACCATTAACTTGGTGGCCATTGACATGACCGATTTCGATCTAATCTTGGGGCAAGATTTTATCTGGCAGTCTTGTGCAATGTTGGCGCCATACCTTGACAGTGTGATCTTCATGGATCCTAAGTGGCCGAGTTTGTTGCAGACCATGAAGGTTGGTCTAGACAAGCGGGTGATATCGACGGTGAGCTTGCATCGAGCTGCTTAGAAGAACACCGATGTGATTTACTTGGTTGCACTCCTGGGTGACTGGGACGAAGAGGCGGAAGCTGAGTCCTCGAGTCCCGAGGAGGTGGAGGATGTTATTGACAAATACTCGGATGTCATGCCGAGTCAGTTGCCGGCTGAGCTCCTACCAAGAAGGCACGTGGACCACAAGATCGAGCTGGAACTAGGGGCACGGCCTCCTGCCAAGGCTCCATATTGGCTCTTTGCTCCTGAGATGGAGGAGTTAAAGAAGCAACTTCTAGAACTGACAGAAGTTGGATTTCTCATATTGTTGAGGTCGTTGTATGCTGCACCAATTTTATTTCAACGCAAGGATGGCTCCTTGCAGCTATGCATGGATTTCAGAGCTTTGAATAAGCTTACTATCAAGAATAAGTATCCACTTCTGCTATTCGCGGACTCTTTTGACAGACTCACCGAGGCAAGATACTTCACGAAGCTCAATCTGCGGCATGGATACTACTAGATCCGCATTGCTTATGGGGATGAAGAGAAAACGGCCATCACGACGAGATACGGATCCTATGAGTATCTGGTTATGCCGTTTGGCTTAACCAACATGTCGGCGACATTTCGTACCCTCATGAACGATGTATTCAGATCGCTTCTAGATAGATGCACTGTTGTCTGTTTGGATGACATCTTGGCCATGGTTTGCTGAAACCGGCTGAGAAGTTGCGAGCAATTGAGGAATGGGAACCACTTCAATCTGTGCATGAGGTGCGTCAACTCCTCGGGTTGGCTAACTATTACCGAAATTTTGTATCAGGCTACTCCAAGATCGCTGCTCCCCTGACAGACTTGCTAAAGAAAGACAGAGGGTGGAGATGGGGAATGAAGCAGCAAGATGCGTTCAAGCTGCTTAAGAAGAAGCTCACCGAGCAACCTGTGTTGGCCTTACCCAAGTATGGTGAATCATTCGAAGTATAGACAGATGCCTCAGACTTTGCATTGGGCACCTCATGCAAGGCGAGCATCCTGTAGCCTACGAATCTAGGAAGCTGAGTGGCAAGGAGAGGAATTATTCGGCTCACGAGAAGGAGATGACGACCATCATCCATTGTTTAAGAGTGTGGCGACACTACCTTCTAGGTGTGCCGTTCATTGTGAAAATTGATAATGTGAGCTCAACTTACTTCAAGTCGCAGGTGAAGCTAACACCAAAGCAGGCCCGATGGCAAGAATATCTTGCCGAGTTCGACTTTGAGCTAGTTTACAATCCTGGTCGCCACAACATATTCGGCTCACGAGAAGGAGATGACGACCATCATCCACTGTTTAAGAGTGTGGCAACACTACCTTCTAGGTGTGCCGTTCATTGTGAAAATTGATAATGTGAGCTCGACTTACTTCAAGTCGCAGGTGAAGCTAACACCAAAGCAGGCCCGATGGCAAGAGTATCTTGCCGAGTTCGACTTTGAGCTAGTTTACAATCTTGGTCGCCACAACATGGTAGCGGATGCATTGAGTCGGAAGACTCAACTCACCGCGCTGGGAGAACACCCTGGCAATGAGGCGAGTCAGCTTGGAGTCGCTGAGCATGTACTGGAGAGAATCGAAGAAGGGCTCCAGAACGACTCACAGGCTTTTCAAATCGTAAATCAGGTAAAGGTTGGGCAAACACACCGCTTTCATTTGCAAGATGATTTACTTTATTTTACGGACTCCAAATTGTACATACCCAAGTGGAAGGAGTTGCGAAGGGAGTTGATGTGTGAGTGCCTTAACTTTGTATGGGCGGGGCATCCAGGACAAAAGCGGAACCTTGCACTTCTTGAGCGGGGGTATTTATGGCCCAACATGAGAGAAGACGTCGAGGCATATGTAAGAACCTGCCTAACTTGTCAGCAAGACAAGGCAGTGACTCAGTTACCTGGGGGTCTATTGCAACCACTACCAGTGCCAGTGCAACCCTGGGCGAGCATGAGTATGGATTTCATAACTCAGTTACCCATGGTGGAAGGTTTCTCCAGTATTATGGTGGTAGTGGACCGATTCTCTAAGTATGTTGTGTTCGTCACGTGTAAGCTACCATGTCCAGCCAAGGTTGTAGCAGGGTATTTCTTCCAGTACATGGTCAAATATTGGGGAGTCCCACTTAGCATTGTGTCTGACAGGGATCCAAGGTTCACGTCCAATTTTTGGGCGAAACTCTTCATGCTCATGGGGACTAAGTTGCTCATGTCGACGGCATATCCGCAAACGGATGGTCAAATCAAGCGGGTGAATGGAATCTTGGAGGACTACCTACAACATTACATTTGGGCGGATCAAAAGAACTGGCCACAGTTGCTGGATGTGGCTCAATTCAGCTACAACTTACAAAAATATGGATCAAGCTAATACTCGCCTTTTGAGTTGGCTACAGGGCAACAACCACTAACGCCATAGACAATTTTGAGAGGATACATGGGTCCGAGCTCTAAGGTAGCAAAGTACATAAAGGGATTCAATGACAGAGTTGATTTAGCGAGGTATCATCTGACAAAGGCCGCGGACCGTATGAAGAAATATGCGGATGCGCACCACAGGGCTGTGGAATTTGAGGTCGGCTATCAAGTTCTACTTAGAATGGATCAACACCAGTTTAAAGGACCTAAGGGTTTGAGTGCATCATTGATACGGAGGTGGGACGGCCCCTTCGAGGTGACCCAAAGAGTTGGTAAGGTGGCATACCGACTCAACTTGCCCTTGCATCATTGATACGGAGGTGGGACGGTCCCTTCGAGGTGACCCAAAGAGTTGGTAAGGTGGCATACCGACTCAACTTGCCCCTGCATCTGAAGATGCAACCTGTTTTCCATGTCAGCCAGTTAAGGGTGCATCACTTTGACGAAAGTGATCTTTTGTGCAATGTTCCTCACCGGGGTCCTGCCAATGTGATCGATCGCCCCAAGCTGAAGGTGAAGGAAGTTTTGGCAATGAGAAGCAAAGGCTATAGGAAGATGGCCTACAGAGAATTTCTTGTCCACTGGGAGGGCAAGCCAAAAGATGAGTCAACTTGGGAGAAAGCCGAGTTGCTTTGGCGAGAAGAAGAGAAGATCATGCGGTCCCTGGATGGGAACCCCACTCAGTCTTGCACTGAGTCCAGAATGCTTACAACCCAGTACTATGAAGGTTTTAGCGTGGAGCTGATGTCGAGTGCAGACGTTGGGGGTGTCGCCTAAGTTAGGTTGGGGAGAATGTAGGGGATACTGTTGAGTTTGAATTCCGACATCCGACTTGTATGGAATCTGATCCTTGTGTTGAAATAAAATTGGTGTAGCATACAACGAGCTCGAAGATATTAGAAATCCAGCTTCTGTCAGTTCCAGAAGTTGCTTCTTTAACTCCTCCATCTCGGGAGTAGAGAGCCAATATGGAGCCTTGGCAAGAGGCCGTGCCCTTAGTTCCAGCTCGATCTTGTGGTCCATGTGCCTTCTCGGTGGGAGCTCAGCCGACAACTGACTCGGCATGACATCCAAGTATTTGTCAATAACATCTTTCACCTCCTCAGGACTCGAGGACTCAGCTTCCGCCTCTTCGTCCCAGTCACCTAGGAGTGCAGCCAAGTAAAGCTCATCGGTGTTCTTCCGAGCAGCTCGGCGCAAGCTCATCGCCGATATCACCCGCTTGTCTAGACCAACCTTCATGGTCTGCAACAAACTCGGTTGCTTAGGATCCATGAAGATCACACTGTCAAGGTATGGTGCCAACATTGCACAAGACTGCCAGATAAAATCTTGCCCCAAGATTAGATCGAATCCGGTCATGTCGATGGCCACCAAGTTAATGGTGCCAGAGCATGACTCGAATCGCACTTCTAACATCTTGGATGTCACCTATGCATATCTCGACCAACCCATTCACACTCTTGAAAGACTTCTGCCCCTGAACCATGGAGAGGTTAAGCCGCCTCGCCTTGCTAGCCGCAATGTAACTGTGAGTGGTCCCAGAATCCAGCATGGCTAGAACTTTGGTTGGCCCAAAGAATGCCTCGACAAAGCACAACTCGTGCCGAGCCAAGGTATCCTGGGTCAAAGCATTCCCTTGCGAGTTCTCACAGACGGTGGCCAGAAGTTGCAAAGCCCCCATCTCTGCAATCGACTCATCTGGGGTCTACACCGCATTAAGCGGCTGTCGTTTTGGGCACTCTTGAGCCCAATGATCCAATTGGCCGCATATGAAGCAATTCTTGTCATGTTTCTTCTCAACATTCACTGTTTGCTTGTTCTAAGGATGCTTCTCACTTGGCTTCTTGGTGTTCTTGTCTCCATTGCACTTGGGGTAGGGAGCACCCCCGCACTGTCTACTTTTGTTTCGGAATTGCTTCCCTTGATCAATTGCTTCAGTCTTGCCACCGCCATATCCTTTGGCCGCGTTTCCCTTGACGTCTCAAAGCCGCAACAATGGCTTATGGAAGAGTTTGCACGTTTTGCCGACGCAAGTCTGTCTGCGCCCAAGATTGCAACCATGCACGAATAAGTACAGCTTCTCAAAGTCCGTCATCCCTTTTGGCACTTCCAGCACCAAGTTTTGGAAGGCTTTGACATAATCCCCCTCTTTTCCAGTATGCTTCAACTCATCAAATTGGGCCCTGATAACACATTCTGAGTTACCCGGACGAAACTGTACCCGCAGCACATCCTTAAGCTCATCCCAATTGTCAATATCGTCCACCGCGTGCCCAGCCAGCTTTTCGGCTTTCCTTGACCTCGTCGGATAGACCAGGCAAATTAGAAAACAACTCCTCGACGTCCCAAAAGAAGTTCTCCAGGGACTTATCATCTCACTTACTATCATAAGGTTCCACCAGACTCGACCCCTTGTGGGAGGATTGCACCACACCTTGAGTCAATAAGGTGTTATGAAGCGTTTGTCCTTGTTGTAAGAATTTGCACTGCTTCTAGAGCTCGTTGATAGTGTTCTTCATTGTGTGGGCCTCTGCCAAGACCTCAGTGTAATGCGTCGCCAGGTTAACCGTGCGCACATCCAACTCTAAAGTTTTTGTAGCTGACACATGAGCTTCCAGGTCTTGCAACCAGTTGCGTGTCTTGGGGTGGTCACGGCTTTCATCGTGCCTAGTACGCACTCCCAACGCAGGCTGCTTGTTGCTAGGGTCAGCTCCAGGCCCTCTAGCTGCCATGATCAAGTAGCACGCAAAAACCCGATAACTTCAATGAAAGAGATCAGTCACTAAACCGCTTTGATACCAACTGTCACGGGGTCAAATTGAGCCGACCTCGTGCGACACCAAAACCATGTCTCGCCCAACTCGTGGAGATTTGGTTGAGCTCGCAGCCTAGACTATGCCTAACTTAAACTCAAGATTGTGACTCTCACGAACTCGGCCAACATACAGTAAACTCAAAGAACAATGCAACAATGCAAATACACAGTAAGCAGAATATTGAACATAGATGTTTTAGTGGGCAAGTCGTGTCATTATCTTTATTAAGCCATGGCAGATTGCTATACTTCGAACCGGGTTCCTATAAGTCGGGTTCAACCGAAAGTGCTTACATAACATGCGTCTGTTACAACAATGTCTCACTTAGCCTCATTAGAGTTCCCAATTTAGTTTACAAAGACCTTAACTCAATACGGATAAGGAGGATAAAAGACAAGCCCTTCGGCTCGCCAAAACCTCTTCAGAAATGCTTACAATACTCAGAGAATAGTTTGCACATAAAATACAATTCGCATTCAATGTTCATCATCCCAACGCACTGGATCATGCGCCCCGTAATGTAGCCGACTAGGTGCAACAACTCGAGACAATCCAGGAGCATGACTTGGTCCGTAGTGACTTAATGCAACTCAGCGACATGCACGCATAGTATCCGCTATGCAATGCAACTTGGGTGAGTTGGCATTGCCACGACTCGGAACAGGGACCACGTTAACCGGATTAGGAAACACCACTTCTTAGACTCCTTTCACAACTCGCCTTCGACACCACATTGGTTCGTGACTCCAGTGTTGAGTTGGAGCACGACATCATTGAATGCATGTCGGGAACACGTATTCCTTTAGGAGACCAAGTTGCACCTTCTTTGTTACCGCATTGAACGGGTCATTGCGCCCCCAACATTAAGTCATATTGGACCGGATTGCATACAAGTCGAATGTCGAAATTCAAGCTCAACAAAATCCCCTACATTCTCCCCCACCTAATTTAGGCGACGGCCCTAGTGCCTGCACTCGGCCTCAACTCCATGCTAAAACCTTCACAGTACTAGGTTGTAAGCATTCTGGACTCAGTTCAAGATTGAGTGGGGTTCCCATCCAGGAACCGCATGACCTTCTCCTCTTCTCGCGAAAACGACTCGGCTCGCTCCCAAGTCGACTCATCTTTTGGCTTGCCCTCCTAGTGGACAAGGAATTCTCTGTAGGCCATCTTCCCATAGCCTCTGCTTCTCATTGCCAAAACTTCCTTCACCTTCAGCTCGGGGCGATCGATCACATTGGCATGACCCCGGTGAGGAACGCTGCGCAAAAGATCACTTTCGTCAAAGTGATGCGCCCTTAACTGGTTGATATGGAAAACAGGGTGCATCTTTAGATGCAGGGGCAAGTTGAGTCGATATGCCACCTTACCAACTCTTTAGGTCACCTCGAAGGGGCCATCCCACCTCTGTATCAATGATGCTCTCAAACCCTTAGGTGCTTTAAACTGGTGTTGATCCATTTTGAGCAGAACTCGGTCACCAAACCCAGTATGGTTGAGGGACGGATAGGTCGTATCGGGTACTGCTAGCTGTCCCCTGCATTGTGTCAAAATGTCCCCAGTAAGGTCCGAGTACTTTGAGGGCAAAAAGGGATGGCTAGGGGATGTTTCCTGACCGTCCCTACATCCCCGTTTCGTATCCGGTACAAGAAATGGCCAAAAAACATAGGGGATGCGTCCCCGTGGAGCACAGTGTTTTTTGAGTGTTTAGGGTGCGGGTGGGGCCCATTAGACTATTATGGTTGGGTTTTGTGGTCCAAATTTAAAAAGATGTCTGTTTTTAAGAAAATCACTTTTTCAAGTGCTAGTCAAGGTGGATGGCTGCAAGTTTCTAGGATGTTTGAGGGGCATGGCTAAGTTTACTGAGGGTCTTGGGGACACCCTGAAAATGTCCCCTCTCTAAGGGATGCATCTCTGGGACATCTCCTGCCTGCTGGTGGTAGTGGGCGCATGGTGGAGGGATGTTTTCTTAGCATCTTGCCAACCTGTGGACATCCTCGTCTCTAGAAATGGTTAAAAGGGTGGTTGGGGGGAACACATCCTTGTGTAACATTGAATTTTTTGCAATTTTGTATATTGTATTACATAGGAAGACAAGGTCCACATGAATCAATGTTTTAGGGAATCATCTTTTTTGATATTAGGAAAATGTAGGTGGTGATCCACTCTCTCTGCACTATGCTATTTTCTTTTTGCTTTCTCTATTGCATCTGACATATTGCTGCTCACTATGTGGCAGTATGTTTGGAAAAAGGCTCATGGAAACCATTACACTGAGTTACCTTCTTGCCTTCTAGGCTGAAAATGGCTTTTGTAACTTATTCGGTTCTTCAGTTGAGATTTCTAATTCAACCTCTCATTGTCCTTTTTAGGGTTCAGGGTTTGGATATTCTGAAGTAGAGAATTTTGAGCATTGTTCCAGGCTATGTTTTACTCCTTCAGAAAGGCTGCAAGTTTACTTAATGTCTCTCTTCTAATTTCTTCATTGTATGAAATATTTCCACCCTCCAAAGTTGTAATTTCTCTAATCCTGTTTGTATTTCTCCTTGTTGCTGTGGACATGTGGAAGAATTTAATATTTGTCTCATTCCTTAATTTACTTCCCTCTAGATTTCTATTTCCAGAAAAAAATTATTATCTAATTCTTCCATAAGAGATTTTTTTTGGTGTTTTAATTTCTTTGTTTATTCCTACTGTCTCCATGCTTTTTCTAACTCTCCCAGCTGCCTTTTCAAGCTTTGCTTTCTGATTTTATTTTGAAACGTTTCTTTATTCCATTTTATAGATACTTTCCTTGCAGTCTTTAGTTTTTGGGCTAAAATATATCTTTTGCCTCTGTTCTCCACCAAGCATTCAAATTGTCATCAAAACATGGTGTAAAGTCCATACAATTTCAAATTTAAAGAGGATTCTTGTTGGTTTATCATCATCTTCTATGATCAGGGGGATAGGGCAGTGGTCTAATTCTGGGATTGTACAGTTTTTGAGAGGAATGCCATCTCCATTAGAATCTATTCATCACAGAAGAGGAAATGGTCCAGCTTATCAGCATGGGTCTACAGAGTTAACACCAAGTGATTTCAGAAGGTACAAAAATCTGTCATTTCTTGAGTGCTTTTTGATCTTCCTCCAACTTTTTCTGAGAACTTGAAATTTTGTTGAAACTATCCCCTGGGATCCACCTCTGTTCAATGTTCAAATACTTCCAAGCATTTGTCTATTTTCTTCTGAATCAGTAGGCCCATACAAATTGACAGGGTAAAGAAAATCAATCTTTCATATCTGGAAAGATGATATATGAAAGACTACATTCTGTGATTCACCTTTCTTCATGCCATTGAATGTCCTAACGATTCCAAAGAATGGCAATGCTCCCTGCTAAACCAGCTGTTAGTTTTATGATCAGAAATTAAATAAGCAGATATAGAGCAATTTTAATTTATTTGACACAGCATATACCCTGGGAAAACCCTCCAACTTGAGGGAGAAAAACCCAGCAACAATATATCACTTATATATTGAATAATGAACAGTAATTCGCTTTACAATGAGACCCAACACAAGGCCGATCTGAAGATAATAATGGCACCACACTCAGAGTATTGAACCTCTACTTGAATCGATCTGCTGTAGATGAACTCGACTTTCTGCTTGTGCGAACTTGAACAATAATATCTATGAATGAATAATGAGGGAGAGAGCAACCCATATATATCTATAACATCAGAATGACTTCTCTCAAGGGATGCATCTCTACACAAGAGGTCGGCCTCTCCATAAACCAATGCGTCTCTTTGTTCAAGGTGGTGCGATTTATGATTAAGTCGGCCAGATTAAAATAATAATTGTTTGTTAAAGTGAAGCGCCTCTTCACTTAATTTGTCTCAAATAAATTAAATAGCCAATGGCTATTATTTAATTTATTTCTTGTTGCCGTTGGAAGTAAGAGGCCCGCGGCTACATAACGTCAACACTCCCTCTTAGCTAGGGAGGAATACTTCTAGATATCCAAGGTCATGGAGTCTCTCAACATGACACCCACAATGGCTACACCCATATGTGGAAGGTGCCTATCATGGAGTCACTCAACGTGATATCTCTCATCATGGCTACTCCCATGTATGGAAAGGAACATGTGCACAAGTGCCCATCACAGAGTCACTCAACGTGATGTTGTCATCTCAACATGACGTCCACCATGGCTACTCCCAGAGGGTTGATTAACACAAGTACAAAGAAATCATCACAGAGTCTCTCAACGTGATGTTGTCATGGAGTCTTTCAACATGACATCCACCATGGCTACTCCCAGAGGGTGGAAACAAGGGCTTTCACTTTAAATTTCTCTCTCACAGAGAAAGATGCATTAACAAGGGCTTACACCTCAAATTTCTCTCATAGAGAAAGATGCATTAAAGCAAATCACAGAAGATCACTGATGCCGAGTCTCCCTCTTAGCTAGGGCTTCATTCTCCACAACTCCAAGCTTGTCTCGAAAGTGCACAAACTTTACTCTGGAGAGAGGCTTGGTGAGAATATCAGCCAGTTGCTCATCAATGCAAATGTATCTCAATTGGATAGCTTTCCTCAATACCATATCTCCGATATAATGATATTTGATCTCAACATTTTTTGTTCTGTCATGAAACATAGGATTGACAGACAACTTCACACAACTTTGATTATCACAATGAATAACAGTTGACTTCAATGATTGTCCAAACAAAGTCGACTTCAATGATTGTCCAAACAATCCTGCAAGGAGCTTCCGAAGCCACATTGTTTCTTGAGTTGCTACACATGCTGCAATATACTCTGCCTCTGTAGTGCTTAGTGCCATTGAAGACTGCTTCCTGCTACACCAAGAAATCATTGCAAACCCCAAACTAAAGCAACATCTAGAGGTGCTTTTCCGATCAGCCACACTCCCTGCCCAATCAAAATCAGAATATCCTTGCAGCTTTAGGTCTACACTGGAAGTATATTTCAAGCCATATCCAACTGTGCCACACAAGTATCTCAAGATATGCTTAGCTGCAAGTAGATGTATTTGCCTTGGTTCACATATGACTGACTAAATGCACTCATTGCATAGCAAATATCTGGTCTAGTATTGACTAGATACATCAACAATCCAGTCAACTGCCTGTACATAGTGGGATCCACTAGATTTGAACTAGCTACAAACTCACTCAACTTCTTCAAATTGGTTTCCATCGATGTAGACATGGATTTGCAATCCATCATACCAAATCTCTTCAAGATGTCTATAGTATACTTCCCTTGACTCAAAATGATCTCATTGGGTCTCTGCCACACTTCCAATCCTAGGAAGTAATGCATATGTCCTAGATCCTTCATCTCAAATTTAGAAGCTAACTCCTTCCATTTGATAATGAGATATTCTGCTCCAGTAAGAAATAGATCATCAACATAAAGAACCAAGATTAATGCCTCACCATCAACTACCTTGAAATAAAGATTTGAATTAGCATCATTCTTGGAGAAACCCAAGCTCATTAGGTATCGATCAATCCTCTCATACCAAGCACGAGGAGCCTGCTTAAGGCCATACATTGCCTTCTTCAATTTACAAACATGAAACTCCTTCCCATGAATTTCAAAGCCATCAGGTTGCTCAATGTATACCTCTTCTTCAATCACACCATTAAGGAATGTTGTCTCCACGTCCATCTGATGCAGCTTCCATCCCTTAGTTGCTGCAATAGCAATAATGGTCCCGATGGATGTATAACGAGCAACCAAAGCAAAGGTTTCTTCATAATCTATTCCCTCTTTTTGAGAGGATCCTCTAGCCACAAATCTAGCCTTGTGCTTCTCTATGCTTCCATCAACTGCATGCTTGATCTTGAAAATCCATTTAGAAGATACAACAGATTTCCCTTCTGGTCTTGGTACAATATCCCAAACATCATTCTTGATGATAGATTGATATTCTTCAGCCATAGCATCTCTCCATACTTTCTGCCTTGATACTTCCTCAAAACTGGAAGGCTCAGATTCAATGATATGACTCATTAATGCAACATAGGTTGGAAACTGTTGTGGTCTTTTGCTTTCTCTGAATGTGCCTCTAGGAGCTGCAAACGTTTCTGCCTCCTCCATTGTTTTCCTAGCCCATAGAGGTCTTTTTCGACCTATGGCAATATCTCTTGGCCCATTAGTTGGTTCCAAAGGCTCAACAGGATCAATATCTTCTTCTGGTTCAATAGACTCCCTCTGAATCTCAGGAGTATGATCAACATCCATGTCTTGAGGAGTCTCCAGGTCTTCATTATCTATCTCCATGTGAGAACCTTTAGATCTTTTGAATGCAACATCTTCTTCAAAAGTGACATCCCTACTGATCTCTATTTGTTTCTGACCTGGAATGTAAATCCTGTAGGCTTTTGAAGATTCACTATAACCCACAAATATTCCTTTCTTGCCAGAAGGTTCTAACTTAGTCCTCTTATCTTTAGGCACATGGATATAAACAGGACAACCAAAGATTCTCAAATGACTAATCTCAGGCTTCACACCTGTAAAGGCTTCTTTAGGAGTCATATTCTCCAAAATATGATGAGGGCACCGATTCTGAACATACACTGCCGTTCTAGATGCTTCTGCCCAAAGGAAGGTTTGCAAATCTTGATCATGGATCATGGCTTTAGCTGCCTCAACAATGTATTTATTCTTCCTTTCTGCAACACCGTTCTACTATGGATTGTAAGGGACACAAAACTCCCTCTTAATCCCTGCTTCAATACAAAAGTTATAAATGCCTCCAGAGGTGTATTCTCCTCCGTTGTCAGATCTTAGAACTTTGAGCCTTAAATTCTTTGAATTTCTCAAGTACTTCATCAGATTCCTTAGACTTCAAAAAATAAATCCAAGTCTTTCTAGAGTAGTCATCAATGAAAAGTACATAATACCAAAAACCACTCAAGGATGCAATAGGCATTGGACCACACAAATCAGAATGGACAAGATCTAGAATACATTTTGATCTAGTTTCTCTACTATGAAAAGGACCCTTAGTATTCTTACCCAATGCACATCCTCTGCACGTACCATCATGCTCTTGACTGAGTTTTGGAAGGCCTGAAACCATCTTCTCCATGGATGGAAGAGCTCTGAAATGGAGGTGAGCAAGTATTCTATGCCAAAGCTCGCTTGAACTAGTAGAATCATGCAACAATGCTTGCATTGGACGAATGGAAAGTCTATAAAGACTCTCATGCCAAACACCAATTACACGGGCTATCTTGATGCTAGAGTTCTTTGGCCAAGCAAGAACTTTTCCCTCAGAAAATGCAACTTGATATCCTTTGTCCTCCAAAGCTGAATTTGATACAAGGTTCCTCTTGATACCTGGTACAAACAAGACATCACTCAAATGAAGAGAGATGCCGGAATCTAGGTGGAGAGAGGAGGCTCCTGCACCCTTCACTGAATAGCAAGCGTCATCTCCAATTATTACTTGAATATTTGTATCTCTCTCCACCAAATCTAAAAGATGCTCTCTAAATCCAATGATGTGATGAGAGGTGCCACTATCAATCAACAATGTGCTACTGTCGGTTGGAACATTGCTTGATAGGGCTGAGATAAATAGAAATCCACTTGAATTGTCTCTTGAATCCTTTTGAGGAGAGACCTCATCCACATCCGCGGTAGAAGCATGCTGTTTTGTTCTTGTTGCACAATCTCTCGCATAGTGACCAAACTTGTCACATCTGAAGCATTGTGTATGGGAGAGATCCTTCTTCTTCTTAGATTCAGGAGCACCGTCCGATCTTCTGTCTCTGTTCCTCTTGAAATTGCCTTTCCTCTTTGATGTTTGAACAGCAAGTACATGATTGTCTTCATTGTTAGAACTTTGTTCATTACCCCTTGCTGCCAATCTTGATTCCTCTTGAATGCAATCTGCCCTAAGATGATCAAACTTAGGTAGTTTAGATCTTCCACTTATACTTTGGATAAAAGGCTCCCAAGTTTGAGGAAGACCGTTAAGCGCCAACATGACTAAGTCTTGATCATCAATAATGTCTCCAATAGTATAGAGTTGATCCTTCAACTCGGTGATCTTCATAAAGAAGGAGATGATTGAATCTCCTTTCGCCATCTTGATGTGATGAAGTTGTTGCCTCAATGCAAGAGCTCTGCTAGTGTTATTGATCTCATATAATCCTTCCAAAGTCTTGAACATCTCTCTAGCTGTCTTTAACTAGGAGATAATAGGCACAAGGTGATACTTCACAGAATCAATCAATATCTTCTTGGCATTTGTGCCATTCTTCCTCCATTGTGTCTTCTCATTCTCATCGGAAGGCTCGGGTATTTCGCTCTCCACGAACTCCAGAATCTCATTTTCTTCCAATGCAATCAGAACTCTAAACTTCCAAGAGGTGAATTTAGAGGCACCTTTGAGTCTATCTTCAACCTTGAGACCGTTCACCATTTTCGTAGTTAAGATAGACACACAAAGATGAGAATAATGGAGAAAGATAACTGCTTATATAAATCTGATCACGATCTTTTCTTAGACCCGCTTTGATACCATGTTAGTTTTATGATCAGAAATTAAATAAGCAGATATAGAGCAATTTTAATTTATTTGACACAGCATATACCTTGGGAAAACCCTCCAACTTGAGGGAGAAAAACCCAGCAACAATATATCACTTATATATTGAATAATGAACAGTAATTTGCTTTACAATGAGGCCCAACACAAGGCCAATCTGAAGATAATAATGGCACCACACTCAAAGTGTATTGAACCTCTGCTTGAATCGATCTGCTGTAGATGAACTCGACTTTCTGCTTGTGCGAACTTGAACAATAATATCTATGAATGAATAATGAGGGAGAGAGCAACCCATATATATATAACATCAGAATGACTTCTCTCAAGGGATGCGTCTCTACACAAGAGGTCGGCCTCTCCATAAACCAATGCGTCTTTTTGTTCAAGGTGGTGCGATTTATGATTAAGTCGGCCAGATTAAAATAATAATTGTTTGTTAAAGTGAAGCGCCTCTTCATTTAAGTCGTCTCAAATAAATTAAATAGCCAATGGCTATTATTTAATTTATTTTTTATTGCCGCTGGAAGTAAGAGGCCCACGGCTACATAACATCAACACCAGCTACAGGTACTGGTTTCCTCTGTCACAATCTCCACAGGATTGGTGGAATCCTAGTGAATTCTTTTGAATCTGTTTTCGTTTCTTCTAAAACTGCAATGTAACATTGTATAGTAGCTGCCACAGAGGGAAGCCTTTCTGTATGGTATTTATGCCCTGAATTTCAACTTACAGTGATGTTTCTTCTTATTGGGGCCGGTTTCTTCTTGATTGAGAAGATATCTTATGAACTGCGTCTGCATTCCTTCCTGGCTTCCTCAATTCTAGCCTCGACCTCTTGCTGTCTTTTTAGCATCATCACTCTGTTTTACTCTTCTTTAGTTGGTCCCTGTATTAGAGAGAGGCTTCACAACTGTGATGAGAATTATTCTTGAGGTTTTCTCAAATTCCTTTCAAGATTTTCATCTTGTAGTATACTCTTATTCGTCTGGTCATCCCTTTCTTCTTCGATTAGGGTATCTGTGCCCTGCCTCCTGTTCATTTTTCTCCTCTTACTTTCTCATTCCTATTCCTTTCTTGCCTCTCCTCCTTACCTACTTTCCTTCTCATTGCATTCTGAAAAATCCCAGACCCTGTTTTGTGTCTTGCATATCTTTTTCTTGGGCCTTAATTAACTTCTCTCATTAGTTGATTGCTAAATCTTTGGTCTTCAGGACCATCACATCTTCATCGTGTCTCAGAAAATTGTAATGGTTTCTTTCCTTACATGCTTCTTGCTTCGATAAATTCTGCTGTTTTGGCTGCCAGAATCTTTTCATGTGGAGTGGCATTATATTTTGCTTATCCTACTGATTATAAAATTTAGGGTACTCTTTCTAAATGCCTTGTTTCATGACAACTGAATGGGAAGCTGTCATACTCCAGAGGTTGAAGCCATGCCCCAATTGAATTGTTTATTCTGGTTGCTTTGTGCATAGGTTTTGGCAAATTCTTTCTTATGTAGAGCTTAGTGTAGGTAGCAAGAGGGCTATCTAGAGCAACTTTTGCTATGGTGATCACTTTTATTTCATTCCCTTTCCAATGAAGTCGACATAATTCCTTTTATATTACATACATTCTCACCTATATTGGAATTTGTTATAAATTATGCTTTAGGAGTTGAAATATGGTTTTAATAGACTAGGTAAAGACTGGCAATTTTGAAGAATTGTGCTGCTCTCTGTTAGCATTTTAGTTTGTACTTTTTGGTGCAACCTGAAATGGAATAGTGTACTGTAGAATTGCTCTTCAAATTCAAAGCGGAAGGGAAGCTCCTCGTAAACAAAAATAAAACCTAAAACCCTAATCTGGACAATACATACTTGCTACTTATAGTTTATACAAGTGTGTTTCCTATATTAGTTCATGTTTACCTCGCGGAGTGTCTCTATCAACATACTACTTACACAGGAAGTAAACTGAACTAGATGTAATACACAGATAGAATAACATAATAAGGTTGAATCATGAACACTTCTATTCCTTCCTTGCAAGTATTAACATATACAATCTGACTGTCATAGTATTATCAATTCCACACATCCCCCCCATCCGACTACATGATCCCAGTACATATAGCGTTCGGCGGTGGTTGAGCAACCAACTGTCGTGCCGCTTCATAACCATAACTAATCAGGACTTAGTTACATGCCATTAACCATACTTACTTATTCCCGCTACGACTAATGTTTTATTGACAACGCAACCGGCTGACTACACTAAGGCTGACTACGCTAAGACCGACTACAAACGTCGGCTTACAGTTCACGCATTGTGAACAAAAACTAAAGGTGGGTCTTTTTGGATTCACCTAGGGGAAAAGGCTGATACACACTTCAATTCGAGACAAAACCTTTTTATGCTTTTTCTAATGAACAAGTGTCAATTATATTGCTTTATAAAAGAGATAATGTACACCATATTCACAAAAAAAGTGGGTGGAATGGGATCACACCTTGAAGTCCAAACTAGGCACACCTAGAACAACATCAAAATAAACAAAAAGAACCACATACTAACTGCCAACCAAACAACCAGAGCTGTGAAACTAGAAGGTGGTGGATCATGATCATCAAGTTTGCTCTATCCATTTGGGAGACCTTGGCTGTTAGAAATAGGTTCTCAACCCGTAATGGCAACATATTCATTAGCTTGCTCTTGGTGATCACCATCTTGAGGAGGATTAACATTCCATGTGGGAGAAATAGCCATAGCCAATCTAAGAAATTTCATTGGCAGCTTGCTAGAGTCACCCAACCTCTTGGTTGTGATGTGACAAAGGGCGAGTGTGTGGTGAGACCATCAACGAGCTTTTCAAGGTGGAGGAGAACCATGAGAACAATTTTTGTAATGTCGAGAATTGTGACTATGTCCTCATTGATTCTCTTTAGGAGGGGAATGGCCCTAGCGAGAGGGGAAGGTTGGTGGGATATGAGCAATCATGTAGGTAGTGTCCCAATCAAGCAACACATATGAGTGAGCAACCTCAAGGGCAACCTTGTTGGCTTGCACTTGAATTTGCAAAAGAATGTTGGAGTAAATCATAGATCTAGTATAAATTGAAAAGTGAATATCAATATAAGTTGTAGAGAATAGAGCTGAATTTTTGTCTTCCCAAATGCTTAGCAATATTTCCACCTTGAAAGCATGCTATATCTAGGTGAATTTGGATGAAGTTTGTGCCAATCCTCCAAAAGAATCATATGCTAAGAAAAATGCTTAGTTTGAAGTCAAAAGAAATCATGAATTGGATTCCAAGAAGCTTGAGCACTAGAACAAAACCAAAAGAGGTGTTTGAGAGTTTCATTTTCTCCACAAAAAAGGACAAGGATTAATAACCCCCAAATGGATCAAATAAGAATCAATGGGAAGACGTTGGTAGAGAATGCAACAAGCAAAGTGAGCAAGATTAGGCTCAAAAATAACTGACCAAATAGTTTGAAATCTTGTTTTCCTTGAGCTAGCTGTGGATTGTAAAGCCCATTTGTTAGTGTTTTCGAACCATAGTCAAATGCAAAAGAGCCAATCATATCCTCTGTGAGATTTGCAGTTGCAAAATGGAGTGTAAAGATACAATTTCCAATCCTTCCACTAGGGTGTACTAGACCGGACCCCAATTTTGTGAAGCATCTTGGGGATGACAAACTCATCAATGGTTTGGAAAGATTTATAGTCTTGATTTTTAAGCCTAAATTTCACTTTTTCTCTTAAGGCCAAGATAGCTAATATATGGTTAACATTATAGAAGAGGTCAGAAATGGTTCAAACACCTTTGTGAAAAATTTAAGGGTATGGATCCTTGGAACTTTAGATAAAGGTCTAGCCTAGTAAGTAATGACAAGAGAGCACCAAAGAGGCTGTTGGTTGATAGAGAGCCCATTGTGAAAACTATTACCATTCCACATCAGCTGTGGTTTGATAGCTTCCCAAATTTTCTATGTAATTTTTATCACAAAAGTGCCTTGAATCTAAAAACTAGGTTCCCTCACAGCAAGAATGGAATGAGAACCCAAATCTCTCGAAGATTTTCAACCAAAGGGATGACGAGAAGAAATACAGCGACGAAGCAAAATCTTCTAGGCTTCATTTTGTCAAGGGCTTTAATTATCCATTTAGCAGAAAGAGCCAAACCTTGACTTTGGACATATATGAGATCAATACCACTAGAATAATGAGGAAGTCAACAAAACCGCATTGCAACATAGTGGAAACCTTTGCCTTGTCTTGAAGAAGCCCACAAAAAATTCTTTAGGAAAATTTCAAGCTTTTCATAGGAAGCTCTCAAAGGCATCCGACATAAAAAAAATACACACACATGAGTAGCTACTAAAACCTTAGAGCAAACTTGAAACTTCCTAGTAAGGGAGAGTGGTTTAATGATCTAGTAGGCCAACTTCTTCTCAACACAAGCAATAATAGATTGCCATAGAGAAGAATGAGCTTGAAAGGCAAAAGAGATGCCCAAAAATTTGAATATCTCATCGTGGTCTATCTATTTCTAGCCAAAGGCATAAAGCCGGGCAAGCAAACAAAAGAGGGATTGCTTGTAACTTTGTATTTTTTGCCATTGGATTATAGAACCAAAAGCTTAGAAAAAGTATCAAGACATTGCAAATCTTGCTTGACGTTATCCTCCTCTTCTAGGAGCATGAGAAAATAATCATTGACAAATGACCATTAACAAGTTGTTGAGAAAAATTGGGAAGAGAAATATTTGACTAAATTCTATGGGACAACATTTGCAATTAAATGGCCAAAAACTTCAGCTACAAGCACATAAAGGGGGTAAGTGGACAATCCTACCATATATATTTGAAAATCCCAAATGAGGAAGATTGTCTACCATTAATAGCAAGACAAGTAGAGGTGTTGACAAAAAGTATTTGAACAAACTTCAACAAAGTTTAAGAAGTTAGGTTCTGTTAGCTGGAAAACAAGACAATGAAGACATCACCGAGCAAAATGTACTGCATCTTTCCGCAAAACACTCGTGGAGCATAATATTGTAAAGACATCATCTAGACTAGGGGTAGCATAGATGGGTCATGTCCCATCCCTTAGATATATGTATAGGGAAAGATATGAATGACAAAATGTAAGCGAATATAAGGAAGAAAGAACAAAGGAATGTATGGAAGAACTATATATAAGATTGTATATGTATAAAGATGAGATAAGGGATAAGCAAGAGTATAGGGGAAGATATAACATTGTACTATTTTTGATCTGATTAATACAATGGATATCAGAATTCTATCTATATAATGTTATTTGTTATTCTGTGAATATATAAGTTAATCCTATCTCTAATTCTATTGGTGTTTACTTCTATATGATTGAGTCCGGGGTATAAACTGCAACACTTAGAAAGTACTTGGGGCTTAGAACTTCGGTCTATGTTCCCCATATTTTTTGCTAACATTGGTTCTGTTGCTAGGACCCTAGTTAGGTGATATAAAGGACAGTAACACCCAAATTTTTTAAATCAGAGATAGAGAAAGAAAAGAAAGTCAAGGTGGATATAAAAATCTGTGGAACTATCCTCTTCGTACTTAACCTGTGAGAGGGGGTTAGGCACCAAGGGGATGGAGAATGGAAAGGGGGAGAGATTCCAAAAGGGATTTCCAAAGAGATGCCACCTCTAAGGAAAAAAAATACCAAATAACTACCATGGGAAACAATAAAAGGATTAATGAAACCCCAAATCAATCACACCCATGGCAAAAGGAGATAAGACAATCACAAGAAAGATTAGTGAACAAATTGAATTGGTAAGAAAATTAAACATGGCTAGCCCAAATGGAGAAGAGAGAAGACAACAACAAAGGGTTGAAAGAAAAGAAAGACACCACAAAAGGATGGAAATTGTGGAAAAGATGAGAAATGAGCGTGCCAAAGGGGGTGCAAATGGGGTAGCAAGCTAAGTGGGCTTAACCTTGGGGAAACTCCGTGGTTAAGCGTGCTTGAGCTGGAGCAGTATTGGGATGGGTGACCTCCCGGGACGGACCAATGCTTCACCTTTGTGAGCATCACCTAGATGCAATGAGTGCTAAGTGGACCATTCATTATCATGAGAGATGGGTTCTTGTGAACCACTACTCATGAATCATGGGTCAATGAGTTTGACTCGAAAACTACACGGTTGAATCCTGATAGTAATATCATAATTTGACACGCTGTGGAAGAAACCTCCTACTTATCAAAGGGGGTGTTGCCAAGGAGAAAGGAAAATAAAATAAAGAAGAAGATTGGGAAACTTTGGAAAGATGAAGAAAATGTTGGGAAAAAGCAAGACAACTCCTAACTAGTATAAAGAAAAATATTAACGATTATGGGGAATCTAGAAGATTGCTATTAGGACCTTGTAACAATATATAGACTCCATTGCTATTGCAACCTTCTAAAAATCCGACAATCAGGCTAGGCCTATCAAACCTTACAATCAACTTGGATGATAGATTTATGGAATTTCTAGAAACTTCGGAGAAGAGTCCATCAATTCAAGAAGGATATTTAGAAGAATTAGTCAATAGAAGCATACACAAATTAAAAGACGAAGAAATAAGGAAAAGTGGAGAAAATATACTGAATTTGGGCAAAGAGCTATGTTTACAAACAAATAAGATCATACTAACAAATAAGAAAGCGAAAAGATATTTTGAAGAGTCACAAATCCCCGACTAGGATCTGTCCCCTCAGCGTTATAAGAGTCGAAGAATTTTAAAAGAAGAGATATTGCAAGACAAGGAAACAAGAGAAGAAGAAGGAAAAGAAGTAGTGTGGTAAGAAATACTAGGAAAATAATATTTTGATGTAAAATTAACAAGAGACAAAGGTAGAGAACAAAAACCTCAAACTGCTAGAAAGATAAAGAAAGAGAAAGAAGAAAAACCTAGTTAGCAAATTCGGAAAGTTGGAATTGGAGAAAGAAAAGACAAGATGGAATCCGCAATCAAGATCCCTATATTTGGCAAAGATACGACAGAGGCTGCATAACACATTTTTACTAGAATCCCTATGGGAAAGGTAGGATATAGATGAAGATAAGCCAAAATTACTTGACTTTGTATCTTCACTCAAAAAAGAGGTATTAGACTAGTATACAAAGACCTATCCTAACCATGGGAAAAGCTGGAATGAGGTAAAACAAGACTTTCTAGCTAATTTTGACACTCCAGACATTCCAACAGAGAGTGTAAGTAAATGAGAGACCTAGTACAAAGGAAAGAAGAACCAGTAAAAGAATATGATAGACGATTCAAAGAAGTTTGCCGCAAGCTAGAACCATTGACAGAAAGACAAAAGATAAAATGGTTTATTTCCATACTTCAAAAATACATAAGAGCATCTTTAGATGGAAGAATATTCAATACCTATACAGATCTAATCACCATGGCATACCGCATTGAAGCCCAAACTTGGCACAGTTCTTAGAAGGACGATATGAAGGAGAACATTGAGAAATTACAACTTGCGGTAGAACAATTAGCAATACAAAATTCCATCTTAACAAGAGGAGAAACAAAGAAAACCAAAGAAATTAGGTGCACATAATACTCAAGAGGAGGTCACCTCTGGAATGGCTGCCCTAAGGCTCAATGAAAGAGAATTGTCGCTGCACTACATGTAGAATTAAAGACAGTTCCGACCAAATCCAACTCGATATATTGTGGGACTTGTTAAGAGTGGGATAGTCACCTAATCGAGGACTGCCCTGCCAACCAATTCTAGATCCGGAACACCATGAATCATCCTAACCCTAGATACCCTATGAATTAGAACTACGATGTAGACATAGACAAGAATATAACATATGTCAAAGGATTGGCGGAAGGACATCCCTATGATGCAGGATATGGACACCCACCATGGAGGGACAATAGAAGTGCATATGCGTTGTAGAATAACCCACTGCAAGACTATATAGGAGATAATAGAAAATCCAATTATAGAGGAGGAAGAGGACGCAATAGAAACAACCACCAGAGGAGTCATGCAACATGTTACAACTACGGGAAAATAACTCATTATGCCATAAAATGTTGGTCAGAAAAGAGGAGAAAACGTCCCTTTTGTGGAAACGATGCACATGATATATTCAGATGTGACAAGGCACAATAGTATTATCAGAATACAACACATTCTAGAAGTGATGACCTACAAGACAATAAAGGAGCCAGAGTGATTAAAAGAGTATTGCAAGGAGTCAAAAGATGCCAAATAATAGATAACTAGTCCTCAAACACATCAAATGAAGATTATTTTGGAGAAGAACAACCATCGCAAATAAGTAAAAAGAAGAAATCTAGAGCAAAAACAAACAAAGCTACAATACTAACTAGACACGAAACATAACCAAAAAGCATAGAAGAGAAATTGAAGAAATTATTGAAGAAACAATATTGTAAGAAGAAGAGTATGAACACTTTTGACCAAGTAAGAAACAACATGACAAAATAGTGGAAGAAGCAAGGAAACAAATTATACAACAACAAAAAGATGAGATAGCATGATTTTCAAAAGAAGAAGTAATCATGTTAAAGAATTTAGCCTCATTGGCTCAACAAAAGATCTTATAGTAAAATTGAAACAATTAGGAAAGTATTGGAATAAATAAAAATTACAAGTACATCAGATTGCAAAAGACCAGAATTGGAAAAATGGTCCTCTACTAATTACCACAAATCTGAATAACAATAAAATTAAGCATGTAATGATAGATCTAGGTGTGGACCTCTATATCATTCCGACAACTACTTGGGAGAGGCTAGGCCGACCTAAGCTCATTATAACACTAATGAATATTAGTCTAGTTGATGGTTTTGGCATGGAAACATTAGGAACATGGAAAAATATGGAGGTAAACATAAAAGGGGTTACACAAGTTGTTGATTTTGAAGTTGTAGAGATGAAAGAGCCTTTTAACACTACTTTTAGAGCATTGTTTGGACTCAAACGGTTTGTAAATTCAATGGGATGATAACAACATAGTACACATCCCCCTTGGAGAAAGAGAGAACAAAACATATATAGAGGAAATTGCACAAGACAGAGAAGAAGACCCAAGGAACCTCTACTCCATCTCAAGATTACCCACTGCAGAAGAGGAGGAAGATCCCAACAATTCTGGAGAAATTGAATTAGACAGTGACAATGATAGTATGGACAGTGATGATGTTTTAAAAGCATGGCTATAAGAAGAACAAGAACTAACATCCTAGAAGGTCTACGGCTTCCAGAGAGCATTTGTGGTACACATGAAACCTATCAGACCTTTGCCAACAATTGCAAACACAAGGAAGACACTGCAAAAAGGGAGAAACATCAAATGACCACTAAATCAACATCCTTTAGACTTCTCCAAGCAAATGAAATCCAAAAACATGATACAATAGGAATTAGTAACCTTCAGAAGAAAACAAGGATATCTAAGGAATAAACATGGGACCCGCAAATCAATAAAACATAGAAGAATGAATCCTAACTAGACAATTACAACCTTAACACTTAAAAATTTACAAGTAATGGGTAGGCCCTAGTTTGAATGTCAATTTCTACAACCTAACCCTAAACGGATAAAACACATGATCGAAGAAGAGTATTATATAACCACTCCAATAAAACTTAATTAAAGTTAACATATAAATTACCATAGGCTTTTCATACACTTGGGAAGAGAAATAACTCATCAGGAAAATAGAGCCGTAGGCATATAACAGGCAAAAAAATGCGAGAAGATGAGAAAACGGCTAGACCATTTATTACACCCATTGCTTAAGAAAGTTATAAATACATCACTCCATTTCTCATTCTCACTTATTGTGCATCCTACTCTTATTGAAGCATTCAAACTATTAATATGCCAAACCCTAAGCTATTTTACACTCCACCACAAAGTTTTCAGCTCATAAAAATGGCCCCACCCATTCTCCTTGATATTTCTCAGAAGCCTAGGCCAAAGTATAAGAAATTCCCATACAAAGCAATGGAGACTGACCCAACAGGGGCATTCTCAAAGGTGCCCGTAGATGTTATCTATGTAGAGGATATCTAGAAATACATTCATGCACCTCTCACAGAGATCAACCACACTAAATTTGAAGAGTTGAGGGACACTCTCTTGCAGCAAGGAACACAACAATATCTACCACAATACAAAAACATTGCAGAGAAACGACTAGACGTATGAAGGGAATTTCTAGATTTCACAGTGCAGGAAGATTGTGTCGTGATAATTCTAAGCCGGTTTCACGATGAATACCTATACCTAGACCGCCCATATAGAATCACTAAAGATGCTATCCAAGCAAATTACAAGACTATGGGCTTAGGGAGAGGTTTTGCGAACGAAAGCCATCAAAAACGTTGAAGTCACCTGCCTAACCGGAGCAACATATGATGGTCGGAGCCTAGACGTTATCAAGATCACTAATCCAGTGGTCAAGTATGCCACCATGGGCATTGCTTATAAGGTCTACTACACCAACCGGGAGGATTCAACTACTGCAACTGACATTCACACAACATATCAAATGATCACCGAAGGAAAGGACATAGGCCTATGCAAAGTGTTGTGGCAGGAGCTCCTCGACAACATCTAATGCACCAAACAATCCCACTATCAATTCAAGTATGGGACTCTATTAATCTGTCCCACATTCTACTTTATGAAGCAATTATTGGGATTTGCGGGGTAAGTTTGCGTCTCAACCTAACTCACTGCGGCCCAAATCCAAGAGCATGTAAAACACTTCCAAGATGCCACTTCATTTACCCAAACCTACTGGGGGTTATTCAAATCTTTGCGACAAAAGCTACAAGCTAGCGAATGCATCTCCTACGACGTAGTCTACCAATACATCAAGGATATAGTCTTCCTAGTAGATAAAGATTACACCTTCATGGAAGCTATTCAGTCGCGAACATCATGGATACCTCAACTCCCATATAAGGTAACAAACACAAAAATCCACTCATATGCCTCTACACTCCTCAGCCTTCCTAAGGATCCGCAAGTTGGGAAGTTTACTAGTTATCGAGAATATATGGACAACATTGCAAAGAAGGTGGTGGAAGAACACTTCGATAAGAACAAAGAAAGCTACATGAAAAATGGGGGTTACCAAAGCCGAAAACAGAACAAAGCACATCTACCCTTGGAGGTCCAGAAGACTCCGAAGTGGCACTTCACTTGCAAAACCTTCCCAAGGTGAGAGTAGTTGACCTCAAAAGAGGCTCACAACCACCCCTCCCAAAAGGGAACCAACAAAAGAAGAAGCTACAGAGGCTCTCTTGCAAATGCGTTCGGAGAAGAGGACAAAATGGAGAAAGAAGGCACAAAGAGTAGTCTCTCCCCAAGTGGTGGACATAGAGGAAGAGGAGCAGACAATCGCAGAGGACACATCCATTCCAAAAGCCCACAAATATTCCAGAAGTCTCCCCACTAGTAGATGAGGATCAGCTCTACAATGAATTGTTCCACAAGGAGGTGATGGATATGACACTCCAGAAGTACCCCAACATGGTGGTACGAAACCAACAAATCACAGAAAGGGCAATCATAAGATATATGATAGCATCTAACACAACCTTAGAAGAAGGGAGAAGGGAGAAAGAAGCAAAAGAAGAATGGTACCACATTGAAGAAGAGAAGGGAGAAAGCAACAAAAGAATAATGGTTGAAGTACCTAGCCATTGGAGAAGTGGCTGCCACGATAACCCCTCTGCAAAAACAAAAGATAGCAGAGATCCAAACTAAGGAGCTTCGGTCTAAACAAAGACTGGATAAGTTGATGATAGAAAAACCAGAGATCACCCAAACAATGCAGAAGGAGATAAAAGAAGCAATAGAAAGAGCTTATCAAAAGCTACAAGAGGAAGAAACGATGCTCAAATCAGTTTTCTCGAAGCAAGAACAATCTTCTCCCCCTCTGCAATCTCAGACACCTTCCTCCTCTGCCACATTCCTCCTCTGCCACATCCTCTATGCAGTTCATCAAGGAATTCCTAACAAAACAAAAGTAGATCCAAATGGTGGCCTCTCCACAACTACTCCAGCTACCACTAGTAGTCTCACAGGTGGACCTTGGAAGCATATCACGCCTACACAAATTTTAGTAGGGGATATCTTGCAAACGGCGTGAGAAGAAATTTTGAAACACTATGTGGAGAGCTCCGACCAACTAGAGGAATTAGTGAAGGAAATATAGGGGAAGTTCCCTCAAATACAAGGGGACTCATCCCAACCATGGGAAACACAACTCAAAATTTTGATAGATGGGGTAATCACAGACACCCAATCATAGAAGAAAACACTTCGACAACAACTTTGAGCAAAGATGTAGAAGATAAAGATGGATGAGGAAAGGAAAAAGTGTGCCACCACACACTCGAACCTTGAATCATTGATTAGTACCCTAAAGAACACCGAAGGGGACTTAAATGCCTTATATCAATTTTGCTTGCAATGGTCAACAATGACAACAACAACTAAGACCTAGATGGATCAGTTGGAAGTATAAATCCTCCAAAGAGCCACCGCCTATGATGCCTTACATGACACAGATGGACAACTAGGGTGCAAATGTAAGCACTACATGCACAATTCCAACAGTTGCAAGATCAAAGAGACAGGGTTTGGAACAAATTCCACCAGCTCCGAGAGGTAGTCAACTTAAGGCTAGCACACATTACCAGAATCCTTCAGGGGGCACAACAACTTGCACAAAAGATGCAAATTCCTCAGACGTTGTCGGAAGCAAAGAAGCTCCTACTAAAAATCAAAGTGCAAACACAACTACATTTGGCCAAGATCCAATGGGATACCACGTTTGCTAGCCTAAAGGAAATCTAAAAGATATACTTCCAGAATAGTAGCGTTGACTTGAGGATAAGTCAACATTTTGAAAGGGGGGATGATGTTAGCTGAAAAGCAAGACAAGGAAGACATTGTCGGGCAAAAGATACCACATCTTGCTGCAAAACACTTGCAAAGCATAATATTGTAAAGACATCATCTAGACTAGGGGTAGCATAGATGGGTCACATCCCATCCCTTAGATATATGTATAGGGAAAGATATGAATGACAAAATGTAAGCGAATATAAGGAAGAAAGAACAAAGAAATGTATGTAAGAACTATATATAAGATTGTGTATGTATAAAGATGAGATAAAAGATAAGCAAGAGTATAGGGGAAGATATAACATTATACTATTTTTTATCTGATTAATACAATGGATACCAAAGTTTTATCTATATAATGTTATCTATTATCTTGTGAATGTATAAGTAAGTTAATCCTATCTCTGATTCTATTGGTGTTTACCTTTATATGACTGAGTTCAGGGTGTAAACTACAACACTTAGAAAGCACTTGGGGCTCAAAACTTCGATCTGTGTTCCCCAATTTTCTTGTTAACAGGTTCAAATCCTAATACTTGTAGCATGACAAGAATAATGGACCACTCAATATGATTGTAGGCTTTAGCAAAGTCAATTTTGATGAAGATAGGTTGTTGGCAAGAACATTTGGCTTATTCCATTCCTTTCCAAACAACAATAATATTGTCTAAAATGTATCTGCTTTTTATGAGAGGAAGTGTATTGTGCAACCGAAAAGTAAGGGCTTTAGCAATGATTTCTAGGAGACATTCAACGATATTGATCTCCAATTGTAGAAATCCTCTAGGTCACCAACTTTAGGTATGAATTTAATATTCCCTTCTAGAGATTTTGAATAGTAAGTTTCTAGGTAAACAATAAATATCATTACCAACAACATCCCATAAGGCTTTGTAGAATTGAAATATATCACATCTTGGAGCTTTGTCATTGAACATATTAAGACCTGCCTCATGAAGATCTTTTTGATTGAGAAGTTGGTCACATGTTTGTTGTGAAGTGGAGAGCCAACATGGGACTACACTAATGTATTGTTGAAGAGCATGTTCTTGCTCAAGTAAAGGGTCTTGAGCTTTGAAGAACTATTGATAGTGGTAGACAAAGGAATGGCAAGCTTGTGTTATCTCCAATTTTAAGCCAATGAAGGTGAGCTTTGATTTGAGCCCCTTGGCAGAATGATTATTAGCAATTTTCTTTTGTTGGCAAAACTTGGCAGCAGTTGTAGAGTAGCAGCAAACAATCGCACTTCCAACTTGATGGTGGTGCAATGGAGTTTTAATTTGGTAACCTTGTATGAGTGGCATTGGAGATGAGTCAATTTATGTCCATAGATGTGTAAAAAGTAGGAAACTTAATGGCGTCATACCACCACTCTATTCTACCAATCCCATGCTAAGGATGTGGCTCCAAATTCTAAACTCTTTAGATGTGCACAAGGGTTGGCTTATGAGTTTGTAATGATATGTTGAGAAAGAATTGAGTTTTCTTTACTTGGGTTTGACAAATTGCCACTCAATGCAAATTTTGATTGGAAAATGTTCAGGAAGAACAGATTGTGGCAAGGCTCCATTGGAAGAGAAACAACTAGCAAAGGAAAAGTAAGGTTGCATTGACAACATAACCGTTTCATATCCACTATAGAGGTTAGACCATGTGTACCAAGTAGATTGATTTTGATGGTGGCCAATATTGGGCTTCTAAAGACCCAATTTATTGTGCATGTAGTACCAAGCTTCTCTTTTTTCTAGTTGTCTAGCACATTGGAAGATGACTGCATTTATTAGATGCCACCACAACCATATTAAAGTCACTATATACAACCCAATAAGTGGTTGGTAATGAATCAACAATCCAATGCCAAAGGTGAGACTTCAATAGTATAATTGGCAACACAAATATTAATAACACCAAAAGAGTGGTTATCAATATCAAAGAGGGCCCATAAAGCCTTGCAAGTGAGGTCACATCCATGATCAACTAAATGTGACCACCATTTTGGAAGTAAAAACAACTCTGCCATGTCCTTTTTCTTGATAAACTATGCAGAAAGTGACTACCTGGCCATATGGCATGCAAAAGAAAACAAAAAGCTAGAATTTTTTAACTCTAAACACAAAATGTCAAGGTTTTGGAAATCTTTGTTGAGTATCCTGCACACTATATTTTATTTTAGGGTCTATCAAAACAAAGAATATTCCAAAATAAGAAATTCATAAAATATGGGCGTCCAAAGGCATATCCTCACCATCAAGCTGTTAAAGAGCATCATGGCTATTCTGCAAAAAATTTATTTGGCTTTACTGGTCTGTAATCTCCTAGTTGAAGAGGTTGACACTTGTTTGGAACATACTCTCCATCCTCCAAGTCATGAGATGGGTTGTGTGAGTGCCTAGGATTCTTGTGAGGAGAAACAAAGGGAGAATACAAAGGCAAACTTTCTATTTGAGAAGGCAAAACACTTAAGGCCACTTGCAGCAAGAGGCGTTTTTCTATATTGAGGTTTATTCACCTCCTTGGAGGATTCTCTAGGTGGCTGCAAAATGACATCCTCCTTCGCCTTATCAACATGCTTTGAAATAGGAGTTGAGGGGTTTGAACCCACTTTCTTGTTTTGCGGTCAACCATTTGTAAACAAATCTTTTGTCCTATTGATGCAATTGTTTTCACTATTTCCCATTGTAGTCCAACCTTCCTCACTTTTTTTGAGGAGGTAGATCATTAACAAGCATGGGAGAGGTGGGCTTGACTCTTGGTGTAACTAAAAGACAATCCTTGAATTTTTTATCAGAAGATTGACACTGATAACATGTAATTGGAAAATTAATAAAGAAGCCTCCAAGTATGGTCAAAGTCACCAGTTTGAATATCAGTATTGTCCTTTAGGCCCTTTGAAAGATCGACCTCAACACAATGCGCTTTTTAGGACAAGCCAAGTAGAACATATCTGGCTTAACACATCATAGTTTCTAGAGTTTCTGCAATATGGCTTATAAAAGGCTAGCAAGGCAACTATGAAAATCTAGCAACCCAAGCTAGCTTATTATAAGCTCTGATCCTTGACCTTTCCAGTTGGGTCC
Organism: Sequoiadendron giganteum; assembly: GCA_007115665.2. NCBI lineage: Eukaryota > Viridiplantae > Streptophyta > Pinopsida > Cupressales > Cupressaceae > Sequoiadendron > Sequoiadendron giganteum. The sequence goes on along the minus strand of CM021110.1, from coordinate 190,523,972 downwards.
CTGACTCTCACTTCTTCCTAACCCTTGAAGGTCAATCCAAAGCCACAGTGCCACCTTGGAGCCTCACTTCACTTGTGGAACTCTAGTTCAGATCCATATTCTACATGCTCCCCCAACTAAGTAACTCAATCCAAATTGGGACTTTGAGGGCTTGTTGCTTGGAGAGAATAAAGTCTCAGGTCCAAGGAGTAAAAAGTAGCAAGGAAAGTTGGACATACTAGGGTTTGCGCTTGAGGATGGCATCCATGCGATTGGCTTCCACAAAGCAAAAAGGAAAATTAATTCCTTAGTGAGGTTTTGAGTGATTACTGAATCGTAAACTAAGTGCTCAAAGCACTTATTTATATGGTTTACAATGCATTGCATAAAAAATAATAAAAACCAACACACACTCCTTCTCTATGAATAGATTGCTTGCATGCAAAGCAAGCTTATTACAAAATTTTGTCCCGTAGTACTAAACCCTAACTCAGACAATCTTCTGTTAGGCCCCTGATAAGGATAACTATCAGCCTCACAATAGACCTTCTAGAAGGTTGTAAAAAAACAGCCATTTTGAAAATAGATGCTAAAAATAGGTTTCTCAGAATAAGCCCATCTCCTCAAAAATTGTGATAACTAGAAATAGCAAGTGTGGGTTAAAAATAGCAAATCTAGACAGGTGGCTCTGGATATAACTTTGACAAAGTCCTCTATTCTGAGCATGGCAAATCCTCTAAAGATGTCTGGAACTCTGATATTCTGACAAGTCAATCTTGATGCTTTGAATCTGAAAATTCTTCAATCCATTGATTCTGCATCAAACCCTAGCTTAATGCAGCAACCTTATTCTTCTTCAGAGGTCTTCTTTATGAAAACCGAACAATTGTTCTTGAAATTGACCCCAAAATATTCCAAATGAGGAATAAAAGTCTTAAAGTTAACCAGGGGCTCGAAGACATAACACACTGTTAAAGAAGTTATTGCTTTTTTTTTCCAGGGGCTTGAAGGTAACCAGGAAAAAGCTCTTAGCTAAGAATCTGAATTCTGACATGTCCCATACCTTATACATGTGATGAATCCAATATAGAATTGTTTCTATTGAGGGACATACTGCAATAAACTTGCATATCATGGTATGTGTTGGTAAAAGTTAACTTCCTGCACAGAATAAGTATAATCTAGACTTGTCAATTGGTGCAGCAATTTGAAAACCTTAAGGTGTCCGGTGGCAAATGTTCCTTTTGCATGGTGGACTTTGATACTCCTTTATTTTACCTGCATTATTCACTGGGTTAATCTTCTTTACATCTCATCTAATATCTCATCTTAACCCTAGTTCCGTGATAGTTTGACAATTTGCCTGCTTTTAAAGGCCCTTCTTTCTTCCTCACTGTTCCCATCATTCCTTAAACTTTCATTGCTTCTCAACTCCTTTGTTTCCCATTATTATTTTTTCTAATAATTTTGGTTTTTATAGGTTGTATTTCTAAAAATTAAAATCAAATTAACTTGAGCAATTCTTCAAGATTGTATTCATAAGAACTGTGTTATTGAATCTCCAGTCTCCACCTCTTTACCCAAACCAAAATGGTTCCAGTATTGTTCTTTTGTCTGGTGCTCCCCAGAAACATCCTGGGTTCTTCATAATCATCAGGACCTTCCTAGAAACCTCCTAGAAACACCGATGATGTTTCTGGAATGTTTTCAGGAAGTATCCAACATTTCCGGGAAGAACCCAATGCAAGGGTCTGCTTACATTTATTATAAATAGAACTAACTTAAATCATAATTCATAATTTATAAACATACTATATTATGAATTATGTAGTGTTTTTAATTTTGTTTATTTCAATGCTGATTTATATTTTTATACTTTATGTATTAAATTGTCCATGGTGAACTATACAAAGTTGCAAACATATTGGCATTTCTGAACCTGAACCTGTACCCATACTCATACCCTGGTAACTTAAAATAACATCTGCATACACTGGACATAATCATTAATCATTGCTTTTTAATTGTTCTTGAAAATTTACTTAATTTTGATAGATTTTGTTTTGTTCTTATGTCAACTTGACCTGTCTTTGAGGAGCTTGATGTGGTTAGGCCAGTAACTGTGTGGCTTGTTCATTGTGAAGAGCACTGGTCATTTTTTCTTGGAATCTTTTCCTTTTCAAGAGCTTGGCTTGTTGCAGCCGAATTTGTACTTGAGGGTAGGAAAATTTAGCTGCATCTTCCTTTGCTATACAACTCTATAGTGAAGTGAGGGTGCTTGAGTAACTAATATATGCCTAAAAAATACTTAGATATTATGCATGATGGAACATGACTCAAAGATTTGCAACTCTAAGCATTAAGCTTGTATTTTGTGACCTAGAAAATTTCAGTGTTTTAATATTGAACCCCAGAAGTGTAAATTCTCTTCCAGAAATTTGAGAAGTTGCATTGAATGCTAATTACCATGAAAGTGGTTCCAACTCATGGAATTCTGCTGGATATATACATTTGTGAGGATAAACATGAGATTTATACCAGTAACTTTTTATGAAATTACTTCATTTTCATTAACACTAATATTTCTGTTATTGGAAATGACTAAAATGGGGGGGTGATTAGGTTTAAATGACTAGGTTTATATTTTGCAGGAAGAGTGCAAGCGTCTCCGGCAATGTGTAAGATGTGGACTTGTTACTCGACCAACTGTGGTAATTTTTTATTTTATTATAAATTTTCCAAATGGATGCTTTGTGAGTACTAAATTATTTAAATACTTAATGTTTCTGGATTCCAGACTAATGGCTGGATCTTTTGGCAGATTGAGATTGAGGAGAAAGCTCAGGCTTTACATGAAGTTAAACTCAATGATGTGAGCGCCTACTTGGATTATATGAGAAATGAGGATAAATAAATATCAAATCTTTGTTCATCTTTTCTTTTGTCCGCTCCTTCAAATCATAGAAGAGAAAACATCTTTTAGTGATTAATCCTTTTGAAGTTCTTAGATGATCAATTTGATTGCTTCAGTAATCTTGTGTGTCTGTGATGCAGTGGTTTGAAACAGAGTTACTAAGGCTTAGCCACCTTAGGGACCGGGCAAGCGAGAAGGGCCACAGGAAAGAATATCCTATTGTCTTTTTGTTTTATCTTTTTCCTCAGTTGTCATCTGGATTCCTTAAAAGTTTCCATAGTTATATGAGCTTTAACAAACAACAAAAGTTAAACAATTTTTTTTCATAATTGTGAAATTTCTTGTCTTTCAAACATGATAGTGCTATATAGCAAATCCAGTGCATTTTAAGCTCCTTGTAGAAATTTTTAATTAAAATGGGCACTAAACACCTGAAAGCAAAAACCTCATTGACATACCACAGGAACCTAGTGACTGTATTAGGATTCTAGATTCTAAATTACTTGAAGTTTTAATGGAAAAGCACTGTATTCATGAATTTAGTGAACAACTACACATGATATGCATGAACAGGGTTAGATATGTGCTACAAATGGCTATTTTGGTATTGTTGTCTGTAAAGCATAAAAAACCTGCATATTCTGCAGGTGAAAAACATCTTAAGTTTTTTTTTCAACTTATTCAGTGGGAAAAATGTTGAGGTGGAAGAAAAACACACTTTTTGGTGGCTATTGAATTTGATAATCACACACCCTGATTCAAATACTTGTTTTCCCACTCAACTGATAGCTGGAGAAGATTGGGGTAAAACCTCAGCCTTCTCTGGATGGAAATCCTTAAATCACATCTTGTATAAAAATGTGGCTAGTACTTTGTACCATGAAACTCAAAATTAGAATCTAGTAAATGTGATCACTAGTTCAATATGAACTCCACTGGATACTGCTCTCAAGGGTCAACTCTAGTCGCATTCTGCCTAACCCAAATGATTTTGATGTGGGAAGTTGTAAATGTAATCAAATCTTCTATCAAACTAGGAGCCTAAGGATTCTAGGATAATTCTAAGTGTAAGAATTCTATTTAAAATTCTAAGTCAGATTTATTTCTCTTATGCTGAATGTGCTGATTGCAGAACATTTATATATTTCGATGTTTGCATATCAATGAGGGAACCACCTTAAATATGTTGGAGACCCGCCTCACAAGAGACGCGTCTCATGAGAGGACGTGTCTCCACTTGTGGAGACACGTCCGCTCATGGGACATGTCCCTTTAGGCGTGCGGGCTCCAAGCACAACCGATTAGCATTCGATTATTAAACTAACACACATATAACCTTTATACGTGGGAGATATATATTATATGAGTTCTGATTTTATTCAATGCAGAATTTGAACATCATTTATTATTTCGAATTTTATACATGCTTATAAATTCGAATTACTTATTTTCCAGAAATATTTCTATGAAGAGTAATTTTGATCACATATAAATGATGATGATGCAATCAGCAATCATCATTTATATCTGACCGAACCTACCTTTCATCAACACTCCCTCTTAGCTAGGGAAGATATTTCAAATCAAATAAGTAGGGATATCACCTTCACACGTGATATCAAAGATATGATATGATATCTCAATATTGTCAAGTCACATGACATTTTTCATAACACATCTTCATTATGGTATGTGCACTGACATCAAGTCACATGATGTCTACCATAATTCATGGCATATCCACAAATATATAAATATCCACCATGATTATCTCTTAAGGATCACAATGATCTTCAGATGACATCAAGTCCCATGATATCCATCAAAGTGTCTAAGAGATACTATCATGACATGTCCACAGATATCAAGTCACATGATATCTATCATGATAGTTCAACTCATCATTGTAGAGTCGTCACTTTACAATGTCAAATACAAGTGCTCATTATTAGAAAGATCGTCACCTTTCAATAATGTACACAGGGGGAGTGGGCCCATAAGGTCATGGAGTCACACACATGACAAAAGAGTTTACACATTAAACATCTTTAAATATATTAGTACAACTTCTAAACAATTTTGAATTTCAAACATAATATCAAATTACATTTCAACCATACCAAGCTTCTTCTTGAAGTGTTCAACCTTGATTTTGGAGAGAGGTTTGGTGAGAATGCTTGTTGTTTGATCATTTGTACTAATATACTCCAACTGGATCACATTCATTTCTACCATGTCTCTTACATAATGGTAGGGAATCTCAATGTGCTTAGATCTATCATAGAAGACTGTATTTACAGAGAGTTTGATGCAACTCTGATTATCACAATGAATGATTGTATTCAAGGGCTCACCAAAGAGTCCCACAAGTAATTTACGAAGCCAAACTGCTTCTCTTGCTCCCATAGAGGCTGCAATGTATTCAACTTTTGTTGAGCTTTGTGCAATTGAAGACTGTTTTATGCAAATCTAGGAGATCATAGCCGATCCTAAACTGAAGCAACATCTTGATGTGCTTTTCCGATCGGTTACACTTCCAACCCAATCTGAATCAAAGTATCCATGTAGATCTAGTTGTTCATTTCTGTAAAGAAGACCATATCCAATAGTGCCTTGAAGATATCTCAAAATATGTTTCACAACCATAAGGTGAATTTCCTTTGGCTCACACATGAACTGGCTGAGAACATTCACTGCATAGCAAATATCAGGTCTGGTGTTAACCAGATACATCAAGGATCCAATCATTTGTCTATATAGGGTTGGATCTGCACACTTGGATTCTGCTGCTGCTTCTTTCAGTTTGTGAAGGTTGGTTTCCATAGGTGTAGACATGGGTCTACAGTCCAACATTCCAAATCTCTTCAGAATATCAATAGTATATTTTCCTTGGTTTAGTATAATGCCCTTTGATTTCTGCCATACTTCCAAACCTAGGAAGTAGTGTAGAATGCCCAAATCTTTCATGTCAAATTCGGAAGTTAGATCTTGTTTTCCTTGAGCAATGAGGTGATCTTCTCCTATCATCAGCAGGTCATCAACATAGAAAATAATTATTAACATATCACCTTTGATTACCTTGAAGTAGAGATTAGGGTCTGCATCATTTTTGGAAAATCCTAGTCCCAAGAGGTAGCTGTCAATTCTTTCATACCAGACCCTAGGAGCCTGTTTAAGTTCATAGAGAGCTTTCTTTAGTTTGCACACATTTGAGTCAGGTTTATGTATCACAAAACCTTCAGGCTATTCCAGATAGACTTCCTCTTCAATGGTTCCATTTAGGAATGCAGTTTTCACATCCATTTGATGGATCTTCCAGCCTTTAGTTGCAGCAATGGCTAACACTGCTCTCACAGATGTGTAACGGGCAACAGGTGCAAATGTTTCTTCATAATCAATGCCTTCCTTTTGAGAAAAACCTTTTGCCACAAAACGCGCCTTATGTTTTTCTATACTGCCATCAACAGCATGCTTGATTTTGAAGAGCCATTTGGAAGAGACAACAGATTTCTCTTTTGGTCTAGGCACTATATCCCATACATCATTCTTTAGAATGGACTGATATTCCTCTGTCATTGCATCCTTCCATGCTTGATGTCTGAAAGTTTCTGTAACACTGACAGTTTCTGAATTTATGATGTTGTTCATTAGAGCAACATAGCTAGAGAACCGCTTGGGTCTTTTACTTTCCCTAAACGTTCCTTTGGGTGCTGAATGATTCTCGGCTTCTTTGATCATCTTGAATGATTCTCGGCTTCTTTGATCATCTTTCTAGCCCAAAGTGGCCTCTTTCTGCCATTGTCATTTGTATTCTCATCTGAAGTAGATTGAGGTTCATTTGGCATTTCTTTCGGATACTCCCTCTGAATCTCAGGAACAGGTTCCATTTCAGGTACTCTAGGGGAATAAGTTTCTATCTCACTAGAACTTCTTGCCCTTTTGAATGCAATGTCTTCTTCAAAGATGACATCTCTGCTCAATTCAATTTGTTTCTGCTCGGGTATGAAAATCCTGTAGGCTTTGGAGGTTTCACTATATCCCACATATACCCCTTTCTTTCCGGAAGGTTCTAGTTTGAATCTCTTCTCTTTGGGCACATGAATATAGACAGGGCAACCAAAAATCCTAAAATGACTAATATCAGGTTTTATTCCGGTAAAAGCTTCTTCAGGAGTTTTGTTATCTAGATGAAAATGAGGACATCTATTTTGAATGTATACAATAGTTCTAGAGGCTTTTGCCCAAAAGGAGGTTTCAATGTTTTGGTCAAGCAACATTGCTTTGGCAGCTTCTACAATGGTTCTATTTTTTCTTTCAGCAACCCCATTTTGTTGAGGGTTGTAGGCAACTGTGAACTCCCTCTTAATTCCCGCACACATGCAAAATTCCTTAAAAATTTCAGAGGTGTATTCTTTCCCATTGTTCGTCCTCAAGATTTTTATTTTCTTCCTGGAGAAGTTTTCAGTAAGGGCTTTGAACTCTTTGAACCTTTTGAGGATTTCTATTGACTCTTTACACTTAAGGAAATAGATCCAGGTTTTCCTAGAGAAATCATCTATAAATATGACATAGTATATAAATCCTGCTTTGGAAGGTACAAACATGGGTCCACATAAATCAGAGTGAACTAGTTCTAATACATTTTGGTTTGCTCAAGCTATTGTGAAAGGATCCCTTTGTATTCTTTCCTAGGGCACAACCTTTACAAGTTCCTTCATGAGATGGTTTTAACTTAGGTAAGCCTGTTACAAGTTTTTCTACAGAAGGTAGGGCACGGAAATGAAGGTGTCCTAATCTTCTATGCCAAATCTCATTTGAATCAAAAGTGTCAAGGGTAAGGGCTTGCTTAACCTCAATGCAAAGTTTGTAAAGATACCCTTGTCGTAAACCTATGGTTTGGGCTTTCTTGATAGTTGAGTTCTTAGGCCATGCTAGAACTTTCCCATCCATAAAGGTAACTCTATATCCATTGTCTTCAAGGGCAGAGATGGATATTAGATTCCTCTTTATTCCAGGTACAAATAAGACTCTAGTGAGCTGAAGAGAAAGACTAGATTTCAATTTGATGGAGCAAGTTCCAACCCCTTTTACAGGGTGTGCAAAATCATCCCCAATGGTTACTTCTTCATCAGTCTTTTCAGTCATAGTGTCAAGGTGTTCTCTGAACCTTGTGATATGTTTGGAGGAACCACTATCAATTACCCAGCTGTGGGTGTGTAATGTTTCGTACCTATCTTGTCCTTGGTTTGCTCGTTGATTAGGTTTAGAGTTTCTTCTTCCCAAAGGAATGTTCTCCTAGTTTCAATAATCCTAGATTTGAGTCCTGTATTCGACATATTAACAACATATTTGTTAGCATTAACATCTACCATCCCAAATAAGACATAATCAGAAAATACAAATTAACAAAACATAAGAAGAGTTGGTTAACCCATCAGGAGAGAAGAATCCCTAAGGGCCAATGGTCTACCACCTCATGTTACCCAACCTATTTCTTAGGCCAACGGGGTAATAACCATATGTGGAATTCCCCATCCCTCCTGGACCCAAACCTTGCCTTGGGCCAACGGGGCAGTATGCCCAACCCAAGTCTCAAGGCCAACGGGGTGGAAGCCTAGATGGGGTTTACAGACAAACCACTTAGGTCATGACTCCACTCTCTTGGCGGGATCATATATATGTTCAGGGGTCTATTTATAGTTACTGTTCCCAAGTATGTTGATGACCAGGTCGATCAATCATAAACCCGGGGTTACACAGTCCAGTGGTTCCAATTAGTTTCACCCAGTCGCACTAGGCATGTGCCTCGTTGCGAGTTTAGCCTGGGAAAGTTAGTTCCAAGATAGAGGCCAGAAGTTGTGTCAAGCATCTAAAGTTTCGTATTCACATTGTTAATTTATTCCCGGAATGAAATATTACGTATCAAAGTTACATCTTCCTCATAAATGGAGTCATTCAGCATGGCAGACAATTAAAGCAGGCCCTATTCTGAGTTATTCACATATTAGATAGGATGATTAAAGATAAACAACTATTTTATACTAAACTAATCATGATGTGCAGACAATAATGCTTACAAAGTTAGAATGACCAGTCCTCTATCATTACATGATTTATAAGTTCTAAAACTAGGAATTCTAGACATTAATTACTAAGTGAATTACTTCACCTGAATTGTTGTGTTGGGTCTCCTATGGTAGACTTTATTGAGTACTTCTCGTAATACCCCTTATGGATTATTTCTTAGATTCGTTTTGATATTTCAACTGAAATATCCAAACAGGCCTGGAATCAATGGCTCTCTAAAGCCCTTAGCGATCCCCTAACTGGTTGTATCTTCTAATCTCCTTTATACCCTCCTTTTTGTTCCTCACACTTATCATTGTCCTTCATATACTTGTATCCCTTCATAAGGAGGGACACCTCTCTTTGAATAGAGACGATTCTCCATTAATTACTATTCACAGGAATCTTAATCCATGTATCATAAGAAATTATGGTTGTTGTATCTACCATGTTTTCTACTTCCTACCCGTCTTTTCTATTTCTCCCTCAAGCATTTATCCTTTTATATCCTTGATTGGAACAAATGAACCGTCTTTTTATTAAAGATCACTTATGTTGATCGCACCTTTTCAAAGGATTCTCTTGGCCTACGTTAATCACTTATTTTTGTATTAGTTAAGGTTTGACGGTGAAGGAGCTTTACCATAGCCTATCCTATCCTCATGTCGACTACTCAACTATGTTCAATTCATATGCATGGCGGTGATTAACTATTTGTCTATGCGACAGTGTATTCGCAGATCATGTATATGTTGGAAGACGTCGACACTACAATCTGAGTCGACCATTACTAACTTTCAGAAACCGTTCATGCCGATAACACAAGAAGTTTTAATAGTGTCGAGTCTTTGTTTTGATATTCATTTATCTCCCTTGTTGGATTATCGGGTCTTTGTTGTCCCGCCTTTGCTTGCGATTAATACTGGGAGTGTAGAGTCTTAATTGGTTACCCTTGTTTGTTGGCTCCATTATTCTTTTCGCAGGACAGTTTCTATGCACGGGACGGGATCGCACTCTTGTATCTATGTCGGTGTCATGAATGTTCAGGATTATTAGTAACTATTTTCATTCTCAGTTCCAGATAGGTTTGCGACTGTTGCACTTCACGTCTGAGAGTATCCAAGACTGTCGGCATCACTTTTTGATAGTCGAATAGAGATTGTTGGAACCACATAGACGCCATTCTTCCAAGGACAACATTGTATGAGTCATGGTAGAGCTGCGTTGTAATATGTCGACGAAATTCGCCATAGCTCGGAGACGAGTTAGGTTCCTTATCAATATTCATGATTTGTTTTGATATATTCTTTTGTTCTTATTATTTATTTCCTGCCAGCGTTTCTTGATGGAGGTATCTATTTATTATTTAATGTTTCTTTTCAATTATTCTTTTTCATAAGAATTCCTTTATTATTAATTTTTATATTTTGCAGATGGTCTAATTATATCATGATATCTATAATATAATAATTATAATTACAATATTGTCTTTGACAATTGTAACAAATCATTGATATTTTTAAATATGTCTTTGTTACCTAATTGCTTAATTTCGGGGACATGACAGGGTGTTGTTAGATACTTGACTAGATAAGGTTGTATATAACACAAAGTTCTCAGATTCATGATCTGAATTTGACTTTCCTACTTTGGCAAAAGATGCTTGTTGCTTTGATCTATCAGGGCACTTCATTGCATAGTGGCCATATTGATCACATCTGAAGCATTGTACTTGAGAGATGTCTTTCCTCTTAGAAGATCCCTTTCCATTCGAATTTCTCTTTCTTTTAAAAGATCCTCTCTTGTAGGAGTTTTTCTTACTGCTTTTATTAGATGTTGTGTTGAGTACATGAATGTCTTCATCTATGTTCTTCTGTTTATTTTCTTTTGTTGAGAGTCTTGTTTCCTCTTGAAGGCAGTCTGTTCTTAGCCTATCAAACTTGGGGAGTTTAGATCTCGCACTTATTCCATGAACAAATGACTCCCATGAGTTTGGTAGGCCTCCTAATGCAATTAGAGTTAACTCTTTGCTATCAATCTGATATCCAATTGTGGATAGTTGATCCCTTAGTTCAGTGATCCTCATGAAGTATGCACTAATTGTTTCTCCTTTGTTTATTTGGATATTGTTGATTTGCCTCTTTAATGCAAGAGTCCTACTGGTGTTGTTGATCTCATAGGTGCTCTCAAGAGATTTGAACATTTGATATGCAGTTTCATGTTTTGCTAGGATGGGCACTATATGATCCCTAACTGCATCTACTAAGATTTTCATGGCCTTTTCATTGTTTTCAATCCATTGAGTTTTCTCAGGATCAGCCTTTGGTTCCCTTTTGTTTTCTCTCACAAGTGAGTCTATTTTATTCTCTTTAAGAATCATCATGATTCTAAATTTCCATGATGTGAAGTTGTTTGCTCCTGCAAGACGATCTTCAAATCTGATCACACTTGACATTATGAAGAATGTGATGTGAATTCGATTTTAAAAAATACGAATTTTCTTAAGCAATCTGATATCTAGATTTGATTTGGATTCACTTAACTTGGCTCTGATACCATGTAAATGTAATCAAATCTTCTATCAAACTAGGAGCCTAAGGATTCTAGGATAATTCTAAGTGTAAGAATTCTATTCAAAATTCTAAGTCAGATTTATTTCTCTTATGCTGAATGTACTGATTGCAGAACATTTATATATTTCGATGTTTGCATATCAATGAGGGAACCACCTTAAATATGTTGGAGATCCGCCTCACAAGAGACACGTCTCATGAGAGAACGTGTCCCTTTGGGCGCGCGGGCTCCAAGCACAACCGATTAGCATTCGGTTATTAAACTGACACACATATAACCTTTATACGTGGCAAATATATATTATATGAGTTCCGATTTTATTCAATGCAGAATTTGAACATCATTTATTATTTCAAATTTTATGCATGCTTATAAATTCGAATTACTTATTTTCCAGAAATATTTCTATGAAGAGTAATTTTGATCACATATAAATGATGATGGTGCAATCAGCAATCATCATTTATATCTGACCGAACCTACCTTTCATCAACAGAAGTAACTGAAAATCCTATAGAAGAATGAATCCTATAAAAACAAGGTGAAATTGCTCTAGTGAAATTTTTCATGTGAAACAATGTTTACATTAGTGTCAGGTTCATTTATGAATATGGTATATTTAAAGGATTTCCACTTCCGATTCTCTTGTCGCTAGTTGTCTAGTAAATTGTTTTGATTAATGGGTATGGTTTGAATAAGAGGTTTACATTAAGATTTATGTAATGATCTTTCAGCAGTAATTCTAAGGAATCATATCCATAAAATATAGAAATTATGTGTTTGCTCAAACAGAGTCTCAGTTGTACATATTATAATTAAATTTCATGCCTTTCATCAATAAATCTATGAAGCAAATAATATAATAGATTTTATGAGACTTATTGTAATTAGTCATCAGGGCTTCTTGGAAGCTTTTTTGAAAGCACACAGTAGGGGTTTGCCAAAATGTTTTGCTAGGGTTCTTAGAGTATTTCTTGAAGGCCTTGCAATGAATTTCCTTCAATGTTCAATTAAGAGTGTATTACTGGAATCATGTATACTAGCACTGCAATTCATGATTTTGATTAGTCAGTCAATGCAACAAGGGAGAAATAGGTGTTCCCCAACTTTAATAAACTGTTTAGGGCCACATTATTTCAGGTTTGGTGAGAGAGATCTATCTATAATGAGCTGACAAGTCATGCAATTCTTCTTTGAGTAATACAAAAGCCATTATACATTTGTGTCAGGTGATATTTTGAGTGTTATGAGAGGAATGCAATTAATGTGATTTAATATGTAATTCGCTACATCTTAATCTATATTAGTCCTGTTGAATAGTTGAATCTGAAAAGTAATTGTAATGTTTTGGTGGTTGTTGGGAATAGATCTGGAGGGGCAATGTTTTGGGTGTAGTTGTTGAGATACTGCTTGCTGTGAATGAGAACCATTGATTAGATGTGAGGGATTTTTGAAAGATCCCTTCATGCAGAGGATTGATTGCAAGCACTGCAGCATTCAACACATTTTAAAAAAGAGAGAAAGAAGATCTTTGGTGCTTGATATTGAGCATGGTTGGAGGGTTTATTGAAGACATGGTAGCAGAAGAAGAATGCTACTATCTACAAATAATCTTATGTCAGAAATGACATTTAGACTTTGAGGATGACAAGTTTGGGAAAGTGAATGAAGGCCTTGGTTGGAGATGCACAACAGTGAAAGCAATACTCAATGGCTTGCTCTAGTCCTAAACACTAAGTAATTGGGAGATATGACAGATATTTTTCTCTATTCATTGGACCTTCAACTATCTTTTGTGCACTCTGACATTGTGGGTGGAAATTAGAGAGCCAAACATGGAGACAATAGAAGTTTAATATGTACTGAAATTCTCTCAGTGCACAATGATGTGATTCGATCTGAAATATCTCAGTCTTTTAGCTGACCAAGATTCAGTCATTGATCTTGCACTGGTTTAGTGATGACATGTGTATGATGCTTTGACAACCCTACTAGGTGATAATGTACCAAAATTGGTTATAACCATGGTTGAAAAACACTTGGCAATAACTCAACTGACCCAGAATTTTCAGTCACTCAGGACTAGGCAAAATATTGGGGGAAAACCTGGCAATAACTTGGCAAACTTTCTGAACATTAAAAAGCACATAAATTTGTTAAAAAAATATCTTCCAAAACATGCATACTACTGAATATATGGAACACACGACTGAAATTCAATACACTTCACAGACCAAAAAATGAGCTCAATACATATCAACTTTGAATGTCAATATAAATAAAGGATACAAGTTATAGTTTCAATGTTCATAATCTACTTGTGGATGCTGTTTACTTTTTGGAAAAATGGAAATCAACAAAAACCCTAACAAAAGAGAAAAAAATAAATAAATAAATAAAACTAAAAACTAGTAGCCTAAGAGTAAATGAATTACAAGAAAACCTAACAGTAAACTAGTTACTGAAAAACAATCCTCGGTTACTGCATAAAAAGTTTTCAGCTTCTGCACAATAGTCTTCTGTTGCCGGCAACAAGTTAGTTACAATGATAGCTGAAGTTCTTGGTATGTAGAAGCAATTTTTAGGGATTTCAACAGTGATAATTTTTGACTTAAGTTGTAACTTTCAAAGCACCTTTGTTCAAGGGTTGATGCTCAGACTGTTGTTAATGTTTATGATTTTTTAACAGGGGAATGGATCCCCAGTCCACAATTAATATATTAAAAAGGAAAAAGAAACTCTTAATGGTGAATAAAAAATAACAAAAGCAACAAAAAAAGAAGAAAAGAAAATGCCTTGAAAATAAAATAGTAAACAGGAAAAAAAGCCTACCAGGCTACCACCACTTAAAAATTCACTGAAAATTTGCTCTTTAACACCTACAAACCCCAGCTGAATGCTTGCAAACCCTAGCTGAATGCAGAGCTCAAGAGAACATTGTTAAAATGAGTAGAATGGATCTTTTTTCAGGTGGACAGAGTCATATTTGTGGCCAAATTTCTTCACCAAAACTTGTTGAGCTTTTACCAAGTAATTGGTGAGTTATACCACTAGAAACTCTCAACAATTTTGACTCGTTAATTATCTGCAAGATGTGAAGATTCCATGTTACTGAGAGGTAGAAATGTTGCTCAGGATGTGAGGAGCTTCCAATCATAACACATTTTAGGGATTTTGAATGTGAAGCAAATGATCCATCGATGCTTGACTTTAAAAACAATGACGGTAAGGGTTTGGGGCATCTTTTGGCCACCTTGAAGCATGAATACATGACAAGTGCAGTTCTGTGAGATGATCAAGATAGAGGTTCCAAGGTCCATTTGAGACTTATATGACTATGTATACATTCTAGAAGCCATTGTGTTACAAGAATAACACAGGGTTTTCATTGTTGGTGTTTTTATACCTATTTAGCGATTTCATTTGTGTAAATCATGTGTTTTCTCATTTGGATGTCATTATTTGTGGTGTTCATCAATTCTTCTACCATTTCTTATATTGTAGATTTAAGGATTATGCTAATTAGACATTCTAGCATGGTAAACATCTATATACATGTTTACGTTGCCATAGACCACTGCTTTAATCCCAAGCTTTCAGCTTTGTACATAGTTGATTTCAGCATAGATCTGTAGATATATCTGATTGTCAATATTGTAGCTGTGCTTATAGTCATTGATATACAGGAATCAACCATAAGGATGTAGAAGGCAGATTATAATTGTAGCTATCATCAATTTTCAATATATCTGTATGTAGAGTTCTAGTATATCTTGCAGGAGGATATGTAAGCTTGGGTTTGCTCCCAAGTTATGATGTCAATCCAGCGGTACCAAATTTGAATATGATATAATATAAATGGAAAACAATTATCTTGTGAGGTTCACAAGGGGGTCTCATCGGCCAGATTGCATGTCACTTGGGTTTGACCCAAAAAACCCACCTTGACCTTTTTATCTTTTGTTCATTAGATCAACAACATAATCATATTAATTTATTATGAGAAGAATTGCAGCAGCTGTGTTGTGCACTTATAGATCAGCTTTGGATGATAGTGTTTTTCTAAATCTTGTGCAAGGCAGTAACAAGCTAACAACAGATAGTCTCATTTAATGACCAACAAAAGACACAAATCTTGATTAACATTTACCTTTAAAACATAGTTCCACGGGGACGCGTCGCCCCCAAAAATGGAGCCGTTTCGGAGATGGGGACGTTTCCGAGATGCGGAGACATCAGGGAAACGTCCCCCAGCTGTCCCCCCGTTTCTCCGCCGCTTCCGAGACGTTTCCCTTTTGAGGGGACTTCTGGACGTCCCCGAGACTTCTAGGGGTCCCGCAAAATGCAGGAGACTTCCAGAAGTCCCCCTTAAAATGCAATTAAAAAATGAATTTTTTTTTAACAAAAGCTAAAATTTATAAATTTTAAAGTCTTCTTGAACGCCTAAAAGGCTAAATCGAAATCTTTTGACTTGATTTTTCAACTATACTTCATTTTGGCCGAATGTTTACACTTTACACGAGTCTGAGGTTTAGTGTGGACATTTGAGGACAAAAATGGTGATTGAAACCAGGTATGAGGACTGAAGTGTGTATTTCTGTATAGACCACATTAAGTGTATAGCTCGCTTCGTCCACTTCAGATGATTCAATATTATGCTTGTGCAATGGTGTCAATATGTTTGTTGATTCTCCAAATGCTGATTTCTCTTTTTTCTAAAATAGATTTAAGGGTTATTTCTTTCATTATTATCAGATCATCAATATTCTGATTGCTTCCCCTACAAATTTTTTCAATCTCATTAATAAGAATATTATGGGTAGCACACAACAATCTCTATATGGAGATATCCTCGACACCAAATCTACATTCTGTAGAGCATAGTCTCTTGTGCAGCCTGTGTGATATTATGTTCATGAGATGAGGAGTGGTACATGCACCATTCTTGTTTGTTTCAAAGCTTCTAAAGTGATTTCATGCTCTATTGTGCCCTTTAGACCACATTCTGTTGTGTATTTCTGTCAAACAGTTTATGCTATAACTGCATATGCCTTTGCATGCATGTTTACCATGGCATTCTATGAGATGATATCTCTATTAAGACAATTTGTCAAACATATAAATTGCTTTATCTACATGCCATAATGGTATTGCAACCACCAATTGTATTTGCTTTAAAATTTTCTTACTCTATTTTCGCATCCTATAAATTGTATAGACCACATTCTGTTGTGTATTTATGTCAAAACAGTTTATGCTATAACTGCATATGCCTTTGCATGCATGTTTACCATGGCATTCTATGAGATGATATCTCTATTAAGACAATTTGTCAAACATATAAATTGCTTTATCTACATGCCATAATGGTATTGCAACCACCAGTTGTATTTGCTTTAAAATTTTCTTACTCTATTTGTCAAATGAGTGTTTTATCATTATGCAGCAAGCACGGGTAAGGGACTGTTAGACTGAATACCTTAAAGAGATGTCATCTCGTGGGATGCAATGAAGTGCAGGCTTGCCCGCACTTCATTCCATCCCACAAGATGACATCTCTTTGAGGCATTGAGAATTTCAGTCTAGACTCTAACAATCTCGTGCCTTGCCCATTTTAATTTTTAAATTTTAATCGATACATTTGCAGCCTACAGGCAGGAGGATGCTAGCAAAGGTTCATTGTTTCAATGTTCACTAGTTAATGAAATCATTGCAATGTGTTTAAACTAAACTATACTTATTCCTTAGGCTTCTACAGTTATACATCTTTTTGTAACTATTTTTTCAAGTACTATATGTATTTCAGCACACCGCTCCCCCGCCGTCCCCCCGCCGCCCCCAAACTTAGGCCCCCCGAAACCCGTCCCCCCGCCACCCCCAAACTTAGGCCCCCCGAAACGTGTCCCCCCGTCCCCGTCCCCGAAAATCCGTGGAACTATGCTTTAAAATCAATCTTTATTTTCTTTTGTTAGAGGGGTAAACGCTTTTGACCTGGAGCTATGAACCGGTGAGGTTACAAATGGGGGACCTCATCCCCAACATAAACAGTCAACCATTACACCCCAACGGTGTTTGAAACTTGGTGGCAAGAACAACAACACCACAGTTAAGCCATCACACTATGCCAATACTGGCTAAAATCAATCTTTATTAATCACTCAAAGGAAACAAATTAATTTGAGTGACTTAGCTGGGTGGAAAATATCCTTGAGTGAAACAACCATTTGCTGTCAATCTCAAAGATTCTACTGCATCTTCCTTAGGGTATTGGTTGAAGAGATTGAGATCTTGTTCTCAAGGCCTCATTGTAGTTTTCATAAATTGAACTTGTTATGTTTTGTTAGTGTGTAGGTGGCTAACTATTTTGTTAGTTACTTGTCAGCTTTGGGCGGTTGTTAAGAGATCATTGTAAGTGGCTTTTAATGATTGTGGTCTAATTGGCAATCATCAGGAACATTAAATAAAATTCTCATACACAGGGAAGAAAGTCTGTTTTGTTCAGCTTCAGGATTTTCCTTTCCCTTGGGACATTATGGATTGTTTGGGAGGTATTGCAATATAGCTAAGCTACTGACAGTGGATAAACCAAACAAGCAGAGGGCTTGTAAATTAGAAGTTGAGAAGCTCTAGTTGGAAGCTCAGGAAGCGATTGGAGAGGATACCCAATAGACAATGGAAAGCCACTTTTCCCACAAGGTGAGGAGGGCAATTGCTGTTGACTCTTGAGGGAGTTTTGCCTGTATTTTTTGGGCTTACAGCTCTCATGCCTCCATTGGAAATAATATGTAGGCTCAGATTTGGTGTCTTTTGGTTTTGTTGTAGGTTTTATCTTTCCTGTTTTTGGTGGTGGGGAATCATTAGGATTTTCTTAGCTGTTTTTTGGCTGTTTTGGGTCATTCTCCTTTTTGTTAGTCTACATTTTTTATCGCTTTCAATGTTTCCAGTTTGTTGGCGAGGGCCCCAACGGACTCCTCTCTAACTTAATCTTTAAAAAATATAAAGATATTAAAATTGATTACAAAACGAAACAAAATATTTGAAGGTAGAACACACAACTTTTGAGCTCATTTGTGCATTTGTAGGAGTATTTTACCAATTCTCCAGATTTAGCAGCACCAGGGATGCTCATTGATTGTAGACAATTCCTTCTGATTCCGCATTCTCCTTTTTAAACAAACCTTTTTAACTTAAATTATAATAAGTTTAATGTTTATTATTATTTTATTTATATTAACAAATTTAAGAATGTTAGACAGCTCCTTCCGATTACACATTCTCCTTTTTAGTAAACCTTTTTTATTTAAATTTTAGTAAGTTCAACATTTATTATTATTTTATTTATTATTAATAAGTTTATTCTTTTTGCAGTTTAATATTATTAAGTCATTAGGGCATGGTGAGATGGTTAAAGTTTGATGTTGTTATTGTTGCCACCTAGGTTCAAACCTCCGGTTTTCCATTGAGCTTGCTGGCTTTGTATCACTGCTGGGCCACTGCCTTCATGGGTTTGAACAGTGTGTTAATGCTGTGGATGGGGTCTCCCATTCATGGCCCACCAAGTAGAAGTCCATATTCACAAATTAAAAAAAAGAGTTAATTATTAAATAGTTAATTATATTTTATGTATATTTATATTTTTTTAATTGTGTTTGTATAGCCAGCCATATCCATAATAGGGGACTTCAAAAATGGCCTTACCTGTATCTGATACAAATATTGTATCTGTATCTGTGCAACTCTGCTTCAATGTGCTTTGTGAATGCAATAAAGACTGGTTTTTTAGCAGTCACTGGGAAAAACTAGTTTAGGGAAGAGAATCTTGACCCTGTTTGCACATGTTTTGGTGGCTAATTCACATGTACTATAGCCACGTCCTTATTTACTCATACATCCTGATTTGAATGATGTTCCTGTACCTGTACCAGTATCCCCTGACTCTAGGTAAACTCTTTTAAGTTCTTTTATTGCACTGACTGCATAATGAATCACTTCTCTAAGCTCTTTGAATAATCTGCAAATCAACATGTAACCTTCTCAACGAAACTGCTCTACAAGCTGCAAGGACAGCAGCTTTATGCTTCACTTCGGTTAAGGAAATAGCTGCCATTTCTGTTTCTTGCTAAGCCAATAAACAATTCATGTTCCTAGGACAAAAGCATATTCTAGAGTATATTTACTATCATATGTTGTGTCTGCTCAATGAGCATCAGTAGTACCAACAATCTCAGAGCTTTTGTCTGTGAGAGACATCCCACTGTGGGTCAAGATGATCATCATGGAGACATCATACAAACGAGGTTGGATAGAATGAAAACTCTTATTGACATGGTAGCTAATGAGTTGAGTCCAAATGGTATTTGAAGTGTCCTGTGAGTGTGTTTCCTACTGATGGCTCAGAGGTGAAAGATTACTTCCAAGCTACCCTTGCAAGGGCACATACTGATGGTGAGCCCGGTGTGCTTCAGAAACAACTTTTAGAGTTTGCAGAACTGACCGCACAATTGACATTGGGTGTGAGGTGTGATAAATTAGTCATAGGTCAAAAGAATCAACTAGTATTGGAGCACGCAAGTGGACAGTGGAGTTTCAGAATGAAGGAAACCTGCCATTTTCCTTTTGTTTCAGTTTGCAAGTTATTTACAGAGAGGAACTCATCAACCTGTAGCTTCATCTATTCACTTGATAAAGACGATTACATACATGGTAACAGAGAAATTAGTTTCTGTTCACAGTATTCTTTGCCCTCAAACTCGACAGACATCAGACTTTGACCAGCAACACAATTATGATGTAGATGCAGAGGATTCTGCACAATTTGATCAGGAGGTTGTTGAGATGCCAAAACAGGTTTTGTTGGTTTACGATTCAATATATTCAAAGAGCTGGCTACGGTGACATTGATGACACTGAAGAGACTGAAGCCTTTTTGGAGCATCCAGAGGCAGAGGATTACACACTGACCATTTGAACATATATGAAACTGTATTGCTTTATAGCTTTAGCTTTCATTGCTTGATGTAGACACTAGATCTACTTGAATACTGTACATGTTATGATTAGCTTTAAATATTTATTTGTTGTATTGCTGTGTGACACTGACATTGTATTTTCATTTTGACACTTTGGCTACTTCTTTTTAAGAGAAAATCAACGATTGCTTCAGACAACACTATTGTTATGTTTATGATTTATAATTTTATTTTAATTTGTCATTTATTAAAAAAGCTTTTTGATCAGGAGGTTATCAAGATGGGAAAACAATAAACATGCTTTGTTGGGGTGTTATTGAATGTCTTTGACTAGCCTGAGCACAGTAACGGTGATGACATTATAGAAGCCAGAACCTTTTTTGGAGCATCCAGGGGCAGAGTATCAAGCATAGACCATTTGAGCTGATATTAGTGTATATGATATTGTATCAGTTTGACTTTTATGTGACATAGACAGCAATACTAGTTACTTTATTTCTGCCAAAAGTTAAATTTATTAATTTTGTTGCTGAACGATGCAGTGATGTTGTGTTTGTATTGTTGTATGTTCTTTCTGATGCTTTGGTTTCTATTTTTGATGAGAAAATCAATAATTGCTCCAAGCCATGTTATCATTCACATATATGATTACTTATAATTGTAATTTATCTTTTATTTCTTTATTGTTTCCCCATTCCCTCCAAATTGGGACCCTTCAGACCAGAGGTTCATCTTTGCATATTAACATATTATTCTGATATTTTCTGGTTCAATGGAAGTAACAGACATAATTTTCATAGGCGACCAGGAAGGCATCCATTTACCTTGTGATTTTTTTTTGAAAATCTGTGGTGGCATGTGAGGTGCATTCTAAGGATTCTATTTACCTCTTGCACTTGTTTTATATTGTCAGCATGAGTTACTTTGGTAACAAAATCAAACCACCTCAGCACAAAAGTGTATTTCCATACCATTTTCTATGGTACATTTTCAGAAATCTATTGACCTTCAGAAATGCCGTATTTATTGAGCTTAATAAAAGGTGCTTAGGATGCTTCAAGCTTTGAATCGCCTTAAGATTGTGTTTTTATCAGCATTCCCCTCTTACCATAGATAAAAAGGTTTAGACAAAAACCTTGCTGATAAAACCTGAAAAACACATGTTGGTGGGCTTGGGCCTGTACATTGTCAATGCCATCGATTGTTTTGGGATATGTGTAGCGAACTTGTGGCCAACATAATGCTTAATTAAGTTATATGATCATTTATATAGCTTTATATAGGTAGTTAGGTTGGCCTGGGTGACATCCATGACATAAGTATGCTATATATAGGAGGTAGTGGTTAGTTTATTATTATATTGTGAATTTTGTTCTTGCTAAAGACTTTTGGAGGTTTGCACTTTCAAAGTGGCTTATTATTATCAAGTATTTGCATTTAATCCCCATTGCATTCTTCTCTTGTGTAAGTTATTTCATTACAAATGGTATCAGAGCATGACCTTGGCATCCATAAACAAGAAACAAGGCATTTTTGTTTTCAAATTAGGAGGTTGAGTTGTCAATCACATATTTGTCTTGTTTGGAAAATTTTGTTCTAGAATTTGGAGGGTTGATCAAGGGCATGCTGAGGTAGCTATAGTCCAGATTGGAGATTGATTGAAGTATTTTTTATTATTGTGAAATTAGGGTTTCATCCTCATTTGGAGATCTGTCTAGATCTCACAAACTGCTGTGAATTTGTCTACCATTTTTTTATTCAAGCTGGAGGAGCATTCAAGAAAATTAGTGTCCAAATTTCAGCTGTTGATGGCCAATATTGAGTTATTGCAATTTTACAGTTTTTGTAAATTTGCTGCTTAGGCTGTGGCTTTTAGAATACTTCAGATCTGTTTACATTTTTTGAAAACTCACAAAAAATCATTAAGGGTCTGTTCATTGAATTTTTGATTTTGGGGCCAAGATAATTCCTAAATCATCTATCTGAAGTTAGATCAATTGTGTAAATCTGATTTTGCATCATCAAGCCTTAGCATGATGAGGCCCTAGACTAGAGGCTGAGGAAAAAATTCCTCCATTAGGAAAAAATCCTAACAAAGAGGATATAGATTTGGTTTCAGGCTTAGGAGTGACTTAAGTCATGATGTCATCTCCACTGAATGATAAAGTTGGCTAGTTAGAAGGGTATGCACAACAGGGAAGGATAAATGGCTAATGTGCAAGGTGAATTGGCAAACATCCATAAAAAATTGTCCTCTATCAATGATTCTATCTAGATGCTATCATTATCACCACCGAGTGTCCACTCCCATACTTGCCCACCCCCATTGTTCTAGTCAATCAGGGTGGATTGTTAGGACAACCATATGCTAGCAAAAGTAGACATGCAAAAGTTTGATGGAAAGGATCCAGTCACTTGAATTAACCAAATAAAGATTTTTTTGGATATTCATTGGATCCCATCAGGACAAAAGGTAATAGTGGCATCCATAGATCTGTAAATTGAGCAATTCACTTCGTATAGATGGTTGAGTGCTCAAAAAAAGAAGAAAATCCTTAGTGTCACTTGGTCAATTTTTATAGAGGAATTGGAAATACAATATAGCAACAGTCTATTAGAGAAGTACTTTAGCTTGTTAGCCAAACTGTAAAATAGGATTAGTTAAGGATTATATTCAACAATTCTAGAACCTATCCTTGCGAGTACAAACAATTATGAAGAACTTAAATGATTTGTTCCTTGGTGGGCTCAAGGATCACATCCAACATGGGGTATGCATGTTTATTTCTCTTATTGTACCTAATTCTTTTATCATGGCAAGTAGGGTAGAGGAATAGTTTTTGGCTCCCAAAAGGCAAAGGTTTAGTAGCAGAATAGATAAGAGCTTCCCATGACACCGTTCCCTTAGCTTGCTAGATGGATCCTCAACAAATCAAAAAAAAAGGGCAAAAGGCTTATGTTTTAACTGTGATAGCAAATACAGTCGAGGAACATAAATGTGCCAAAAATAAGTTGTTCTTGAAGGGGCTAGTGAGGAAGAAGAAGATGAAGAAGTCTTAGGGGTCATTGATGAGCTAGAGGGGAAATCAATTGATACCTAATCATCTATTTTGTGTCATGTGCGTTTTGGTATTAGCACTCTACGAAACTTCAGGGTAGTGGGGTTCTTGAAAAAAGAGAGTGACAGTATTGATAGACTCAAGAAGCACCCACAACTTCATCAATAAGAATTTAGCTTCTTGTTTGAATTGTTTTATCTATTCAGTTCTAGAATTTCAAGTCATGTGTGCAGATGGGTGTATGGTCAGTTGTTTAGGGAAATGCCATGGCACTAAACTTTTCATGGGAGAATACCGATTAGATTGCTATATGTTTGCTATCTCCATTTGTGGAACAAACATTGTTTTGGGAGTCCAATGGTTTACTACATTATGAATAAATGAGATGAACTTCTCAGATCTATTCATGCATTTTCACTCAATGGGTAGGATGGTTGAACCAAGAGGTTTATGTGCAAAGTCTCCATAAATGGTAAACTCCCATCAAGTGCAAAAGATGCTTAACAAGGGGGTAGACATGTTCACAGCCCAATTGTTTTCATTAGAAGCATATCAATCAAAGGTTTGTACACCGCTAAATATACAAGTAGTTGTAGATATGCATTTAGTAGTTTTTGGAGATATGCCAAAAGGATTGCCTCCCAAAAGAGCACATGATCATGCCGTTGAACTAGTACTTGGGAGCCAACCACCCAACACCAGGCCCTATAGGTACCCATATGCACAAAAAAGTGAGATTGAGATGATGATACGAGAGATACTAGAGGTAGGGATTATAAGGCATAGTTAGAGTGCTTAGTTGTCTCCAATAGTAATAGTGCACAAAGAAAGATGAAACTTGGTGGAGCTCTCCTGATTACAAAGAGCTCAACAAGTATACCATAAATGTTAAGTTCCAATTCTAGTATTTGATGATTTGTAAGATGAGCTGAATTGTGCTAGTTATTTTATCAAAATTGATCTTTGTTTTGGTTATCATCAAATTTGAACTAGAGATGAGGATATATACATAAGGTAACTTTCTGAACCCATGATGGCCACTATGAATTTTGGTGATGCCCTTTGACCTCACAAATGCATCATCTACTTTTTGAAGTTTGATGAACTCTATTTTTAGGCTATTTTTGCAAAAAATTGTTTTGGTAATTTTTGATGACATCTTAATATATAGCAAAACATGGGAGGAACACTTCAATAGCTGAATAAAGTTTTGGATAATTATGCTAAGCCATCCAAATGTGTTTTTGGAGTAACAAAGGCAAGTACTGTTAGTGTTTCTTAGATCAGATTAGACAATAAAGTACTCAATAGAATTGCAACACATAAGACAATGAACACAACAAGATACCCTGGGAAAACCCTCCTCTTGAGGGAGAAAAAACCCAGCAAATGATTCTCTTATATATGATAACACAATAACAGAAATCTGCTTACAATTCAGGCCCAACAATGGCCAATGCTTGATAATATATTCGCCCTCCTTCTAAGTATGCAAGATACAAATGATTGTCTTCTTCTTGAAATCGGACTGCTGCTCTTGAAGTGCGAATTCTGCTCTTATAAACATATGCGAACTTGCTTGAATTGAATTACCTTTACAATGAAAATGACCTTTCATTTATACAACATAGGCGCCTCTTCATTTAGGTCGGCCTTTTCTTGAAAACATAATAAATGATAAACAAATAAAATAACTTGAAGTCGGCTCAAGGTTGAGACAAGGATAGGCGAGCTATAAGGGTCGGCCCGTAGTAAGTATAATGTTTGATATAAATTAGATAGCCGAGAGGCTATACATTTAATTTATCCTCTTCTTCTTGGGAAGTGCAGACCGAAGCTGCTCAATAACATCAACACTCCCTCTCAGCTAGGGATGAACTTCCATCTGCACAAGACACATCATATTAGAATGAAAACAAAATAGAATATCACCTCAATGTGATATTAACCATTATGGCTACTTCCATAGATGGTATAAATAAAATCATCACGGATTCCCTCACGTGATGCTGTCATGGAGTCACACACATGACATCCACCATAGCTCTCCCAGAGGGTGGAAACAAGGGCTTTCACCTCAAATCTCTCTCAATAGAGAATTGCATTATCAAGGGCTTACACCTCAACTCTCTCTCAACAGAGAATTGCATTATCAAGGGCTTGCACCTCAACTCTCTCTCAACAGAGAATTGCATTATCAAGGGATTTCACCTCGAACTTCTCTCAAAGAAGAACTCATTAAACAAAGGAACACTGATACTGAGACTCCCTCTCGATCCTGGCTTCAGAGATTGCAAAGAAGACTTCTGGAGATGTACTCCCTCTAGCCACCAACTCAGTCCCTCTAGTGTTTACTCCCTCTTGATCATTTCTTTGGTTGACATGACTTCTTCACAAGATGCCTCAAGCTTTTCATCACTAAGTAATCTCTTATCATCTTCTTCCCCCTAAACCTGTCCAGGAAGCATTTTAGATAGAGATTACTAACAGTCCATAATTATCCAAAGAAATATCAAGATTAGAATCGTACAAGTTATATCATGAATGAAATTTTTTCAAAGATCTTATGCTAGTGAACACAACACAATTCAAGAGAATCTACTATCTCTCTTAATTACAAGATCCAAAGAATAAATAAATGATGTAACTTAGCAACTAAATAATACTTATCTTTTTAACTGTTCCGATAGGTCCAGATGCTGGACATAGTGTGATACATTGTACTTGAGCTCAGATCAGTCCGTACCCTTCACAGTTTGAACACAATGACGACCTGAAAGGTACTTTGTCTTCAAGAGATATCTCCAGTCATCAATGTAGTCCAATGATTGCAAGCTATGACTCCAAGCTTGATCATTTCTCCATTCAGTATGACTTCGATATCCAATCTTTCCAGATGCAGGTTGCTTGATGCTTAGGTTATCTCAATGTTAGAGCATGAATTAATAACTACAAAACAATTCATGAACATTATTCAACCATGCAATACTTATCTCATGGATTTCAAAATCTCCTGAGTAATAGATAATTAATTCATTAATCATGACATGTCTTTCTTTCAATTTCACAGAAGAGCTAATCTCAGCAAAACAAAAGACAAACTTCACAAATTGGCATGATCCTACTTGCAATGAATAAATCTAAAGAATCTTATTATAGTGATCACTATTTACTAGTCACACATAATCCTAAGTAAATAATGTCAGAAATTGCATAACTCAACAAATTGAATTTTACCCTAGAATAGTAAATACAAAAAACAAAGAATACTTATCTCTTAAATATTCAGAAGAGTGGACACCGTATGATATGTTGTTCTTGCGCTTAGTACACAACCTTCACAGCTTGAACATAGGCCCATGACTAGAGTAGAAATTCACTAGAATCATTTTGGGGAGAGATCTCAATCACATCCGCAAATGAAGCATGCTGATTAGGCCTGGTAGGACAATCCCTCGCATAGTGACCAAATTTGTCACATTTAAAGCATTGAACACGAGAGAGGTCCCACTTCTTCTTGAATGCAGGGGCACCATCTGACCCATTATCTCGATTCCTTTAAAAGAATCCTTTCTTCCAAACTTTTCCTTTCTTCGATGAATGAGAGGCGAGAATATGTAAATCTTCATTCTTTGAATTTTGACCAATGCCCCTTGTCGTTAGTCTCGACTCCTCTTGAATGCAGTCAATCTTCAATCGATCAAACTTGGGAAGTTTGGATCTTGCACTGATTCCTTGAATAAACGACTCCCATGAAAGCGGAAGACCATTGAGAGCAATCATGGTCAAATCCTTGTCATCAACAATATGACCAATGGTAGAGAGTTGATCTCTCAATTCGGAAATCTTCATGAAGTAGGTGATGATAGACTCTTCTTCCGCCATCTTAATGTGAAGTAGTTGTTGCTTCAAGGTTAGGGCACGACTGGTGTTGTTGATTTCGTACATCTCTTCCAATGTTTTGAACATCTCCCTTGCAGTATCCAACTTGAAAACAATCGGAACAATATGATCTTTGACGGAATCAACCAACACTTTCTTTGCCCTAGTATCTTTCTTCCTCCACTGCAACTTCTCTTCTTCCTTCTCAGGTTCGAGAACTTTTGTTTTCACAAACTCAGCTAAATCATTCTCTTCTAATGTGAGCATGATCCTGAACCTCCATGATGTGTAGTTCGATACTCCTTCGAGTCTATCCTCGATTTTCAGACCATTCACCATCTTGAATTTGAGAAATAAGAGATAGATTGAAAAGGAATAAAGTGAGTGTTGCACACTAAATCTGATCACGATCTTTTTCACACCCGCTCTGATACCATGTTAGTGTTTCTTAGATCAGATTAGACAATAAAGTACTCAATAGAATTGCAACACATAAGACAATGAACACAACAAGATACCCTGGGAAAACCCTCCTCTTGAGGCAGAAAAAACCCAGCAAATGATTCTCTTATATATGATAACACAATAACAGAAATCTGCTTACAACTCAGGCCCAACAATGGCCAATGCTTGATAATATATTCGCCCTCCTTCTAAGTATGCAAGAGACAAATGACTGTCTTCTTCTTGAAATCGGACTGCTGCTCTTGAAGTGCGAATTCTGCTCTTGATAAACATATGCGAACTTGCTTGAATTGAATTACCTTTACAATGAAAATGACCTTTCATTTATACAACATAGGTGCCTCTTCATTTAGGTCGGCCTTTTCTTGAAAACATAATAAATGATAAACAAATAAAATAACTTGAAGTCGGCTCAAGGTTGAGACAAGGATAAGCGAGCTATAAGGGTCGGCCCTTAGTAAGTATAATGTTTGATATAAATTAGATAGCCAAGAGGCTATACATTTAATTTATCCTCTTCTTCTTGGGAAGTGCAGACCGAAGCTGCTCAATAACATCAACAAGTACCAAGGTCATATTATTTCATGAGGGAGTCAAGGTGGATTCTCACAAGATCAAGGTCATAATAGGATGGCAAACACCTAGAACCCCCAGGAACCTATAGAGTTTCTTAGGACTTAATTGGTTACTATCCACGATTTGTAAAACATTATGGCAGCAAAGCAGCACCACTCACAACTTTATTGAAGGACTCTTACCAGTGGAATGAGGCAGCCACTAGGCAATTAGAGAAGCTGAAGGAAGCTAGGTGTACAACTCTAGTTCTAGCTAGAAACTAGCTAAATTTTTCTAAAACCTTCTTTGTGGATTGTGATGCTTGTAGGTATGGCAATGGAGCTCTTTTAATGCAAGAGGAAAGACCCTAGCATTTGAGAGTTGCCAACTCAAAGTTAAGAATTTGTTGAAGCTCATTTATGATAAGGAAATGATGGCTATCCTACATGTAGTTAAACAATGGAGACCTTATCTAATGGGAAGACACTTTAAACTAGAGACAAATTATGATAGTCTCAAATATTTCTTGGAATAGAGGTTTTCATATGAAGAGCAACAAAAAAGGGTAACAAAGATGCTGCGATATGACTTTGAGATCATATACAATAGAGGAAATGGGAATGCTGTGGTTGATTCTTTATTTAGGAGGGATGAACCTGTAGAGTCACTATTGTGTGCCATATCCATATTGTAGGCGAATTGGGTGGATGAGGCACGAGAAGAATGGGAGGACATGGATATAGAAACTTTCATTCAAAGACTCCAACAAGATTCAAGTGTGTCAAACAAATTTGCATGGAAAGGGGATGTTCCATGGTACAAGGATAGGTTGTACCTATGTAAGAACTCAACTCTTTAAGTTCAAGATTTTGGCAGAGCTCCATGCTTTTCTTGTAGTTAGGCATTCAAGTTTGTTGAAAACTTATCATAGAATTAGGCAAGATATTTTTTGGGAAGGGCTCAAAGGGGATGTCTAGAAATTTGTGATAGAATGCATGGTATGCCGAAAAAATAAAGGGGAGACAATTAAGACTTTAGGTCTTCTCCAAGACTGCAACCATTATCTATTCTAAGCTAGAGATAGGAGGAGGTATTCACAGATTTCATCACTGGGTTGCCCAAGTCTGAAGGAAAAAATGTAATCATGGTTGTTGTGGATTCTCTCACCAATATGCACATTTTTGTGCTTTTTCACACCCATTTGTAGCAATAGCCTTTAAGGATACAGTTCAGAAGATGCATGAGATTCCAAAAATCATAATAAGTGATTGTGATCCTATAGTTACAAGTAATTTTTGGACCAACTTACTCTCATGGTTGGGCACTTAGCTTACTTGTGGCTTGTCATATCATCAACTATCTTTGATGTTTTGCTTCAAATAAACAAGAGAGATATGTGGTATGGTTGCCACCAGTAGAATGGTGGTATAACACTGCTTTCTACATTTCATCCAAAATGTCTCCAGTTTTGGCACTATATGGGTACCATCTGCCATCCATCACCTCCTCACTGCAAGCACAACCAAAGGTTAGAGTAATTGAAGAACACTCAACACTAGCAAGAGGTACTCTCTAGTCTTGGGGAGATTTTAGCAATGGCATATAACAAAATGAAGCAGCAAGCTGATTAGCACCGTAGTGAAACAATTGCAACCATATAAGTTGATGTCATTGGACCATAGAAGGAAAAGTTTGAACCTAAGTATTATGACCCATATAAGATTTTGCAGAAGATTGGGAGTGTGCATACAAACTGGAGTTACCCAAGTCAACAAAAATACATCTGGTCTTCCATGTTTCTTGCTTGAAGAAGGTTATAGGACAGAATTTCAACCTAGACATAGTTACTAGAGCCTGATGAGGAAGGCAGAATGATTTTGGACCTTGAGGGAATCCTTCAAACACATGCTAAGAGGTTGCAGACAAGGCTGATTGCAAAAAATTGATGAAGTGGAAGAATTCTCTTCTAAAAAATGCTATGTGGGAAAATGAAGTTTTTGTGCAAAAGCATCTGATGTTGATATGCATCGAGGACATTTTTTCCCTTAAGAGGGGGCGCATGCTACACCCTTAACCCATTAATTGTCTTGGGATATGTATATCTGACTTGTGGCTAGCTTAATCCTTAATTAAGCTCTGTGATCATTTATTAGTCTTATATAGGTAGTTAGGTTGGCTTGGGTCGTATCCATGGCATAAAGTATGATATATATAGGAGGTAGTGGTTAGTTTATTATTGTCATATTGTGAATTCTGTTATTGTTGAAAACTTTTGGAGGTTTGCCCCCTTGAAGTGGCCTATTATTTTAATGTATCATCAACCATTTACATCTTATTCCCATTATATTCTACTCTTGTGCAATTTAGTTCATTACAGTTAACCTACACCAATGGGAAATTATTTGAGCTTCCAGAAGCTTTTACTTCATAAACATAATTTAAGATTTCAGTTCTTTGATCACCAAATTTTGGTCAAACATGAAAAGAAAAATATTTCTTTTTTATGCTGCGTAGACAGATTCAACATATTGATCGAATTTAAATCAAGTTGTGTTGCCCATGTTATTTTGTTGGGGATATAGGATTGTCTGTTCATATGTTTTTCCCTTTGCAGATTGTCTATAATATAAATGGTCTAAAGGAACATGATTTCCCGGTTTAACTCGTGTATATAATTTTATCTCCTATTGTTTTCAATGAGATCCTCAAAGCTTTGGATATTCAGTGTTGATTAATAGTGAAATAAAAAAGGAACAGCTGTTTTAGAATATTTATACTATCAACCAGGCCTATTTAGGTTGCTATTATTTGCTATTATTGGCAGTGACATATCTATAAATGATGGACAAAGATGACATGAAGGAATGATATAAGTTGTCTGCAATATAACTTTTTGTGTTGTCGATCCTTGACTAAGTTTGATGTCTCACGCTAAGGGAATGTGTTGAGAAGTTGCAGCTGCTAAGCAGCCCTGATGAGCGTGCTCGAAAATTACAGGAAATTCCAGAGGTGATTGCTGATCCAAATGTAGATCCAGATTATGATTCGGATGATAAAGAGGAAATGCTTAGAGGCAGAAATCAAGGTTTCTCAATTCTTTTTCTTTTAAATATTTCTATTTTATGGTGGATACTTTTAAGGCAATTTAGGATGATGAACTTTTCAATTGGTTTTGCAGGTATGGATTCTTATCAATGGGACAATTCAAAGGGAGGGTGGGATGGTGTCCAACAAATCTCAGGGAATACTTGGGAAAACAGAAAAAGTAGTACATCCTTGCGGGGACAATCAGGATGGAAGAGAAGTCATATTAGTACACAGAATCATGGTTGGTCTCATGATCACCTGGAGAACAATGAACAAAATACTAATAATGCAAATTGGAACTGGGGGAAAGAGAAACCTGGAGATGAACAATCTTCAGGTTGGGATTCCCAAAAGAGTTGTGTAAGGATGGATGACGGAAGCAAAACTGAAAAAAATTCAAGTGAGAAAAACATAGCTGGATCAAATTGGTGTGGATCATATGCTGGAGGTGGCAGCTTGCATTCAAGTTCAGAGTGGCAGCAAGAGAAGGATCAAACACACAAATCGACTGTTAAGGTAGATCTCTTAACCAAGCCTCCAACTATGGAAGATGTAAGTGAAACAGGGAAGGCCTGGCACTATAAGGACCCCACCGGCACAGTACAAGGACCCTTTTCTATGTCACAACTGAGGAAGTGGAATATGAAAGGATTTTTCCCAATTGATCTCCGAATTTGGAGGACACATGAAGTGCAAGAGGATTCAATACTGTTAACTGATGCAATTGCAGGAAATTTTCAGAAAAAAACAAATAACTTGGAGGCTAATAGGCATTTTGATCAAACCTTTACACCAAATAGAGCAGTTATGATTAATGAAAACCCTGGGACTGGCTGGACAGGAAATGGTGCATCAACATGGACGGGCTCAGAACAAAACCATATCTCTAACATGTCGAATTGGAAGTCAGATGGGGGTCAGGTTTCCTCTGCCAATGATGGAAAATTTATGAAGAATTTTAATCAGGAGTCTGTTGGATGGTGTAGCAGCATTGATGTACAACTTGGACAGTCAGCAAATGATGGATGGGCTATGCCTCAAAGTTCTGGGCATACACTGGCAACTGTTGAAACTCCAATATTAGCAAAGGAAGGATTAAACTGTGTGATCACCAGTTCTGAATTGACAGACCCTATGACCGTTCAAACTCCCAAATCTTCAAATGCAGGTTGGAATGCAGGTTCCAGTGAGGTGTGGGGTGCATCTAAAAGTTCTGAAGGTACATTGTCAGCATCTTTAACTATTGAAAATCACAAATTTTTAGGAGGTTGGGGTGGAGATTCAAGTGAAGGGAGTGGTGTACTTAAAAGTTCTACAAACTTGAGGTCAAGCTTGAGCACTATTGAAGCTTCGAGTTCTGGAAGAAGCAGTTGGGTTGGCAGTAGCCCATCAATGCTCAGAGGTGGAAATGATGGCATGTATGTATCCCATTTTTCTGATGCTCTATTGACAAATAGAGCTTTGGGTGGATCCCAGATTTCTGAAGCTTCTATGTTGAGAAATGCAGGTCAGGATGGGGGTCCAACTAAAGGTTGGGTTGTAAATCAATGTTCTGATAGCTCTTGGAAAACTCCTTCGGTTGTTACTGTTGAAATTCCTAAATGTTCAAATGAAGGTTGGTGTGGTCCCAAAACTTGTGAAAATATGTTATCATCATCTTCACCTGTTGAACCTCCAAAGACAACAATGGATGGTTGGGGTGAGACTAGTAAGTCTACAAATGAAGGTTGGGGTGCACCTCCGAGTTCAGAACATCTGTGGCCAAAAGCTTTAGAAGTTGATTCTAGCAAGTTTACAAATGAAGGTTGGGGTGCACCTCAAAGTTCTGAGAAATTATGGACAGCTTCTAAAACTATCGAAGCCTTGGAACCTATAACTGAAGTTGGGGGCAGTGGTCCCAATGAAAATTGGGTAGGGAACACCCCCAGTGAAGGTTGGAATGAATCTGGAAGAACTGAAAACACGGAGAAGGTTACTAGATCAGAGTCGTGGAATTCTCAGAAAAATTACCATGAGGGTTTTCGGCCCTCCAGAAATTCAAAAAAGGACATTCCTTGTAAGTTTCATGGAAGAGGCTTTTGTAAACGGGGAGCTAATTGTGAGTTTCACCATGGTTAACTTATCATATTACTCAAGTTGAATTGCTATAATTAATGTGTAATGAGTCATATCGCTGAAAGTGAAATTGCTTTGACAGTTTTATGTCAGTGCAATCACATTTGTAAAATTTTTGTATACCAAGATCGCTTTTGATTCTGTAATAAGGCTTTGGTATGCTTGGCTTTTTAGCCGACCTAGCATGCAATACAAATTTTAATTATCGACGGAAAAATTGAAGATATCCAAGTATTTTATTCCAAATATACCTATATAAACATTATGAAGTTTGACCAATGTGCACAACATTAAGAGCAGAACCATGTCTAGTTAATGCTTGTTAGAACCAAAGATTCTGTAAATTTATATGCTTGTTAGATGGCATTAAGAACATAAGTTAGAACTATGTCTAATTGATACTAGTTTGAAACATTTTTATTTGTTCATCATTCAATCATTAAGCATTCCATCTCTTTGATGGTAGATGCTTTTATTCTAGTTCTTTTCTTTGATGTTGATTTTTGGGGTTCCTGATTAAACATTTAGGATGTGACTTACCTAAATGTAATAAATTGTAATTTTCTAACTTTTCACTATCTAAATGCCTAATTTGAACAAAGAATTCAAATGAAGTTTTGAGGAAACTTCTTTGAGGACCACATAATGCAAGGATATTTAATTTCCGTTTTAAGTAATTTGCCTTATGGCTGGGTAACCCAATGCATCACCATATGATGAGAGTCATAACTTCCTGACAGTTGATTATCTAAACGCTTTGTATTAAAAAAGAAACCTAATGGAGCTTTGAGAAAATTCCTTAAGAGGATTAAATAATGCAAGAATATTTAATCGAAGTAGTTTGCCTTGTGGAGGGGCTTGAACAATGCATCACCATATGACTGAGATTTGTAATTTTCTGATTGTTCATTATCAAAATGCTTTGTATTAACAAAGAAAACTCATGGAGCTTTGAGAAAGTTTCTTGAGTGATACATATTGCTATAATATTTAGCCTCTGTTCCAAACTTTGAAGTAGTGTGCCTTACAGTAGGGTAAGAAAATTCGTGAAGCTTTGAGAAAAATCCTTGAGTAATACATGTTGCAATAATATCTAGTCTCTGTTTCAAGTAGTGTGAACCACAGCGGGGTTGGAACAATGCAATCAATTTGGCAAATGCAATAATACTTAAACAAAGAAATAATTCTTTAAATGACATTCCAATCCCTATCTCTCGAGATTGAGCATTCCTGTGCAGTCTGATCCTTAAGCTAGCTAAGACAAACATAATATATCAAACTCAAGTATTGCATTTTGCAAATTCTATACAGGAATTGGCGTTCTCCCTGATGTCACGGAATTTGCTTCTGTAATATAAATTTTTAACTCTTCACGAATAAAGCATTGTGCATTCCCAATAAAGAGGGAATAAATAAAAATTGTTGGGTACTTGTAGTTTGTGCATCTTTTTACAGCTCTTACAGACTGTACACCTTGCCCCTGAGAATGTATTTGGGGACCCGTAAAGGTGGATGTTGGGTTCATGGTTTTACACCTTTTGTATTGAAATATTGTTTAGTGGTTTTCAAATTTTTTGTATTGTAATGCTGATTAGTAATTTCCTATATTGATGATTAGGGCAAACCGCCTGCAAATGTGAAATATCTTAATGTATTGTGAATGATTGCGTTAATACACAGCACTTTTTGGCCAGGTTTTTTGGGTAAATTCTGTTGTCGTGCCTATATTTTCTTTTTATTGCATATAAGATTTTGTTAGCATTGCTTTTCTAGCATAGGTTTATAGTTCAAGTGCCATTATTATTTTTCTACTACATTTGTCGGTATTGCTTCTCTTGTATAGTTTTGTTAATATTTCTCTTCAAAAATATGATCACATTCTAATGAAAATTGGAGACCTTAAATGTAAATATACTCGCAAGAAATATATACTATTGCTTGGGTTTCTTCTTTATTCTCTTCAAGCATACTTCTGATTTTGAGAGAAGGGAATGAGAAGGCACAAAAAGTATCACATGCAATAACTACAGATTGTGATTTTGCATAATTATATAAAAATGCAATTGCTAGTTTAGGCTTGGGCAACATACACATAAGAAGCAGTAGCAGATTACATAAGCACTCATGATTGATTTCACAAGGGTGGTCTCATTTTGGGGCATATATAAATTCTAAAGCAACAGTGATACCACCAATAGTGTATAGAAAACTTGAGAAATCTTGGGAGGGGATTCAAACTTCGGAAACTTAGTTATAGTTTTGGCCTTTCTTAGCATCTAGTTTAATAATTGACATTTTATTTCCATTTCAAAATAAAATGTCTATCTATCACTTTTCCATTTAAGTGAGATGATAGCTCGATTCGGTAGTAATCTCTCTTGAGAACAGTAAGTCCCAGATTCAAAACCAATTTTTTTTTTCTCTTGAAAAATTCAAATACAAGGTAAATTGGTTGCACTCTAAATAGAACTTATATTTTTGGTCTCGCATGATTTTCCTGTGACGTTTGAAGGTTACATCTTTATGCTTTCCATTTAAATTTTATTTCAATATTTTCCTTCAAAGATTTATGTGATTGAAAAAAAGTAATCAACAATTAAAAAAACAAGACTATCAACCCAAAAAGAATGCTTCTAAATTTTCTAGGCAACAACTGCATAGAAAACTTAGGAAGTCTGCATAGGGCCATGCTATTAATGAGTGTGGTTAATATATATTTTGCTGACAGAATAATTTACTTCGTCCGCTGTTGCATACTAAAACTATATTTCGAAAAAGAAGTGATATTTTATATTTTGATTGGTGTTTGTATGACTTTGATAATTTGTTTGATAATGCTTTAGTTTGGTGACTCATGAATAATTGTTTATCCTTTTTGTGAAATTTATTGAGTATTCGATAATTTGTTTGGTAATGCTTTAGTTTGGTGACTCTCATGAATAATTGTTTATCCTTTTTGGTGAAATTTATCAAGTATTTCTTGGGGCATTGTTAAATATGAGATTGTTTTATGTTAATCATGCTAGGTCTTATACCAAATATACAAGGTGATATTGATTTGAGGTACATTCATGGTATAAGAGAGGATCTAGTAGTTGAGTGAGTTAGGCATCCCTTAAGCCCATATATGATAAGTTGATTTGACTTTCAAAATTTTGTTACAACCTTGTATTTTTGTTGGCACTTTAATTTAATTGGTTAAACCTATTGCGTGGGGATTAGGCCATCAAAAACTAAGGTTTAATCACATGTCAGTTGAAATGCTCACATGAAGGGACCTAAAATTTGTTCACTAGACCATGTAGAGGTGAAAAGTGCACCACTTGCACTTTTCCCTCTTATTTTACACCACTTTGCATGGTGTCCTAGAAGTGTAGCCCAATTAGATGATTTGGTTTGATCTAGCAAACACATTGGCTGCAAAATCAATCTTAGATTCAAAAACATTAGCATACCAATCTACTTATAACATTTCTAATTCTCAAATCATTATTTCCTTTACTCATTTTAGAGCTCCACTTGTGGCCTTGACCTAGTTATGAGATGCACATACAATCTTGAACCTTAGTTTTTAAATTCAAATTTAATTATAGCACTAGATCAACTTAGTCACAATTAGTTGTTACTTGCTAATTGCCACACTAAAAACATCAAGTTGTGTGCTTGAGACTCATCTAAACGAATACTAGCCATAGGCCATTTCAATCATTAGGGCAATCCATTCAAATCTATTAAAAGGATCGCCAACAATCACACCTCTACTAACACTTAATCTTTGGATCATGCATTTCTATCACATCGACAAATATCAAAACCCTAGTTTGGCATTATGTCTACCACTCCAACATCTATTGTACTTAATTGCATCATTTTCAACCATTTTGCATCTATTGCATACATTGCTTGGTGTCTTCCAACTTTCAAAAATTAAATTGATCAATGATTCTTGACCATGTTGCAAGGGGGAAACTTATAACACTTACACACCCTAGCTTTGCAAACTCCATAATGCTTCTTAGCACCATTGCTTTTTCTATTGGTAGGTGCATGCACATCAAAAGAATTCATTAGACATTGAAACCCTAATTCATTAGAGATTAAGGTCACACAGAAGGTTTAGTGTCACACTTTTGGAGTCAAGGTCATAGATGCAAAGTTTAGAGCCACATGTATAAGTTTGGTCTAGGTTCACACATAACACCATATTTGACAAAGCATAAATGTAAGAGTATACCCATCCCAAATCTAGTCTTAGATTGTAGGTATTTGATCTTTGTTTTAGTCAACTAGTCCCTCTTCAACATTAAGGTACACATATTTTAGTAAATTTATGTATGTTTTAGTTCTAGGTCTAGGTATGCATCTTGTTGGATTCATTGATGTCAAAGGTACTTCTCATCAAGGGAGATTGTCAAAGAACGAGACCACTGGCACCACATTGTTGATATCAAAGGAGAAAATCATTAAGGCCAAAGATCACTAAGTTGCTCAATTGATGCATATCTTAATGGGAATTCTTAATGTTGGTTGATTCCCTCTATTTAGTACCCTTGCATTAATATTTTCAAGATCTAAAAATCAAATAAATATATGGGGCCAACCCCTTAAAAGGTAGTTCCAAAATTAATGGATAAATCATCCCATTTTGTTTTGAAGAGGAGCCTCTATTTATACTAGTCGCCTCCATTTTTGATGTAGTATGCATTTTCATGAAGTTTCCCCCTCTCAAGTAGATATAAGAAGAGATTGTGAAGTACAGAGAAGAAAGTGTGTTGAGAATAGAAAATATATCATACAAACACAAGCAAATTTAAGAAGAAGAAAATAATAGATCACCCAAGGAAGATTTATTCTCAAAAAGACAAGACTTTATTGAGTTAGAGGTTGGTCCCTCTTAATAGAAGAGATTGGTGCCTCTTACTAAGTTGGTGCTTAACAGTGGGGATTGGTGTCTCTAGTGGGTTGGTGCCTACAAATATTTTGTAAGAAGTATTTGATTTGTAGTTGGATTTGGATGGTAGATCCAAGAAATCCTTCTCTATGATTTCTCTCGAAATGGTTTCCACATAAATCGTGTGTTCTTAATTGTTGATGTTGTGTGATTGATATTATTGTGATTATTAATTTAAAAAATTAAAATATTACCTTATATTGATTCACCCCCTTCTTAGTATAAGTGTGTGCTCATCGATTGGTATTAGAGCAATTTCCTTCAAATATAGTCTAACTACTAGAAGGTAGATCTCAAGAGCACATATGGCCTATCAAAAAGGATTCTCATAAAATAGGGCTCCATTGTTTGATGAAACAAACTATGACTTATGGAGCATAAAAATGCACACTTACTTGATGGCTCTTGGCTTTGATACTTGGCAATCAGTTGAGCATATATGTAGCTCCATTATATCCACTAATGGATTTGGTGAAAAAGAAGGAAAGTGAAAATAATGCAAAAGCTACGAACACAATTTTGTGTGGTCTTTTAGAATCAAAGTTTGTTAAGGTAATGCACTGTGAATCGACAAAAGAGATTTGGGATAAACTAAATAAAATCTATGAAGGTGATAACAAGGTAAAGAAACCTAAACTTCAAACATAGACAATTCAAAAGTTTGAAAATGAATGGCAAAGAAAACACTATCATATTTGCTTCATGTGGATGAAATTGTTAACACTATCTGAGGTCTTGGAGAAAAGGTTGAGGACTCAATGATTGTGCATGAAGTGTTGAGCTCTCTTCCCTTGAGGTTTGATGCCAAAATCTCCGCCATTAAAGAATTGAAAGATCTAGATACTCTAGCAATTGATCAGTTGCATGGGATCCTCACAATATATGAAATGAGGACCAAAAAGGAGAAATCATCTAAATGAAAGGCGACCTTCAAAGCCTCAAATAAAATGAAGAATATAGAGCCCAAGCCAAAGGATAGTTCCAATGATGAATTAGATGAAGAAGAAGCTCATTTTGTGAGGAGGTTAAAGAAGGATCCGAAAAGTATAAAGATAAGTTGCCTTTTAAATGCTTTAATTATGGAAAGGTAGGACATGTTCCTGCCAAATGCCCATTTACAAAATATGATAGTGACGAGGAAGAAGAGTGTAATATAAAGAAAGGTGGTAAAAATTATCAACATAAAAATGGCCAAAATCAAGGCAAACCTGAGAAAAAGAAGAGCTTTCACAAGCACAAGAAAAGCCTTTATTCCAAAGAGGAAATTAGTTCATTCAAAGAGAGTTTTTCTACTAGTGATAGAGAGGATATTCTATTAATGTCAATAGAAACGAAAGGTGATATCTTGGAAAGTGAAGACAAAAAAAAAAGAGGAGTCAAAAGAGAAAGAGAATGCCAAAATAAATGGGAAAGTAGATTTGGAAGAACTCATTTATGGTGCCTTGTGAAATAAAGAAGCTTAAAAACTTGAAAAAAAAATGATAGCTTTAAGAGGACCCTGAATCTAAGAAAAAAATGCCACAAATCCTTGACGAATCAAAAAATATGATTATCAACCTCAAGATTCAACTTGAAGAAGAAAAAATGATTGAAGATGTGTGAAACCAATTAAACAAAAAGGAATAAAATTGTGAGGCTAGACTTTGAAGTTGTTTCCTCAAGGAAGGAACTAGAAAAAACAACCACTAAGCTAAACGAAAGCCTCAAATTTGAGAAAAGTACCAAGACCTTATATGATATCATTAATGGGCAGGGGTTGCTATTTATAAAGATTGGTCTTAGATATAAAGAAAATTGGATGACCAACAAATAAGATCACAAAGAGCCACCAAAGAAGGAAAATGAGGAAAAGACACAAAGTTATGCAAATGCTCACAAAATTCTTATAAAAAAAGAAATAGAATCAAGTCCCATAGAAAACAAGTACTCCAAAATATAACAAGGACAAATTCATAAAGTCCTTTCCTCCAAGGTAGGTGCACACGACTAGGTTCTATCATTCTTTCTTTGGTTATTTATTTTTGTGTAATCACTTTGGTCATAAAGCAATATACTATAGACCACAACAAGAAATAAATTTGTTTGGAACAAGAATATAAGTCTTTACATGTTCTCAAATATAAAATATAATTCATTTGCTCCTTTAGTGGATTATAATGTTATATGCTATAAGTGCAACAATTTTGGACACACAACACATTTTTGTAAAAGTGGAATTGTGAAACCTCCTAAATGTAACAAGAAGAGGGATTCTATGGCTAAACAAAAGGAGGAAAGTTCAAAAGTATGGAAAAAGAAGTAGGAGCAAGAAAATGAGAGATCCATGCTTGTGCAAATAACCCTTCATACTCAAAATGAGGTAAGTTAGTGGTACATTGGTAGTGGTTTCTCAATCCACATGACAGGGGACAAGAGAAAATTCCTCACTTTGAAAGAAGTAAATGAAGGTACAACAAAATTTGGAAACAATGCTACAACGAGGATAATTGGTAAAGGTACTCTTTGCCTTTAAAATGAAAAAATAAAAACTCAAAATGTTTTATATGTCAAAGGGTTGAAGAATAATCTTTTGTGTCAATGAAATGTGTGACCAAGGACACACACATTTCATGCTAAAGGTTTTGAAATCAAAAAATCTAGTCGTAGATGTTAGTACAACTACGGGAAATCTTTACATTCTTAGTGAAATCAAAGGAGAGACAAGTTACATGGGACACAAAGATGAGAGTTGGTTATGGCACATAAGGACGTGGAATACAAAATTTGATAATATAGTAAAAATAAGCACTAAGTAGGCCTTGAGAGATATGCCAAAGATTGGAAAGCCTTCAAATACCATCTCCAAGTAGTGCCAACATGGAAAACAAACAAGGGCGAGTTTCAAATTGAAGGATTATTCAACATCAAAACCCTTGGAACTTGTCCATACAAACCTTTGTGGACCAATAAGAACAAAAAGTTTTCAAGGTGAGAGCTATTTTATGCTACTAATTGATGATTATTCTAGGATGATATGGGTTACCTTTTTAAAGTAAAAGTATGAAGAGTTTGAGAATTTTAAGGCATTAAAAGAATTAGTTGAAAATGTAAATGGTATGAAAGTCAAGCTCCTGAGATTAGATAGAGGAGATGAGTTTACTTCAAATGAATTTGAGGAATTTTGTGAACATCATGGGATAAAAAGATATCTTTCAACTACAAGGAATCCACAACAAATAGAGTTGTAGAAAGAAAAAATAGAACTCTTCAAGACATGGAAAGAACTATGTTAAATGATTCTAGGTTATCAGACACACTTTGGAGAGAGGCGGTTCATACAACAATCTACATTTTGAACTAAGGACAAACTGGAGTCAACAATTATAAAACAACTTATGAACTATGAAAGGGTAGACCTGTGATGGTTAAGTACTTGAATGTTTTTGGGAGAAAATGCTATATAAGAAGATATGATGAGGATTTGGGAAAATTTGACTCTAGATCTTATGAGGGTATCTTCCTTGGTTACTCTTCAAGAAGCAAATCCTATAGATGTTTCAATAAAAGATTACAAAAATTATTGAAAGTGCAAATGTAAGATTGGATGAGGAAAGGCATCAACAAGAAAAAGAACATGAAGTTGATTATCTAAAGGAAGCAAGTTGCAAGGAAGAGAAAAGAGAGGAAGAATTTGAAAATGAGGTAATTGAACGAAAGGACACAAAGACACCATCCAAATTTGTAGAAGGAATCATCTAGAAAATCTAATTCTTGGCAATAAATATACTATAATTTAGACAAGACGATAATTGGAAAATGCATTAGAACAAACCTATCCCTTCTATCTAAGATAGAACCTAAGAATTTTGTAGAAGTAAGTGAAGACAAACATTGGGTTGGTGCTATAGAAGAGGAGATAAACCAAACTGAAAATATTGAGACTTGGAAACTATCCCAAGACCAAAATAAAAAATGTGATTGGTACCAAGTGGGTTTTGAGGAACAAGTTGAATGAAGATGGAAAAGTTGTGAGAAATAAATTAAGATTAGTATGCGAAGGGTATGCTCAAGTAGAAGGTATATATTCAGAAGAAAAAATTTCCCCTGTTGCACGACTAGAGGCTATTAGATTTTTTTTGGTGTTTGTGCCAAGTTAGCCTTTCTAAATGGAAACTTAGAGGAAGAAGTGTATATTGAAAAACCATAAGGGTTCTTTCTATCAAAATATAAGGATTATGCGTGCAAGATTAAGAAGACACTTTATGGATTGAAACAAGATCCTAGAGCATGGTACTCAAGACTTGACAAGTATCTTCAACATCAAGGTTTTAAAAGGGGAATTTTTGATAGGAATATTTACATCAAAACTAAAGGTGATGATTAGTTGATTGTTGTATTTTATGTAGATGACATTATTTTTGGTGGTAGTAGTAAAAAAAGGTGTCAAGATTTTTCCATGGACATGCAAAAGGAGTTTGAGATGTCCACGCTTGGTGAATTGTCATTCTTCCTTGGCTTACAAATTTCTCAACCCGATAAAGGAATCTTCATCTCCCAAACCAAGTATATCAATAAGATGTTGAAGAAGTTCAAGATGGAGAATTACAAACCAGTGAGTACACCCATTGTCATAGGGTGCAAATTAAGTAAAGATGATGAATCCACAAAAGAAAATCAAACTATATATAGGTCAATGATTGGGAGCCTATTATATGTGATAACTTCAAGGCCATATAATATGCAAGAAATATGTATGGTGGGATGATTTTAGGAAACACCAAAAGATACCCATATGTAGGTAGTTAAAATAATATTTAAATATCTTAAGGACACCTTTGGATTTTGGTTTATGGT
Organism: Sequoiadendron giganteum; assembly: GCA_007115665.2. NCBI lineage: Eukaryota > Viridiplantae > Streptophyta > Pinopsida > Cupressales > Cupressaceae > Sequoiadendron > Sequoiadendron giganteum. The sequence goes on along the minus strand of CM021110.1, from coordinate 190,480,523 downwards.
ATCCAAGAGGTGAATATTTCACCTTAGCAGTATATACTAATCTTGGTTGGGCTTGCAATATTGACGACATAAAAAGTACAAGTGGAGGTGCATTCTTTCTTGGTAACAATATTGTGTCTTGGTTAAGTAAGAAACATACTTATGTTTCTCTATCAACTACATAGGTTGAATAAATAGAAGGGCTAGCCCACATGTCCCTTTTTGGCCAAAGTAGGACATTAAATCAACATTTTTCACCAAATTTTCACTTTATGAAACCTAAATCAAATAAACCATTAAAATTTTTGAGATGGTGTGAACTAGTTATTTGTGAGGATTTGTGTGTAGATTCTATATATATATTTTTTAAAATAGAAAAATTGTGATTTTTATACGTAACTTTTAAGAACTTATTTTTACAATAAACAACATTTTAAAACAATGATGTTTATGTCATCACACATAAATTTTTAATTGAAAGGGTAAAACTATAAGTTTTAAAATTTAGATTTGTAACATCAATATCTAGTGCATGGATATTTTTTCATAATTTTTTGTTACATATATATTTTTAATTAATTTTTGAAGTCAGAGTAATTATAAGATGGACGTAGGTGTATGTCATCAAATATAACTTGTTTTGTATGTATTGAAATTATTACTTATTTATTTTTGGCTAAAACAAGAACATCAATACCTAGTGCACACATATTTTTTAGATTTTTTTTCTATTTTCATTTTTTTCTGTGTATGTGAAACAAATACCTTGATGTTTGGTGAAAAGCCTACATTCATAAGAAATAAAATATAAATATAATAATAAATTTTAAAATATTCAAAATTATACCTTTTGGAAAGCTTATAATAATAGCTACATTATTACAAAACATAATTTCTAAATGACTTCTTTGATCCCTCAAAAGGTAAATAAAAACTAGTTTTTTGTCAACATTTTGATAGATGCAAAATAGTCTCCATTGTGGGTATGATTTAAGACTAGAGGGGTTTTATCTGAGGGGATCTTATCCAAACCTCTTCAACTAAAACCCTTTAGATAGAACCCCACAAGTCTTAAAACATTATTTTTTCTAAAAAAATATATGTGATTTTAGGTAAAATCAGGATTTCACAAATTTGGGACCCATTATTGTGGGATGACCCAAAAACATATTGTTCCACTCAATTTATTTAGATGAGACAAAATCTAAGGGACATCAAGGTAAAATATAATAATCCAATATCAATATTCTATGATAACAAAAGTGCAATCAATATTTTGAAGAATCCTATTATGCACTCCAAAATAAAACATATTCCAAACTTCTTAAGAGAGTAGGTGGAAAATCAATAGATTAATTTGTATTATATTACTACACAAGAAAAAATATCAAACATCTTCACAAAATCCCCTACTGAAAGAAACTTTTGAGTATCTTAGAAAAAGTTGGAGGTGATATCCTTTTCATCTAGTCACTAAGAAGATGCATTTATGGAAAGCTCATAACTATATTATCTTACAACTCTATGGATTCCTTTGCCATTAATGTCAAAGGGGAAGTATTAGAGAAAGGGGGAGAATTATACATTCACATATTATTTTTTTACAAGGTTGCCATCAATGACAAAAGGGGAGATTGTTGGATTAATTGTCATTTATGTCAAAGGTAATTATCATCAAGGGAGATTTTCAAAGAATGATACCACTACCACCACATTGTTGATATAAAAGGAGGAAATCGTTAAGGCTAAAGGCCACTAAATTTCTCAATTAATGTATATCTTAATGTGAATTCCTAATGTTGGTTGATTCCCTCTAATTGGCGCCTTTGCATTAATCTTTTTAAAGATAAATTCATGTGATTTATGGGCCAACCCTTGGTGAAGTAAGCACCATCCAAAGGGGAAATAACGTTAAATAAATTTATTATTAAGGAGGTTAAACCTCGTAATGAATCCACCCCACTTTGGGATTTCAAGATTTAAAAATTAAATAAATATATGGGGTTGACCCCTTAAAAGTTATCACCCAAAATCAAGGGACAAGTTATCCCATTTTGTTTTGAAGAGGCACCTCTATTTATACTAGTTGCCTCTCTTTATGATGTAGTATGTATTTTCATGAGTTTTATCCCTCTCAAGTATATATAAGAAGATATTGTGAAGTACAGAGAAGAAAGTGTGTGTGGAGAATAGAAAATATATCATACAAACACAAGCAGATTTGAGGAGAAGAAAAAAATAGAAGATCATTCAAGGAAAAATTTGAAGGAGATTTATTCTCAATAAGACAAGAATTTATTGAGCTAGAGGTTGGTGCATCTCAATAGAAGATATTCGTGTCTCTTTCTGAGGTGGTGCTTAGCAATGGGGATTGGTGTCTTTAGTGGGTTGGTGCCTACAAATATTTTATAAGAAGTATTTTATTTGTGGTTGGATTTGGATAGATCCAAGAATTCCTTTTCTTCATGGTTTTCTCTCTAAAGGGTTTCCACATAAGTCTTGTGTTCTTCTTGTGTTTTTAATTGTTGATGTTGTGTGATTGATATTATTATGATTATTAATTTAAAAAAGTAAAATATTACCTTATATTGATTCACCCCCCTCTCAATATAAGTTTGTGCTCATCACATCTAAAATCAACTCCTTTATCTAGGTTAATTTGTGAATTGATTGTTTTAATTAATTAATTAGTATAGATAGTTTAAAGAGGTTATGTTGTTCTTTTTATTTTGGTGAACTTGACATTTCCTACACCCCAAGGGTTTGGCCTTTGGGGCTTAATTTTTTGTTTTCTATTTTAAATCTTTTTTTTTTATGATTTCTCAATTCTATATCAAATTTAAATTTCATGATGGATCATTATACTCTTTTCATGATGATTTTCTTCCCACATTCTATGATAGTTCTATAATCCTTATGTCTAGGTGTTATTGATGTTTTATCTTATGAGAAGCCTAAGGATCTAAATTTGCATCTTTCAACCTTTTCTCTACACCATGGTTTGTGTCATGATAAAAATTCCTTAGTATATCATGGAGATTTCATGGATAGTCTTGACAATCCATTGCATATTGATTTTTCTTTTTAGTGAGGAATTCATGCTTAATAACTTTGATGGTACTAAGGATGCATGCTTTCTTGTCAAGTTATTTTTACTTGTAGAGTATGGACATATACATGATGATATGTGTTCAATTAATGAATTTAAAATGATTTAATCAACAAGGCATTACACTAACTAGATTTATATCATGTAGTTTATAGTGCATTCACTACATTGACACATGATTTTATTGAGTATTATACTCTTTGTGTTAAGAGTGATTAAGGATGTTATGGATGTATCTTCTCATCCTACATATTTAGACAATCCTACCCTTACATGCATGGACTATCTAATGTGTACACATAATGATTCATTGTATCTTGAGGATCCTAGTGATTGTTGCTTGATTATTTACATAATTCTCTTTCTCATTCATGCATGCTATTACTTTTCTTAATGATCATGATATCCTTAGGCAATGCTAGTACTTTATCTCTATCTATTGGTTCATGGTCTATTGATGATTTATTTATTGAGGAGCTTAGTGAAAATTGCTTAAGAGAAGAAAACCCTTTATCCTTTCCTTCACATGATGTAGTTGATGACTCCTTGATGCTGATTTGATCTATGATATCACTATTTCACATCCTTAATGAAGGTTTAATGTTACATGTTAGATTATTTTTATCTTCATATTATGCATATACAAATATGATATAGTACATTAATGAATGCATGCATTTGGAGATAGATTGATTAGTAGAGAAAAATAAAATTTTGAAGCATAATAATTATTATTTATCATTTTGTTCTTTGTCATGTGTCCTCATAACTTACTTTAATTTTGACACTAGAACACATTTTTCATTATTCTCACCTATCACCTTGTAGTAGCCCTTAGGAGATTCCATGGATTTCCCTCTGCATCATAATGATATTCTAGTTTTGGAGGTCTATAAGGACTCTCCTTTGGACCTTTTATTTTATGCTTTCCCATGATGTATCTTTGAACAAATGTGACTACATCCTTATCATAATGTTTCCTTCACATATCTTTTTGAATAAACACATGGCTTAAATGTATCTAAAGAAGAAGAACACAATGATCTCTTATAAATTATATTGGTATGAGGATATGTTCAAATGCTCAATGATCAAACTCTTATATCTTCATCCACTACTACACATGATATGCATACACATAAGGACATTGAACATTTTAAGGATGAAAAATTATGCAATGATTGACACAGATCTAAAAAGGACTACATTAATGAGATATTGCATAATCCTTTACAAAAAAAATTGTTTATCCTTCACAAAATGGGTTTATGGCACCTTGTTTAATAATGTATGATGGTAGAGGCAACCCATTGCTTCATACAAGGTTTTTCAAAACTACATTATTACACTATTTTTACAAGGACAAGTTACTTGCTAGATTTTTTTCATGAATATTGAGTGGTTATGCATGCACATAGTTTTATTCTTTACCTCAAGCTTCTATTACTTCTTTTGGGCATTTAGAATGCCATTTTCTTGAAAAAAAATCAATACAATATTGAGCCTAGGACAACCATTGATCAAGTAACAAAGTATAAACAAGGGGAACATGAAATAATCAAGGATTGTGTTAATGTTTCAAATTGTGGTTGCTAACATGAGTTTTCATTATTAGATAATGAGCTTCAAATTTTATTTATCAAATATTTTCTTCCACTAATTAAAGATAACATGTTTTATAATTATAATAATCATTTTCAGATTTATGTGCTAGTGTATGCAAATGTGAACACACTTTATTATAAAATAATATTTTACATCATAGTATTGGGTAAAAGTACAAAGTTGTGTCACACTTAAACAACCAACACTAATCCAACTTTTAAACTTGAATCACTAAAAAGTGACATATATGTTTTGAATTTTGAAATTATGTAAACTAATAAAATATGTTTTTTTTAGTATATTCTATACTTATATTTTTTGAAAAAAACAAAAATTTGAATATAGTTTTTTATAAATTGGCACTATAATTTAGTTGCTGATAAAATGGTAAAAAATGAAGTTACATGTGAGACGTCACTCTTTATATAGTAATATTTTTTTCCTTCAATTTTTGTGTGTGTATTTATAACTTGAAACTTAGTGCATGGATTTATTTTTTCCAATTTTGATAAAAAAAATTATATAAATATTAAAATTGTATTTTAAAACACAGTTGTTTCCATTTGACGTCAACTTTCATGTTAACTATTTATCTAAAATAGATTTTTTTATACCATCTTGATATACAATCTTTTATCTGGTGCATCATATTTCTTTCAATAAGTTTTAGTATTTTTCTTGATATGATAATCAACCTAATATTTTGGTGTTGATAACCAACTTCTAGTAAAAATAAAAAAATATAAATATAAATAATGTTTAAATTATTAAAATAAATATATTTTTTAATACTACACTTGTAGATTCGCAAAAGGGTATTTTTAATATTTAAAAAAAAGTTATTTACATGAGTAGGAGTTGTTGAAACACCAAATTTTTCAAATAATTTTTTTTTTTTGGTAAATTGGCCTCAAAGTGGTGCTACATATGCATTTAGTCAACAATTTTAGTTGGAAAACTTATGGACATATCTAACTTAGCTAGAATGAATCTAACTAGATCACATGTTTGACCAAAATTGATTTTTAGTTAGAAATACTTAAATTCACTTATGCTAATAAGTTGGCCAAAAGTGTGACACTACTTTGTACTATTACCCTATTTTGAGTGCTCTGCATTCACACAAGTTACCCTTAGTGGAACATCTATAAAATGGGGGCAACGATGATGGATATAATGATAATTGTAGTGGTTATCATCATGAATATATCAAACTAAAAGAATTAAGAGAGTTCACTAGGTTGGAGCAGCTTCCATATGTCACATCGAAATAACTTTTGCAACAAAGACTCATTAGTTTGCCTCTTTTTAATTTGAATAATTCAAATAAGGATGTCCCACTTCATCTCAAGGCTACATATGATGGGGAGTACTATCTCTCAAGGGCACATTTTCTCTTTCTAAGACCTACTCTTTGGTCTTACTAGGGTATTCTTCTCTACCCTACTCAGAGGTCACTCCTAAGACCCCTATCTCCTTATAGAACTCTCCACCAACTTCAAACACTCACCTTTGCTCTCACACCCCTACTAAGCACCTTTGGGCTCAACTTTTCCACAACGTTCCCCAAGACATTCTTGGGACTAGGAATAGGTCTTCCAACTATTCCTTGGTTGATCTTACTTCACTCTGATCCATCTTGTTGGATTCCTTCTTCATTTGTCCATCGAATTCATGTAAACCTTGTTTTTAGGCCTTGTAGCCTTTTTGGTCAATTAGGCCTCCTAAAACCACTGCTCTTGGAATAACCCCAAGAATTCCTTAACAAACCCCAAAACTCTTTATGGATTCTCTCTAAAGACCTCCTAGGCTCCAAGATTTCCTAGGTTTTAGACCTTCTTGGTGTCCGTACATAGGTCTGTCACCAAACCCCTATTTTTAAGGGTTTCTAGGGCATGTGACACATTCTGGTTTCTTTAACTTAATTGAGTGCTTTAATGGCCTCCTCTGCACTTCTCCTTGCATACACATGTCCAAGTCACATACCCCTACACCTCTACACCATTGATTGGCACAAACCAATCCGTTAAGCAAGCCCTCTTGCTTCTGTTATGTTCAAGCACCTAGCCAGAATGCCCCTGCACTCGCTTAGAGCTTGATGGAATTACAAGCTCTCTTGCAAACAAAGACTCCACAGACCATATTTACACTATATACAAGGTCCCCTACTTGATTCCAAGAGGCCATGGAAGTTCAGCCACGGGAATTCAAGTGGGGTGCATCTTTTACAAAACTGGCCCTGAACCGAGCAGTGAAACAGATGAACATAAAGAATTTACAAACTGTTAACCAGTCATGCCAAAAAACTAAACCAATGCCACAAAAATTAGTTACATGTCACAAATTATAGATTCAATGCATTAGTTCAGTCCTTTCAATCCATTAATTGACTGGATCAAGGCCTTGTTTCAACCACACAGTAAAAAAAACTTGTTCTTTTCAAGACACAATCCATACAATAGTACTTCCAACTCCTTCCCCCTATCAGGTTAGGGTTTTTCTGACCTTATATATGATATCCCCACATGTTGGGACCCTTAGGTCGGGCTTAGAACAACATAAATGCTTCCTAGTGTTTAGGAGATGTTGTCATGACAACTTAGCAGGATATCCTAAGCATACACAAAACCCAAGACTCTACACAAAATTGCCACCACACACACCAAATCAACCTTGGGACTTTATAAAACAATCCTTATTACCTTGGTGGTTGGCTAGAACCACCTACAAGCCAAAATTTTCTAAGACCTTTCAAAAGACCTTAAGGTGCTCCTGCACCATTCTCCCCCCCTGCAACAAGGAAGTTAAGAAACCTGTGGTGTTAAGAACTCCTCACTGATACCATGCTTCTTGAAGTCACTCTCTACTATCCAAGTAGCCTCTGACTCTGGTTGGTGTCTCCATTTCACTAGGTGCTCCATGTATGTCTTGTGCCTAGTCTTCTTCTTCACCCTTGAATCCAGAATCTTGTCAACCTGTGGTATGATATGATCCGTTACCTTGAGTTCTTCCACATCCTTACTCACCTCAGTACTGTATTGCTCATCATTCATCTCTGGTCCTTTATATTTCACCAAGTCTTTCACATTGAAGATAGGATAAATGGACAACTCCTTGGGTAGTTCCACCTTGTAGGAATTTTTACCATATTTAGCCAACACTTTGCATGGCCCTATCCTTTTCATTTGTAGCTTACCTGGGATGCCCTTCTGTAGTCTAGCCTTGTTCAAGTATACCATTACCAAATCACCTGTCTCAAATTGTAGATCTCTCCTCCTTCCATCTCTTTTAGCTTTCAACTTCTGATTAACCTCCATTAGTGTCTTCTTTACTTGCTCATGAACCTCTCTCATTGATTGAGCAAAATCATCAGCATGACCACTGATTCCTTCATAACCCTTTAGGTCTCTTAGCTCAAGTACACCTCTTGGATGTAACCCATATACAATTTCAAATGGACTCTTACCAGTAGTCATGTTTGTGCTATCATTATAGGCAAATTTTGCCTGTGGAATAACTCATTCCCATCCTTGTCCATACTCTTTAGTCAGACACCTCAACAAGTTACCAAGTACCCTATTTATCACCTTTATCTGTCCATCCGTTTGAGGATGATATGCAGAACTATGAGACAAGTTGGTTCCTAGCCTCCTCCAAAGAGTCTTCCAAAAGTGTCCCATGAACTTCACATCTCTACCCGCAACTATGCTCATTGGCAACCCATGTATCCTTACTATCTCCTTGAAGAATAGATGGGCAATGTGACTAGCATCATGTGTTGTTTTGCATGGGATAAAATGACTCATCTTACTGAATCTGTCTACTACCACAAACACACTATCCAAACCAATTGGTGTCCAAGGTAGCCCTACTACGAAATCCATACTTATGCACTCCCATGGTCTATTTGGGATGGGCAATGGTTGGTAAAGACCTACATTTGTTGATGTCCCCTTTGCCTTCTAACACACTCCACATTGCTCAACATACCTTCTTACATCTCTCTGCATTTTAGGCCACGAATAGAATCTCTCCACTAAGTCTAGGGTCTTGTTTAACCCAGAGTGTCCACTCAAATTGCCATTGTGCTTTTCTTGGATGAGGTTCTCCCTCATGGAACCTCTTGGAACACATTGTTGTTTCCCTCTAAACAATAGACCATTCTGTAAAGTGTAGTCTGCATACTCACTGTGAAAGTGATTTTCAAAATTAGTACACACCTTATATATCTCTAAGAAATCTGAATCTCCCTCATAAAGATCCTTGAACCCCTCAACCCCTATACTCTGCAGCTGTATCTCCTGAATGGTAAGTAACCTTCTTCTAAGGGCATCTGTAACTTTGTTATTGACCCCTTTCTTGTGCTTGATAGTAAAAGTGTATGATTGCAGAAACTCCATCCACTTTATATGCCTCAAACTGGGCTTCTCTTGTGTGTTTATGTAGCTCAAGGCCTGGTTATCAGTGTATACCACAAATTCTTTAGGCAACAAATAGTGCCTCCACTTCTTAAGAGCTTGTACTAAAGCATATAGCTCTAAGTCATAGGATGAATATCTAGACTTTGCTTCATTTAGCCTCTCACTAAAGAATGCCACCGGCTTGCCTTCTTGGCTTAGGACTGCACCCACCGCTATGTTGCTTGCATCACATTCCACTACGAATAGTTTTTCAAAACTTGGTAAAACTAGTATTGGTTGGGTAGTTACTTCCTTTTTCAATCTCTCAAACCCCTCATTGGCTTCTTTGGTCCACACAAACTTTGTCTTAAGTCGTCCTTTGATGGTGTCAAGGATGGGTGCATAGATTTCACTATATCTTCTAATAAACTTCCTATAGAATTGGGCTAACCCATGGAAACTTCTGACTTCTGTCCCTATCTTGGGAATAGGCCAACTGAGAATGGCTTCAACCTTGCTCTTATCCATCTTCAATCCCCCTTGAGACACTACAAATCCTAGGTAGACTAGCTCTTGTTTCATAAACTCACTCTTCTCAAGAGTTATGGTGAGCTTCTCCTCTTGAAGTTTCTTCAACACAAGTTCCAGGTGCTTCATATGTTCCTCTTTTGTTTTACTAAATATGAGGATATCATCTAAGTAGACTACCGCAAAGACTCCTATATAGTCCTTCAAGACCTCATTCATCACCCTCATAAAAGTGCTAGGTGCATTTGTAAGCCCAAATGGCATTACCAACCACTCATATAACCCCTCTGTGGTCTTAAAAGTTGACTTCCATTCATCTCCCTCTTTCATCCTAATCTGATAGTAGCCACTTTTTAAATCAATCTTGGAGTAATACTTAACACCCCCTAAACAATCCATTATATCTTCTATTCTAGGAATAGGAAACCTATATCTAATATTTAACCTATTTATTGCCCTAGAATCAGTTCACATTCTCCACTTATCTCCCTTCTTAGGAGCCAACACCACTGGGACAACACATGGGCTTATGCTTTTTCTGATCAACCCTTAGTCCAAGAGCTCTTGAACTTGCCTTGCTATCTCTTTGTTCTGCTCCTGTGTCATCTTGTATGCAGCCTTGTTAGGCAATGTTGCTCCTGGCACAAAGTCTATTTGATGACTGATTGCCCTCTTAGGTGGTAGTGTGGTTGGTGTACCTTCACAAATAATGTCCTTGAACTGGTCTATCAGTTGCTTCACTTCTATTGACATAGGTGACTAACTAGGTGACTCCTCCTCCTTTGTCTTCAATATGATAGCATAGCCCACTCCTCCTTCCTCCTTCATGTCTTTTAAGAATTTCTTCCCACTCATCAAAAGTGTATGGGATTTTTCCTTCTCCACTGTGCCTTCTTCTATTAAAGACCGAATCTTGTAAGTTACTCCATTCTTTTTGAATGAGTACTTGTTCTCCTTGCCATGGTGTATTGTCTCCCTGTCATATTGCCATGGTCTTCCAAGCAACAGATGGCATGCATTCATTGGTAACACATCACATAGTATCCTATCCTGATACTTCCCTAAGGTAAACTCAACCCATACTTGCTCATTGACCAATATATTTTTCCCCTTATTCAACCAAGTAACTTTATAGGGACACACATGAGGTATCTTAGTGAGGTTCAACTTTTGTACTACCTCCTCTGAGATGACATTATCAGTGGATCCTGAATCAATGATGACCTTGCATACCTTGCCTAGTATTTTTCACTTGACTCTAAAAAGAGCCCTCCTCTGTTTGTGTTCATCCTTTGTTGGTGCTTTGATCAAGATCCTTCTCAACATGAGATTCTCTCCTTTCTCTAAATATAAACTCACCTCTGAGTGTTTAGAACAGTGCTCGTCTTGGACATAATCAATCCTTTTCTCACCTTGTGAAGATGTTGGCTTATCAAGACACCTATATGCAGGGTGGCCCAATTGCCCACAATTGTAACACTTCATGGAAGCAAAGTGAGAGTTTCTCCCAAATCCTCCTGATCTGCCTCTTCCACCATTGTGAGAACTTCTACCTCTATATCCCCCTCTACTATTTGTCTCATGGGTTTGTTCATCAACCTTAGAATCTCCTTGGCCTCTGTTCTCATTGCTCCTTCCACCAAAACCTCCTCTATGTCCACCTCTAGGGTCTCTACCGTTTCCTCTACCCCTAGTACTTGAATCTTGTTTCTTTTTCAAATTTTCTTCCACTTTAATAGCTATCTGATAACAGCTATGGAGGGTAGTAAGTGTAAAGAGACTCAACTCTTCTTGTATGTTCCATCTAAGGCCATTTAGATACCTAGCAACCTTAATGCTTTCACTTTCTTGCACTCTAGACCTCAAGCTTAGTTTTTGGAACTCTTTTGTGTAGGAAGCTACATCTAGTTCTCTCTGTCTAAGATTCTGCCTCTTCTTATGTAATTGGATGTCATAATCCTCAAGTAGATAGTTTTCCTTTACTTTAGCCATCATAGTTTTCCAGTTTCCTATTGGCTTCTTGCCTTCCTTCTCTCTTTATTCTTGCAAAAAAATTTACCAAGTTAATGCCTGTCCTCTTAGCCTTGATTTGGCTATCTTCACCTTTTGTGCCTCTGTAACCCCATCACATTCAAAGTGATTTTCCATTCCCTCAATCCATTCCATAACTAATTCTCCATCCATTCTTCCTGTGAAAACAGGGATGCCTTCTAGTGCCTTGCCACTTAGTGCCTTTAATTCTTTGAGGAAGGGTTCCTCTACTAATGGAGGGTCAGGTTCTGGTTTTATTTCTTCCTCAACTTGGTTCTTACCCTTGTCTTTAACCCTTGCTAACTGCACTTTCATCTTGCCTGCAATCTCTGCAACCTCTTCTAGTTTGTGCTTCATCTCCTCCACAATTTCTTCAAGACGTCTGTTCTTTTCTTGTTGCTCTATTAAATCTCTAGCTAGTTCTGCATTGGTCACCATGGTGTTGTCTCCTATGGATTCACGTCCCTCTAACATACATTTCTCAATTCCCAAGCCTTTTAACTTGGCTCTGATACCAATTTGATGGGGAGTACTATCTCTCAAGAGCATATTTGCTCTTTCTAAGAGCTACTCTTTGGTCTTACTAGGGTATTCTTCTCTACCCTACTCAGAGGTCACTCCTAAGACCCCTATCTCCTTATAGAACTCTCCACCAACTTCAAACACTCACCTTTGCTCTCACACCCCTACTAAGCACCTTTGGGCTCAACTTTGCCACAACGTTACCCAAGCCATTCTTGGGACTAGGAATAGGTCTTCCAACTATTCCTTGGTTGATCTTACTTCACTCTGATCCGTCTTGTTGGATTCCTTCTTCATTTGTCCATCGAATTCATGTAAACCTTGTTTTAGGCCTTGTAGCCTTTTTGGTCAATTAGGCCTCCTAAAACTAGTTCTCTTGGAATAACCCAAGACTTCCTTAACAAACCCCAAAACTCTTTAGGGATTCTCTCTATAGACCTCCTAGGCTCCAAGATTTCCTAGGTTTTAGACCTTCTTGGTGTCCGTACATAGGTCTGTCACCAAACCCCTATTTTTAAGGGTTTCTAGGGCATGTGACACATTCTGGTTTCTTTAACTTAATTGAGTGCTTTAATGGCCTCCTCTGCACTTATCCTTGCATACACATGTCCAAGTCACATACCCCTACACCTCTAAACCATTGATTGGCACAAACCAATCCGTTAAGCAAGCCCTCTTGCTTCTGTTATGTTCAAGCACCTAGCCAGAATGCCCCTGCACTCGCCTAGAGCTTGATGGAATTACTAGCTCTCCTGCAAACAAAGACTCCATAGACCATATTTACACCATAGACAAGGTCCCCTACTTGATTCCAAGAGGCCATGGAAGTTCAGCCACGGGAATTCAAGTGGGGTGCATCTTTTACAAAACTGGCCCTGAACCGAGCAGTGAAACAGATGAACACAAAGAATTTAAAAACTGTTAACTAGTCATGCCAAACAACTAAACCAATGCCACACAAAGTAGTTACATGTCACAAATTAAAGATACAATGCATTAGTTCAGTCCTTTCAATCCATTAATTGACTGGATCAAGGCCCTGTTTCAACCACACAGTAAAAAAAACTTGTTCTTTTCAAGACACAATCCATACAATAGTACTTCCAACTCCTTCCCCTTGTCAGGTTAGGGTTTTTCTGACCTTATATATCCTATACCCACATGTTGGGACCCTTAGGTTAGGCTTAGAACAACATAAATGCTTCCTAGTGTTTAGGAGATGTTGTCATGACAACTTAGCAGGATATCCTAAGCATACACAAAACCCAAGACTCTACACAAACTTGCCACCACACACACCAAATCAACCTTGGGACTTTATAAAATAGTCCTTATTACCTTGGTGGTTGGTTAGAACCACCTACAAGCCAAAATTTGCTAAAACCTTTCAAAAGACCTTAAGGTGCTCCTGCACCAACATATTTTCGTGATTATAAACTCATACATGAACATACTATGCATAATTGTATCACATTAAAGCATAAAATTCAACACCATATTAAAAAGAGGTAATTCATGTTAGGATATTTATGATTGTGTATAATCACAAGGAAATGGATAATGATGATTCTTTGATTGATGTTGATGATGAGTACATTGGTTTTGATTAAAATCACACACTATTTGTTGATGTTACACATGAGGCTATCACACAAATTGAACATAAGATAAAAGTACATAAATAACTAGTCATTAATGCACCTCAAGATCAAGGACATTAAAAAATGACATTCTAAAGGATGATCTTGATGGGACTCTCAAAATTTGTGAAACCTGTGTATGCCTTGGGACAGGTTCAACCAAACTAAGGACCATATTGTGCTTGATCCTAGTGATGAAAAAGAGAGTTCATAGACAACAAGTCGAAGCCTAAGAATAAAGCATGAATCAAGGGATCATAATAGTCAAGGACATCAAGCATGTGAGGGTAGTCTATTAGAAATGAGGTCACATGAACAACCAAGCCTAGTTAAGAAGATAACAGTTCATGAAATTCAAAGTGCATACAAGAATACAAATAAGACCAAGGATAAGGAAACAAAGCTAAGAAGGTCACATTCACCAAAAAAGCTCAAAGGGGGTAGTCACCTCAATTTTGATAGTAATAGGGCTTCAAAGAAGACAAATCATGATAACAATAGGTGAAAATGTAGATAGCAAAGATTAGCGGCTACAAGGCAATAGTCCCAAAGTCTAACACAATGAGAGGAAGTTTCCAAAAGCAGGGATAGTCATTGCAAACATTTCTTGAAGTAAACAGACCTTCAAATCAAAAGGACAACCAATTCCATAAAAGGTCAGTCTTCATTGATAGGTGATTGGGGAATTGAGAACATGGGTATCTAATATTCATATGAACTGTTTGAGCCCATCCATAAGGAGAAAAAACAAAATAGTAGATGATGGTGATTGTAAAGATGTCAGAGAGCTTGTCACTACTTCTGATAAACAAGAAAAAAATACCAATGGACAATCACATTTACAAGATGAAATCATGAACAACATTTATGAAGTGGGGACAGTCCTCATAACTTCCATAAATATGAATTTCATCTTCATTAGGGCAGAGGCATGTTCTAAGCATTCAATAAATTAAATGTTAATGACATAAGGGAAACCATGTTCATAAGAGGACAATCATGAAGAAGGGAAATACAATGGATGGATAGAGAAAGTCAAGCAATAAGAACAATCACTATGCATGGACAATCACCATAAGTGATGGCATTTTAAGAGTGATGAAGACATTCATTAAAAGAGTTGCATGTTGATTGTTGTAAAAATTTGCTTGATGCCACCAAAGTTCATAGAGAAACAACAAAACGTGAAGAGCAGAAAAGTCGATGAAAGCTAGGAGGAAGCATGGGCAAGAGCTTAGTGAGATGATTGTGTGTAATGGTATCTGCTTCCTATCGCCCATTACTGAAAGGTTATGTTTTCCCCTTTTGACTTCAGTGATGCACGATACCAGATGTTTTTATCACCCATCACTATTATCTTTCTTCCTCTCCACATTGCTTTGGCGATGGTGCGATGGTGTATTTTCATATTTCCCATCGTTGTATTATATCTCCCTCTTCTCATCAATTTTGTGATGTGTGATAACTAATGGGAAAGGTTGGAGTAAGGCAATGGTGGGACCCGTGGGTGATGTCAAATGACACTATGTTTTATTTTAATAGTGGGGAGATAAATAAAACTATAATGCACAGGTAAAGGGATTTTCATAGCCCAATAAAATGAATGAAAAATTTTCATGGTAAAAATAAAACTTGCAATTGCAGGGAAGGAAAATACAGGGGCAAGCGAATGAAAGGAGCGTGAAAGAAAAGTGCAGAAGGGGATTTTCTTCAAGCGGGAGAGGTTATTAATCTGAAGGCTCACTTGGTGCTAGCTGTCAATGGGGATTTCTATTTAGGGTTTCTTCTTTTTCCTTAAATGTATTTTTCTATTTCATTGCACAAGTATTTTGATGGTTAGGCATTCGAGCTCATGTGAACATCAATTTTGTAGATTCAAGCACAAATAAATAGAATAGTTACGAGTCTTAGGTATAGATTATAGCTTGTAATAGGCATAATATTTTTACAACAACAATGACATATAAATGAAAATTACAAATTTTGGAACATTTTCTCTTCCATGTATTCTGTTACACAAATTATGAATAAAATGATCAATGATCTTTTATATATGTCTTCAATCTCTTTAGTTGAATGTATGGTTTTGTTTTTGTTAAAGCAATATAACAATAGTCTTTAAATGTTGGGTTTAATTATTGATGTATTATAGTTTGTTACAAATATGAGTATGTCACCCATGGATAAAGCACTGTTATGTCAATTTGGTCATCTTTGAAGTCAATTGAGTTGGTCTTATCTGTCAGGGAACAAATCCATATTGAAAATCACTTACACACCATAAATTATTGCAAAATTGTATGAGATCTACCCATTCTTGTCTTTTAGAAAATAATTTGGTAAAGGATCAACCAAATTCTTGAAGAATTATCTATTTGCAGTTGGTAGGAATGTATCTATTAATTACAATGATATTGGTAATTTGACACAAGAGTATCAATTAAATCATTGTCAGGATCACCCTCTTAGGCTCTACATATCCCGAAGTGCAAAAGTAAAGTCCCAACAATCCTTTACTTGTTCATTGGCCAATCCTCACCATTATTGACCATTGAATTGTGGTAGATTTATAGATAATGATTGAGATTAAGTTTGATTCCCAAAAAATAACCAACAGAGCTCATGTGGGAAATTTATTTATATGACACATATATTGACCATATTAATATAGAAACATTTAAAAATAATAAATTTACTAGGTAATCTATTCGCTTGTCTCTTTTACTAGATGTTAAATATTGTATATTTCTCTATGTTTTTTCAATGCCATTCACTTGATCTTTCCACTAGGGGAAATATTTTCTTATTTGTAGGATACATGAATTTATTATGTCTTCAATTGTGGATAAACTGGGGACATGTTTCATCTTTATCCATAATTATCACACAATAAAGTATCTTAGGTATGCATCCTTTATTACATTATACTTAGATTAAATCACATTATCATGCTCCAATTTTATCCAAAGTTTCTATCTCCTTGATTCATACACCATATCATGGAGCACACAATATAAAGGGTGCATATTATTACTATTTATACTCTCAGATTATGTAAAATTCATAGATTGACTCTAGTTGTTATTATAGTTATTCACTTCCGCTTGTGTTTGTCAAGTTTTATTTTTACTTTGGTATGTTTTCTATGAATGCATATTTGGAAGTACAATAAAATGGGGGAAAATGTAGAGGTGAAAAGTGCATCAATTTATACCACTTTGAATGAGTGTCATAAATGCATAGCCCTAGGGAACAATTTTGTTTGGTTTGACACACTTATTTGGTGTAAAACAAGTCTTGTGATTAGAAACAACATTGTACCTCTACTCATAACTTTTTTGGCTCCTATATCATTGTATCCACTACCCAGTCTAAGGTCACACATGTGCTTTTGATCCTCAAATTTCAAATTCAAATTTCTCTAGAATAAATCTATCCCAACTAGTTGTTGCTTGCCAAATATTGCACCAAAAAAGTCAAATTTTGTACCTACAACTTGTATAAAAGGACATAAATCCTTGGTTATTTTAATAATCCATGATTAGGAAAAACTTTATGTATTTACTAAAAAAAAAATAATAAAAGATCATATGTTCATTAGCACTTAGTCTTTGCATTAGTCATCTCAGTCATGTAATTTCTTACACCAAAAAATATCAATTTATTTATGGTACTAGTTCTATCACTTCAAGGTTCATTACAATTTATTACATAATTGTCTCCAGTACTTAAATTAGTGTATTAATCACTTATTGCCATTGCACCATGTCATTGCATGCACTTAAATTCAAATGTCCACTCTCCATCTAAATAGAGAGAGACAAAGTATTTGCAACTAAAACTATAATTGAAAAATATAGAAGACAAATAGGATTGACACTCTACCCTAACGGTTTGAAAGAGACGTGATCTGTGAAAACGTGAAAATAGTTATGTTGGATTCCTTATCAATATAGACTTCTTCTTCCTCTTATTGGATGATTTGGTGACTCACAATTGACTATTTCAACAATCGCCTTCATTATTTTATGTAACTATCATGTCCTCAACATTCTAGACTCTCCCCTAAAATCTGCCTGAAATCCTATGGCTACAGGCTGGTCAATCCAATTGTTGGGAGCTACAATTATTTTGGTTGTAAGAGGTTAGTTTCATATAAAGTATACATATCATTAATCAACCATGAATTAATACATAATCATATTGAATTTCATAAACATTCACACATTTATCCATGCAAACATCATCATATCATAGTTATATTTTCACAAGGTAAAGTATGGTTCAGGATGCATAAAAGACATAAAAGATATATAAGGTTCATGATTGTATATGACACAAAAAACTTGAAATGTTAAAAATAAATAAACTAAAAGGAGGAAAAGTATCTATTTCCTAGGCCCATCATTCCCCCCAACTAGAGTATTTGCTTGTCCTCAAGCAACGTTTAAGACCAGAGGTTGTACTAAAGAGTCATTTACCTAAAAAATTTCACCACATCAACTCCCTTTTCCTATATTAGATAGTATACCTTTTGACATAAAATCCTTGCCAACCTCATATTCTCTACTATTTCAATTTCATCATGGTTTCTCCCTATCCAATGAGACACTAGATAGAGGAGAAGAGGTGGATGAAAGGCGAGTGCAAATCATTTAAGTCCATTGTCCTTGGAAATATCTATACACTTTTGAGATCTTCTAATAATGGCTATGAAATCATACAAGGAGTGTGGTTATTTTTTCTTTAATTCAAGGGTTAGTTCTTCCCATCTCTTCTTCACAAAATGGAAGGTTTGATTAATGGAACCTGTAGCTAGTTCCTTCATCCTTGTGTAGTCATATTCCCATATACTTATTATTTTTCTACCCACACCTCTATAATCTAGGATCTCTAGTTGTTGATCAATGACTATGTTGGGGTCTTGTGATTCTTTCCTCAACTGCAGAGCAGTAGATTTCTCCCTCTCAATGTATTCTTGTAATATTTCACCTTTGATGATCACTCCTAATATAAGAGGCTAATGCTCTATTTTGTAAATTCCCCACAAACATTAGTGAGTTACATTTAGTTTGATCTAAGAACAAATTTATGCAAGTAAAACTCACATAAGTAGTCCTACATGTCTGGTGTAGAGTCAGAGAAAGTGTCTATTTTATTCTATTCATTGACATTGGAAAATCACCAATCACTTGGATAAACTGAAAATACAAATAATTTTCCTGAAAAAATAATGCATAAATTCTTGCAAGAGGTCTACACTTTAGAATTTATGTAGCCTTGTCTCCTACTTCCTCAATCTCCACTTTCAACCTTTTTATTTCTACATTTTTTTTGTTCAAGAGTCTTGGTGTGTTTTGATATCAATTGAAATTTGTATTTTTCCAATTCCTTTTATTTCTCAAAGAACTCTTGGGTTCTTTTCCACAATTCCACACCCAAGAACACCACAGTTGGCATAGAGGGAACTATGAGTGAAGGAATTGGGCCCTGGGGTACTAGTTCCTTGTTTTCTACTTCTATGATAGCAAGTTGTGCCAACTCATCCAACCTAGAGCCATGCTAAAGTTTATAAAGTCTTTCCTCCAACTCTTTAAATCTTTTGCCCCTTTCACTATCTTTTTGCTAGTGTGTTTTCGACAAATCTTCTAATTTCTTTATCCTTTTCATAGCCTCCTATAATTATTTGTCTTGATATCCTTTTGTTCAAAAGAAAATCTTTCATATATTTCCAAAAATTGGCCATCCCTCTCACTTGTATGCTCATTACTCTCTAAATTAGGGCTCTTTGGGGTTCGTTTTCTCATTTTCCTTGCAAAAAAAATATCCTCTGAATCAGATTCAGAGGTACTTGTATATTACCATGACTATACAATAGGTAAATTTATATTACCAAGGGAATTCCCCTTTGATTTTGAGTTTTTTTCAATTGTAACCATATATTCTTTCTATCTTCTGCCTATGCCCCTCATTGGCCTTTTTCTTCTGAGGTGGTGTGACTGCCTTGTGGGTCGTTGTTGCCCTATTGAAGGTGCAAAAGAAGATCCACCTTTCCTTTTCTTGGCCCTTTGAGTTTTTCAAAAAATAGGGGTTTCTTCCCTATCCTCTGCTACGGGTTACTCAAAAATGGTTGCAAGATGAGTGCCTATAAACCCTATTCCTTTGGATCTCCTATGTTGTGGGTAGGTGAAGTAGCAAGGGAGCCAAAGGGAAATTCCCTCTATGAAACAACATGTTAGTCTACTCTTTTTGGGACACTAGGTTCTTCAAGAATACACTTGATATGGTTGCAATTTGGGAAAATTTCCCACAAAACATGTGGAAATTGAGTTCTCAAACTCCTTTTTATCAAAAATGTGACTAAATAGAAATTTGATAATGCTCCTTTTTCTTTTATACTCAGAGCTCATTCTTTTCAAATAATTATACAAAAAAATTGGAACATTTACATGCCTATCATGATGAAGGTGACTTAATAACTTAAAATGGACTATATACAACAATGATCGCCTACCATCACAAGTTAAATACTTGATTATATAAGAAGCAATTGAAGCCCAGGCCTAGGGTAATGATAATATTTTAGTACCTTGAGAAGATGAGTCTAGGTTCTCTCCTAGTTACTTGAATTCATCCTTGGCAGCAACAACATCTGCCCTAGCTGAAAATTCCTCTCCTTCTCATGGTAGACCAGATACTTCAACAATGGTGACTTCTGAGACATCTATTCTTAAGTCTCTCACTACTGCTTCATCATTTTGTAGTGTGGCAAAAAATTGTTGTGGCATTACCTTGTTATACTTTGTAAGCTTCAAGAAATACTCCAACCAACCAACATGTTGAAAAATGGGTAATACCAACCTATCTTCTAACAACTAGGTGTGTGCTACCGGTTCCCTATAAATAATGTCACCTCCCATAATGTTGTTGTTGTTCTATAATCCCTTAATTATCCATTTTTCACTCCAACCTTCACAATATTTATATGCTTGAAACCTCTCAATTCAACTGCCTTTATCCCTCTTTCTCTCCTTTGAGTTTGGATTGTTTGAAAAATAGAGGAAAAATAAAATGGCCAAAAATCTTGCAGAGGGTTTTTGAAGATCAAGAAAATACAAGGAAACCTCCCCCCAACTAAAGATACTAAGTGTCCTCACTTAGTGGTACTTTTTTGGTAGAGGTTTAAATGAAATGTAGTGGGAAATAAATTTAGATATGAAGCATGAATGAAGTAATGTATAAACATTCTAAAAATCAATAATCACTATGGTAATTATGATAAGTTAATGTGTGTACCTATAGATATATGTTGGAGTGAAACTGAACTCGTGTGGAGTGATTGTTGATATCTTGCGGTTGATTGTGAAATGACACCATAATTGCAATGACAATCATGTAGAGGAAAATTAAAATTAATGACAACATATGAATGATGCATGGTGAATGATGGAATGAAAAGGTTGTGAATTATATAAAATAGGCAAGGTAAAATGAATGCATAGTATGCGAGAAAGGTGGTGGAAATGATACAAGTGAATGTATATAAGGAAATAAATATGGTTAAATGTATGAATGGATGTAATTTGAAATGATAAAAATGTGATGAATGTGGTGGTAATATGAAATGAATTTCAAACAATTTCTATGGGTGCTTGTAATAATAGGTCCCTTCTAAAAGTTTGTCACCTTCAAGCATTATGATATAGGTCCATGCTACTTCTTTGACTATTTCAAAAATTAAATCTTGTTGATTGTCACCTATGCAATGTGTGTATGTGAATGGTGTAGTGTAATTATACCCATGAAACTACTGGACAAAAACAATCTATTGAGGGGGGTGAATTAGTAGATTTTTGAATTTTAACCCATATGTGTTTTGTGTAGATTAAGCCTTAACATGCAAGTTCATGACTAGGCACACACACAAGCATCACATAACACAATATGTATGTAACACCCCTCTGTTTTCCTTTCTGGGCTGGATAGTGTGTCCTTGTTTTGCTTTGATTTGTGTTTATGGATATTTATATACTATATCTTGTGTGTGTTATTTGATCGCTAATTATAGAGCGATAGACTATTTGATGTGATGTGGTTTATTTGATGCTTTATTTTTACATGCTTTAATTGGTGTAATGATGTTAGTTGATATAACATGTGATTTCATATGAGATTATTGAGTAGGATGGAAATGTCAGTTTTTATGAGTGTATTGGTGAAGGGGACAGGTTCGCATCACTCGCTTGTGAGCGCCCTGCGATTATGTGATTTCCTCTTCACGGTGTGTATTTTATGTTGCTTATATGTATATGATGTCGTTTACTTGGTTTTCAGGTTTGCAGGTACATGAAATTGACTCCACCTAGTTTCACAGGTTTGAGCATATCGATCCAATGGTTAAGTTGAATGGGAGATAGTAGCTAGGTAACTTGTATCAAGTCTACACCCTAGCCATAGTGTGTCTTCAGTTGTGTTTGATGAGTCATTGGTTGCCTTGTTTTAATATTATTTATTTCTGAAGGGCTATTGATTATAGAATAAATGTTTAAAATTATTTCTTTAAATAATGTGGTTTTTATTTAATTAATTTTAGACATTTTGGTAGAAGCTATTTATTTTAATTAATTAATTAAATTTAATTTATTTAGTAAATTAAATTTAATCCATTGGGTTAAATTTATTTATTAAGTAATTAAAATTGATTAATTAAATATGTTTGTTTATTTAGAAAGTGAATTTAATTTAATTTGGGAATTAAATTTGAACTAGAGGTAATTAAATTCAATTTGGAATTAAATTTGAATTAGAAGTAATTAAATTTAATTTGGGAATTAAATTTGAATTTGAAAATTATTAAATTATATTTGAGAAATAAATTTGGTTGCTAAAAGATATTTGTTAATTGCCACATGTGTGAGATGAATTAATTAAGAGTTTGTTGGAAATTCATTCACGGAGAGAATTTTGGAAAGAGGGAAGCTTCTTCACGGGTGTGAGGATATTGTTTTTGGAAGGAAGATATTTTTGGAAAAATACACAAAGGTTTTGGTTTTGGGAATTCTTGGTTGTAGAATTGGATTGGAGTTGTTCTTGTATTTTTGTTGTGGTTGTTGGATACTTCTTTTGTTGGAAACACTGGAATTGTTGGATAGAAGTTGTGGAAGCTTTGGAGGAGGCTCGGCATCAAATCTTCTATTTACCCGAAGCTTCTTGACTCAGGTTTTCTTATGTGATATTTATTGTATATTATTTACATTTGAAATTGTAGTGTTTAAAGAATTTTTTGTTAAATCTATTTAGGAAAAAAGATTTGTTGTTAGAAAAATAATTTTTTTAAAAAGCTTTTGTTTTCCTGTGAAGTTTTGTTTTAGGGAAATCATGAAATTTCTGTTAGGATTGAATTCATTGGAAGAAATGGATAGATTCAACATTAAATCAAAATTAGAGGTGAAACAACATTTAGATTTGTTTAGAAAAAATTTAAACCTCTGTAGAAATTGTGGTGGAAAAATCTAGAGGATTTGTTTGTTGAAGGTTTCTGGAAAATAGCCTAGATCTTTCTTAGTTTCCTTGTTCTTTTATTAGTGTATGAATTTGAGAAAATTGATTGTAGATTTAGTTTTTAAACCTCTATAAATTTTGGGAAGTTCTTTGGAAAATTTTACAATTTCACCTATAGGTGAATGTTTTGACAAAATTTCCCCAATTTATCTTTTATGTTGAAATTATCACTTATATATATACACTCTCTCTATGTATATGCATATATATGTTGATGCATA
The DNA here is from genome assembly GCA_007115665.2 of Sequoiadendron giganteum. Classification (NCBI taxonomy): domain Eukaryota; kingdom Viridiplantae; phylum Streptophyta; class Pinopsida; order Cupressales; family Cupressaceae; genus Sequoiadendron; species Sequoiadendron giganteum. Next base: position 190,456,927 of record CM021110.1, on the reverse strand, counting down.
TATATATATATATATATATATATACATACATACATTATTGTTTTTGAAATATTTAATTTGAATATTTAAATCGTTGTATAGTGAAATCATTTTCGTTTTCTGGTTGAGACAAAATTGGTTGGGATGTAATAAAACCATTATATATATATAAATTGGTGGGTGAGGTTGAATTCCCCCACCGCCACTTTGTTATGGGGGGAAGCGTTGCCTAAGAGACAGTGCGCCCACCATATAGGGGGACGCGCTGCTCCCCATGTATATTTGCGACTGGTTGTATGTAAGTACAGTCTGCTGGCTTTAGAACAGTCTGTCAGCCATTAAGAACAGTCTGCGGCCTTTATGAATTTCGCGCGCGTTAAATGAAACCCAAGAAAATTACGAATAAAACGTGGATTTCGATGCTAATTAAATACTTCGGATTTAATATATATTATTTAATTTGGTATATATATATATTATATATATATATATATCACAATTAAATATATAAGTAATATATATGTTGTATATATATAATGTATATATTTATAAAGTAATATATATATATATGCATATATGCATATATGCAAAGTAATATATATATATATATATATATATATATATATATATATATATATATATAAATTTGTGGAGTTAATAAATTTGAGGAATTATGAAAAATGAGGTTAAATTGAATATTTTAAAGAATAAGTATATTTATTTAAATGCATTGATTTTTAAAATAATTGCATGTATAAATGTTTAAGTTAGAAAATTGAAAGAAATAAACTATAGATGGATTTATGTTGGTTTTAAAAGTAAATATTGAATTTTATTTATTTATTTAAACTAGTCTTTCTTTTCTCTCTAAATGGAAAAGGCGATTAATTAGATATTCAACTATTTTGAAAGGGCGACTATTATTTATACTGTGAGTAGAATAGGAAAGGGAAAGGGATTTAGTATATCCAAAAGTAGATAATATCCTTGTTATTGCCTTGTTTAAATTATTTCCTTTGTGTCTTTGTTTTGGGAAATGGGTTAAGTGTTAGATCAAAATTGTAAGTCTTCTAGAAGGATTCTAGAGGTAAGGGTTGTTGCTTTGTCATGTCAACCATTTATGTTTCCCTTGGGTAGTGCTTTATGTGATTGGTTTCCTCCAAGTGTTTGGAGTGATTTTCCTTAACTGTAGCCTCCTAGAGTAGGATAGATTGCGTTGTTTAGTTTGTAAGCACTAGAGTTACCCTTGGAGTATAGTTTTGTATAGTGTGTTGTCAATTAGAAGAGTGACTTTTGTTAGGCATCGAAGCCCAAAGAGGTAAATTGGGTAACCTTCAGAGGTGATTTAATCAAGTGATAACTAAATTAATGTACTTAGATGATTATGATGCATTTCACACTAATCGAGATAATTTAGCCTCACTCATAGTCACAAGGGCTTGTTTAGACTTGGGATGAGTGAGAAGGCCTGAAATGGCATAGTCATCTATCTTGTCCTTACGAGAGGTATTTGATTCCGCATGAGTGAGCATGGGGGCCAAGATTCGGTTGAGGTCACTAGGATTACCGGAGCCTATGAAGAATGCCCAGAGGAGATCTCATGATGAGCTGTGCAATGACACTTTATCTAGGACAATAGTTGGTATTTATTTTATGTGTATGGTTCTCTGAACATACTTGATCTATTTTATGTCCGGAAGCAATGTGACCTATGTCAGTGATGTGAGTGTTGTACTTGTGTTGTTCATGTGTTTGGTTGTGTCTGTATGAGTCTGCCTATGGTTAGAGGTTGTAGATTTTGTCCATGTTCCGTTGTTACTATCTCCTAGCATGGGGGGTGGGCCTTCGGGTACCACTTGGTTGGGTGGAACATGCACCATACACCGTTGGGTCCCCCTTTATCTTTAGTACTTGGTGGCGAGACATCTAGTTGGATAGCTTGTGGTTCTTGTTTTAATTCAAGCATTATATTATTTCAATTTTGTAATAAGTCATTTTACCCCTCTTATGTTTATGAGGTGGAATTTTGTAATTGTAACACTTTTGTACTATTGCCTCATTCTGGGAATGAGTGATGTAACCATTTAATTAAGTTAATGAATTTATATCTTGGATGTTTATCTCATTATGATATGTTGTATCTATATGATTGTTTAAATGCATATTTCTTATTGTAATTAAATGTTATGGTTATATGTTGATGTATGTGTGGGTTTAAGTAATCCCAACCTTGTAACCTTAGAGGTTGTTGTTAATTAGTAAGTGAATGTGTATGTTAATTGCACTTTAATAAATAAAAAAATTGGTTCGCTTAAGTCGTTAATTACAACTTCCTCTAGGGTTGCGTGGTGGGGCATTACAATGTACGTGGAAACCCAAGATGAGAAAAATTAGAGTGAGAAATACTACTAGGAGCTACCATCCTAATCCAACCTCACAATCAAAGTTCTGTTACAATGTTTAAGGGTTTTTTTCCCTAAGGAGACACCAATCCCCTGATTTTAGGAGCATCCACTCCAAGGAAGTACCTACTCCCTAAACTAAGCACTTACCCATATATCTAATGACACCCACCAATCAGATTTACAATAGTAATAGTTACAAATTGTTTGATAAAACTCAGGTCTATGTTGCAACTTCTCAACACTTGATCTTGACCTTTGTACCTTCAGTTGTGCTTCAAACCTCTTTTTCTCTACTCTAGTGGGTGAATTAGAATATGACTCACAATGTTAATTTGAATTCCTCTTCTTTCAGTTGTTGCTGGTGCAATCCCCCTTTCTCTGTTAGTGTATTCTTTGTTCATCTCAAGAGACTTACAAATACACTACACTGTCTTGTTGCACTTTCTCTAGGAGTGTGTTCTTTGTTTGCCTTCAGGTGCTAAAAAAGGACATTGCTTCCCTTCATGCTTCTTTTCACCAGGGTTTTCTTTGTCTGTCTCAAAAGACAATTGTTTCTCAAATGCAACACACACACACACTCTTCCCTTTTTGCAGAATCACTCTCACACCCACTCCTTCCTAAAAAACTTCTCTAATTTATTCATCACTGGATATATTCATTGGTCTCGAGATGCACAACCACTCTCATTAATTATCTTCCAGGGTTCGATATTTATCTTCTTTTGCATGCTATCAGATCATCGAGCCACACATTCACATATCGAAATCGGATATTTTTTATATTTTTGGCACACTGAACAACTAGGATTACAGTTGCATTAAACTGATATTCTCTATTGCAAATATTATTCTAATCTTCCACCGCCTAAATGTGTGTATCACCAATCCAACCTTCTAATCATTATTAACACTGGTAGCTGAAATGGTTGGGCCAATTGAATTTGTTCCTAGATTTGATTCACAATCGAAGCCCTAGATCACACTATCATGGTCATTAATGATTCTTAGTTTTAAACCTGTGTCATTGATCTGTTGCTTTTCATGCCATGATCCATCGATCAACATTCACCACTCAACCTTTTAAAACATGACCGTCGGATAAATGGTTTGCTTTAATAATCACCATTGATTTTTTCCATATACATATTATTGAGGGTGAGTCCCAAAAGACACATCAAAAATCCATAGTTTAGTGAGATTAGACACGGTCCCACCAAAGCTTTAGCGGATTGACAGATTATCCCCATCTATTGCATTGGCATACCCATACAATTCACAACAAAGATGTGAATTGCTATATCAATCAATCAAGCACAGCCACCTGTTGTCATGTGACCAATCACCCTTGGAATCTATCTGTCAAACTAGTCCCACAACGTGCACCGCTATGCTATTTCAGGGAATCAAGATGGGAATCTACAATATTCACATTGAGCTCCACAAAAAGGCCTTAGATCTTCAATCCTCAACCACCACTATAGATTATACCAAGGACAAATATTCACCCTATGACTAAGGAAGTATTATGATCATCGAATATTTGTCGATCCGATAGACACAAGGAAAGAGGGCCAATTTCCCCAAAGAACTTAAGAACTAAGGTTTCAACTTAAGCAACTCGTAACCATCAAAAGACAATCAACATTGGAATATGAAGTTTGTTTCAACATCATGACTGAATACTTGTGAATTCATCCTATCAACCAAACATCATCTATGTCCTAAGTAAGATATCACATAATTATCACCTTTTAACATCAATGATAATAATATTCCAATAGAAACATTAATTGGTGAGATGTGTAGCTCATCCTCTTATTCATTTGTAGAACTTATAGTCTTTGTTACTGAATTATCCATTGTAGGTTCAAACTTATGAATTAATGAAAGAAAGAAGGCATCCTTCTACAATGGATTTTTTCAAAGCTTTAATCTATCCATTAACCAGTAATGAGAACCTAATATCACTAATTGTACATAGTTTTACTGCTCCATTTTGAAACACTTGTTTTATCTCATATGGACCCAATCATCTAGTTTGTAATTTCCCCTTGTAATCTTTATATCTTGAGTCATAAAGGAGATCCCAATCACATGCACTGAATTCCTTTATCTTTATGAACTGATAATGCTATTGGACAACTTCAGTGTAGTGTAGTGCTTCCATTCTAATTTCATCAAGTGCATTTAGGTTGTGTAATCTCTCTTGTTGAGTTGTGGAAAATTCCATGCCCAATGTAACTACTATCCTCAATGTTTTGTATTCAAACTCAATAATAAGTGCTTCTTTCTTCCCATACACCAACTCATATAGTGTAAATCTAGTTGTGGTCTTTCAAGTCATCTTATAGGCCTAAATTGCCTCAGGTAACTTGGCTACCCAATCCTTCTTATGAATTTGCACTGTCTTTGTCAAACTATTTTCAATTTCCCTATTTGTGACTTCAACCTGCTCATTAGATTGAGGGTGGTAAGGTGTTGACTTCCTATGCCTGACCTCATACTCTTGAACCAGTTTTGTGATAAGCTCTAATGTAAACTGGGGTCCTTGCATTGTGGAAATCTCCCTTGAAACTCTTGTGAATATGTACTCATAGAGAAATTTTTCCACATTACCATCTCTTTCAAATTGTAGAGCCTTAACCTCCACCCACTTTGTAAGGTGATTGGTGCATACCAGTATGTACTCTTTTTTATTTGTCGTTGGTTATATGGGGCCAATAAATTCTAATTCCCATTTATCAAATGGTGCTATTGCTAATTGTGGCTGCAATGACATTTCATTTGATTTTTTTGGCCTTCCCATTCTTTCACACCTATCATATCCCCTAGTATACTTCATTGAATCTTTATGAAGAGTCAACCAATAATAGCTAGTGCTGAGAATATTTAGATTTTTCCTCTTTACTGTAAAGTATCCCCCATAGGGTTCATCATGAGAATCTTTAGATTTTTCCTCTTTACTGCAAAGTATCCCCCATAGGGTTCATCATGGCATGCTCTAAGGATATCATATACTTCATCTTTTTTGATACATCTCCTCATTATGTTGTCCTAGCCTATGTAAAATAAGTATTCATCCATCCAAGAGTAAGGAAAACTCTTGTGAACCAATTTCCTCTTTTCTCTTGGCGAGAAATGAGGTGGTGTTTGTCCTGCTACAAGATAGTTGGTAATATATGCATACCAAGGTGTATGCAAAGATAGAGAAAATAAATGCTCATCTGGGAAAGAATCATCAACAACATCTTCTAATTTGGTTGATAGTCAGGATAGAAAATCTTCCACTATATTTGCTTTACTTGGCTTATCCAAAATGATAATGTCAAATTCTTGAAGCAACCATAACCACCTAAAAAACCTAGCACCAAACATTGTTTTATTCATTAGATACCTTGTTGTATGATCAATATGTATAAACACTGAATATCCAATAATATAATGTCTGAAATTTTTTATTGCATATACTACTGCCAACATTTATTTCTCTGCCATTATATAATTGAGTTTTTCCCCTTGTAGATTTTTGCTGATGTAATATATAACATACTATTTGTTGCATTCCTTCTATCCAAGTAAAAATTCTATAGAAAAATTAGAAGTATCTATATGGATATGGAAAGGTAAGGTGCAATTTGGTCCTCTCAAGATAGGGGTTTTCGTCAATGCTACAATGAGTGCTTCAAAAGAGTGTTGACAAGGAACTGTCCACTCAAATTCTACATCTTTGGATAGTAAAACAAATAGCGGAGCTGCAAGTTTGATAAAGTTTTGAATAAACTCCTATAATACCAACATGTCCTAGGAAACTTCTAACATCTTTTTATCTTTGAGGCAATTGGAGTGTTAAGATTACTTCAATTTTTGGGGGGTCCACTTGAATTCCTTCATTTGACACAAATTCTCCAAATAAAATACCTTTTGTCATCATCATGAAATATTTTTCATGACTCAGGGATAAGTTATGTTCTTGAAACCCTTTTAGGACCTTCTCTAGATTTTCAAGTGTTTTATCATATGTATTCTCATAAGTAGTGAAATCATCCATGTAAACTTCCATGGAATCATGTGAGAATTCAGAGAATATACTCGGTACTACCCTCTGGAAGGTGGTTGGTGCATTACATAGGCCAAATGACAGGACATAATAAGTATATGTTCCCCAAGGGCATGTGAAAGTTATCTTGTCTCGATATTTTGGGGTAATCTTTATTTGGTTGTAGCCACTAAATCCATCTAAAAATTACTTCTTGCCTGCTAGAAACTCAAGTACTTGGTCAATGAAGGGGAGTGGAAAGTGGTCTTTCCTATTTGCAATATTCAATTCTTGGTATTCTACACACACTCTCCACTTTTCTCCTTTCTTTGAAGACAATTACTAGAGGTGACACCCATTGACTATTAGAGATAGGATAGATAAATCATGTTGATGTTGTAGCTTTGAGCTACATACTTCCACCTTGAATGTTAGACGATAAATTCATGTAGCCTAATGGATATTCATTTATTGTAGTGAAGGGGCACTTCACTTACAATATTTAATTATTGAGAATAATTAAATGGGCCAACTTATAATATTTAATTATTGTAAATAATTAAATGGGTCAACTTCATTAAATAAATATTATTTCTTTAATATTAATATGAGGCTGACCTTCTTGAAGAGTCACCTTATTTTGTATAAATACAAGGTGATGATCTCCCATTTGATCATCAAGTTCATTCATCATATTTTCATTCCTAGAAGAAGTTCACACTTGTGCAGTAGTTCAACATCTTGAGCAGTAGATCATTATTTTGTAGCAACATACCGATTTCAAAGGGAAATATATTCTTGTTGTATCTTCACATCTAGGAGAGGTGTTATTATTCATTGTATCAAATTTGGTGTTGTGTTGGGCCTAAGTTGTAAGCAAATTTCTTCTCTTATTCTAGAATATATAAGCGATATATTTGTTGGGTTTTTCCCCTCAAGCTGGAGGGTTTTCCCAGGGTATCTTGTGGTGTTCATTGTCTTATGTGTTGCATTTTCTAATTGATTTCATTTATGTTACTAAAACTAACATGGTATCAGAGCGGGTCTACGAAAAGATCCGATCAGAATTGTTAAGAAGTCTGAGTGAAATGTGAGGTCTAGAAAAAGTCGCATGGGACATTATTATTCATGAAAGTCTCCACCTGGTCATACAATGCAGACATGAAGGAAACCGTGCTTGTTTGAGAGCAGCAAACGATAAATATTTCGGGCCTTTGAAAATTGATCATGATGATTGAATTAAGGGATGCCATCACTAGGCTGGTTGATTATTCATACCAGCTAAATCTATACCTATAGAAGGCATGTTGGAATGAAGAGCCCACGCCGTGTTGATTCTAGACCGTGTAAGAATGATGAAACTGCTACTTCTCAGATCGGAATATTATTAAATCTTCCTCTATAATATTTTGTTCACTATAGCAGTCGGATGTTTTTTTAAGAACAATAATCTAATACTGTTGCATTTTTATTTGTTTTCGTGTCATTTCGTAGGCAAGAGTTAATGAACTAAGAGCCGATATATGTATTGTAACAAGTTCTATAGAAGGCATCATTGGGATATCAGGTTCCTTATTACATTTCACGGAACTTAGTTATCATTGTGATATTGTGAATATCATGGGAAGTTGTAAGAAGTCGTGGAACCCTTGTAAATTTTTTGTAGCTCATAAGATGGCTAGCAATGGAGTGCATTGATAAATTTGAACGGTCAAAGACCATGCTCAAAATTAACCCTGTCGCCTCTACAAATTCTAAACCATGGGCCTGTGTTCAAGCCATGAAGGTTGTGGAATGATTTAAGCACAAGAGCAGCATATCATATTGTGTCCAATATTTGCATCCATTAGAATATTTAAAGAGATAAGTATTCTTTGTTTTGTTTGAAATCACCCTTCTAGGCTAAAATTTAGTTTGCTAAGTTGTGTAAATCTGACTTTGGTTATTTGAATCATGTGTGTTTAGTTAAAATTGTGGTTTCTCTTGAATAGTGATCACTAGGGCAAGATCCTTTGGAGATACCACTATTCCTTAAAAATTGTGAAGATCTCTGAGTGCGACTTTGATATGAAAAGAGAATTGCAACTTCGTTGTGATTAGATGATCACATCGATAACATTATCTTTGTGCATGGACTATGATGGTACCTTGAGAGGCCTGCTTCTATATTGAATATGTTGGTTGCATAATGTATCTAAGAAATTTGTGTTGAGAAGATTATCTTTTGCTGTACTAAGATTAGCACTCTCGAGAGGAGAAAAAGATGGAAGAAAGATATATCATAATTCAATAAAGATAAGTTTCTTTATCCCTTTATTTTGATTTTTTTATATTTGCTACTTATAGGTTGATTCTTATATATAAACTATTAAGAAATAAGTATTTCATGTTTTTTTAATATTGTCCATGAATTCTTATGTATTCATGCTATAACTTGGGATAGTAACCTTGTATGATTCTAGCCTTGATATTTCTTTGGATAGTTATAAACTGTTAGTAATCTCTCTCTAAAAAAAATGTTTCCAGGAAAAATTGAGGAGCAAGAAGTTAATGAGTGATTGGACAAGGAGGAAGAGATTTAGGCATCTTGTGAGGAATTCATGTCGACCAAAGAAATGATCAAGCATGGAGTCACAACTTGCAGCCATGGGACTGAGTTGGTGGCTGGAGACATACTTTGAAGAGGGAATTAAAATCTGAGGATCCAAGGTTCGAGTTGAGATTTTGTCAATAGAGGGATTTCACTTCTAGAAGTTTTCTTTGCAATCTATGAGGTAGGGATCAAGAGGGAGTTATGTGACTCACTGAGAAGAAGTGAAGGTTGCAGTGTTGCAAGGCCAATGCTAAAGTCCTTAGAAGACCTCTTCAGCTATTGAGATCATAATTGCATAAGTCAATCATCTAGATTTGATATTGGCAGCTCTGCAACCTATTCAGAATGGAGCAATTTGGGATGAGGTCGAAGAGGACAATCCTAAACTCTCTGCTGTATCAGAGGTGTGTGTTGGAAAACATTTCTCTAAGGCAAGCATTGTAGGAAATATTGGACGAGGAGGTCAGAAGGTTGATGCAAGAACTTAGAGCTTCAAAGGGAGTCAAAGACTACATTCCTTAATGGTGTAATTGAAGATGAGGCTTTTCGTACTTGGTATGAAATATACTTGATGTGCTTGGGCTTCTCCAAGAATAATATTGATTCAAACTTGTGCTTCAAGGTAATTGATGGTGAGGCATTGATCTTGGTTTTCTATGTTGATGATCTAATTTCTTACTAGAGAAGAACACCTCATTATCAAATGCAAGGAGTTGGCTTTTGAATTTGAGATGAAGTATCTTAGTTACATGCATTACTTCTTTGGCTTAGAAGTATGGTAGAGACCTAACGAGATCATTCTAAGTCAGGGGAAGTATACAATAGACATTTTGAAGAGATTTGGTATGATAGATTGCAAATCCATGGCTACATCTATGGAAACCAATTTTCAGAAGTTAAAGGAAGTTGTAGCTAATTTAGATCTAGTGGATCCCACCATGTACAGACAGTTGATTGGATTTTTTAATGTATCTATTCAATACTAGACTAGATATTTTCTATGCAGTGAGTGCACTTAGTCAGTTCATGGGTGAACCAAGGCAAATACATCTAGTTGTAGCGAAGCATATCCTAAGATAATTGTGTGACACAGTTGGATATGGCTTGAGATATTCTTCTTGTATGGACTTGAAGTTGCATGGTTATACAAATTCTGATTGGATGGGTTGTGTTTTTGATCGGAAGAGCACCTCTGGATGTTTCCGTTTGGGGTCTGTGATGATCTCTTGGTGTTGCAAGAAGCAATCTCTAGTGGCACTAAGCACAGTAGAGGACAAGTAGATTTCAACTTGTGTGGCAACTCAAGAAGCAATGTGGTTTCAGAAGCTCCTTGCAGGATTGTTTGGACAATCATTGGAGTCGACTATCATTCATTGTGATAATCAAAGTTGTGTGAATATTTTTGTCAAACTAGTGTTTCATGATAGAACTAAACATGTTGAGATCAAATACCACTATATCAGAGATATGGTATTGAGAAAAGCAATCCAGTTGAAGTATATTAGCATTAATGAGTAGATGGCAGACATTCTCACCGAGCCTCTTGCTAGAGTAAAGTTCATGTACTTTTGAGACAAGTTTGGTATTGTGGAGAATGAAGTCCTAGCTGAGAAGGAGTCTCAGTATCAGTGATCTTTTGTGATTTGCTTTAATGCATTTTCCTCTAAGATGAGGGAATTTGAGGTGTAAGCCCTTGTTAATTCATCTTTCTTTGTGATGGAGAAATTTAAGGTGAAATCCCTTGTTTCCACCCTCTGGGAGTAGCCATCGTGGATGTCATGTGTGTGACTCCATGACAACATCACGTGAGAATCTATGATGATTTTCTTGTACTTGTGTTTTTCACCCTCTGGGAGTAGCCATGGTAAACGCCATGATGAGGTGACGACATCACATTGAGTGATGGGCACTTGTATATATACCATTCATGGGAGTAGCCGTGATAGTTGATATCACAATGAGGTGATATGCTCTTTTCCACACATGGGTGTAGCCATGGTGGTTGACATCACTATGAGGTGATATGTCTTGCATAGCTGGAAGTATTCCTCCCTAGCTAAGAGGGAGTGTTGATGTTGTAGCTTTGGGCTACATACTTCCACCTTGAATGTTACACAATAAATTAATATAGCCTAATGGCTATTCATTTATTGCAACGAAGAGGCGCTTCACTCACAATATTTAATTATTGAGAATAATTAAATGGGATGACTTATAATATTTAATTATTTTGAATAATTAAATGGGTCGACTTTATTAAAGAAATAATAATATTTCTTTAATATTGATATAAGGCCGACCTTCTTGAAGAGTCACCTTATTTTGTATAAATACAAGGTGATGATCTCCCATTTGATCATCAAGTTTATTCATCATATTCGCATTCCTAGAAGAAGTTTGCACTTGTGTAGCAGTTCAACATCTTGAGCAGCAGATCATTATTTTGTAGCAGCATACTAATTTCAAAGGGAAATATGTTCTTGTTGTATCTTCACATCTAGGAGAGGTTCTATTATTCATTGTATCAAATTTGGCCTTGTGTTGGGCCTGAGTTGTAAACAAATTTATGCTCTTATTCCAAAATATATAAACGATATATTTGTTGGGTTTTTCCCCTCGAGTTGGAGGGTTTTCCCAGGGTATCTTGTGGTGTTCATTGTCTTATGTGTTACATTTTTTTATTGCTTTCATTTCTGATCCTAAAACTAACAAATCCTACATCAAGAAATTTTATAAGGGTAAGTGCAAGAAGTTGAGTTCATGAAACGTGGAAGTTTTTGCCATAGCCAAAAAAATGAAATCAACATTGCATAAACGGGATCTCGAGCCTAAAATCAAAAAATGGGATCCCGTTTTGATCTCGTTTGAATTTTTTGCACCTTTTCAAAATGGTTTTTTTATAAAACAAGATCTCGTTTTAGAATGGGATCCCATTTTTTTATAAAACAAGATCCCGTTTTAGAACAGGATCCCGTTTTTAAAAATATGAGTTTTTGGTTGGGTTTGTGCTTTATTTTTTGGTTCGGGAAAAGCATTGGAAATTCGAACCTGGGCCTTCAACCTAGTTTGACCTGCAAGTTGAAGGTCCTAACAATATTAGCAAAAAATATCGAGTTTGGACATATGGCTGACAACTTTTTTTGCAGAATTTTTTGACGAAATTAAAAGCCATTTTAGATGAGACAATGCAGATTCCAAATATGTAATTTTTTTTACAATTGGAATTTTTTTCTATTTTTCAATTAATTTTTGATGAAAACTGGTCCATAAACTTTAAATATCAAGGTTTTTTACTATTTTAATAACTTTTTATCAGCATAACATTTTGACGAATGGATTCCACGAGAACAAACTTCAGACAATTCTTTTCAAAAAAAAATTAAAAAGTCAAAAAATGATAAGTTTAGGTCATCTTATGCGTGTCGTACATGACGATTTTTCAAAACGACAAATATGCCTAATAAAAATTTACCAAAAAAAATATTCAATAAAAAATATCAAAAACAAGCTTCAGTGAGTCACAAATCTTTTCCCAAAAAGATTTAGAAAAATATGATAATTTAGGTCAAAATATGGATGTCATACACATGCATGGTATGGTAAAAAAAAGTGACTTTTAAACAATGGTTTTTAGAAACGCCTATTGAAACTCAATTTGTACAATTAAGGTATTGAAATAAATTACATATTTGGAAACTAGACTCTAATTACTACATTTTATGATTAGTGAATTTTTTGAAGATTCCATCTCTAAATGCTTTAAATTTTAAGGTCAAATGTGTCAAATTCTGAAAATCAAGGAAAACACTTCCACTTTTTGGCCAAAAAGTGGACTCAACATCTTGCCAGCACCCATAACTCCAATTTAACTGTCTCTGATTGTAGGATTCATTCTCCTTTGTGGTTGGCTTATGTGTTTAAAACCATCATTGGTATAAATCCTATGCATGTACAATTTAGGATCTATCCCCTTAATGTCATGGTAATCCCCTGCAAAGGTTGTTGCATGTGCTTGCAACACATCCGTCAATGAGGTTTTCTATATATCAATCAATTGATTGTTGACATTCAATGATTTACTTGAAATTATCTCTAAATTATTGGATGTTATTTGAACTAATGAGATATCAAGTGTTGCTATGTTTGGTACACATCGGTGTGCTAACAAGGTGTGGAATATTTGAGAAGTTGACTTTGATGATCTATCAGGAATCACATTTTCCAAAGGATCCTATAGACAAGTTAGACAATCTTGATGTTGTGGATCCCTACCATAGTTATTTTGCATGATGTTTACTGTCGAGTCATCTTCATCTTAGTTTTCTAACAAAGTATTGCATTCAATAGTCATCAGGGTCTGAAAGGAATATTGATCCTCCTCATCTAGGGTAGGCCAAATGGTTTGTTCTAAGTACACATGTGGTTGTACTGGTGGATAAAAGACCAATTTCTTAGTCACATTTCCATTAGAGATAATCATATTCCCAGACCTACAACCTATAAAGGCATCTGTTGTTGACAACCAAGGTCCTCCTAAAATGATGGGTAGCTTGCAAGATTAGCTTTAGGTTGCAATACCATGAAATCTACAGGGTACTCCCATGAATCTAGTGTTATTACCAAGTCTTCAATGTAATACCCCTCTGTTTTGCTTCTTGTTCATTTTGCTTTATGTTATGTTTGGTTGCAGCTACTTTGATACTGGACACACCTTGTTATTTGTGTTTTGATCGCTACTATTGAGTGACAACTATTATTGTGTAATGTGTTGATCTGATTATCGTTTCATATGCTTTAATGGTTTAATGATGTTAGTAGAGTTAACATGAGATTTTATTATGAGATTATTGATTATGATGTTAATGTCAGTTTTTGATGAGTGGATTGGTGAAGAGGACGGTTTCGCATCACTCACTTGCGAGCGCCCTACAAATCCGCGATTTCTTCTTCACGGTGTGTATTATATGTTGGATATACTGTTTTATGTTGTTTACTTGGTTTCAGGTTTGTAGGTACATGACATTGACTCCATCTGGTTTCACAGGTTTGAGCGTGTCGATCCAACGGTTAAGTTCAACGGGAGATAGTAGCTAGGTAACATGTGTCAATTCTACACCCTAGCCTTAGTGTGTCGTTAGTTTAGTTTGTTGAGTCATGGTGTACCTTATTTTAATGTTATTTGATTTTGAAAGGTGCTTGCTTATTAAATCAATGTTTAGAATAATTGCATTGGTAAAAGTAGTGATTATGTTATATTAAATTAAAATTATGCTTTGATGTTATATTTAAAGTTGATAATGAAATTTAATTTAGTTAAATTTTAATTTATTTAATTAATTAAATTTTAATCTCAAAAGGGTTGAATTTGGTTATTAAATAATTAAAATTAATTAATTAAGTTTATTGGATTAAATTAAATTAGATCAAAAGAAATTGAAAGATATTTGAAAATTACATTTTGAAATTAAAAGAAATTGAAATTGTATTTTAAAGTCAATTTGGGTTTTCGAAAATGGAAAATGAAACTAATAACTAATTTCAACTTTGCATGCATTGTGATTTAGGGTTGTATAAGAAATTTTTGATTTATGGGGAATGGATGTTTTTTATTTTTTAGGGAGAAGTTCTTTGGTGGGGAATTCATTTTCATAGCAGTGAAGGATTTTTGGAAAAATTTGCACAGAGAAGGGTTGAAGCAGTTTTTGGTTTTGGATTTGATTTGAGGAAAGTCAGTTTGCAATTGTTGAAGTTTTTGGATTGGATTTGTTGCACGTTTGAGGAAAATTCAGGAAATCTTTAGAGGAGGCTTGCATCAGAAATTCATCTTCTTTTGTAGCTTCGAATTCCAGGTTTTTATCTGTGTGTTTTCTAGTTCTTGTTTTGTTCAATACAATTTAATTGTTTAAGAATTTGTTGTAGAAATTAATTGTGAATTAGGATTTGTTAATTGAAACTAGATTTAAATTAATCTAAAATTGGGGAAGAATGTATAAATATACTTTAGGATTTAATTTTGTAATTGAGGAAATTGTAGAATCATTGTTAAATTTAAATCTTAGAATTGTGCATCAAACATTTAGATTGATGTAAGAGACTTTACCCTTTTAGAAAACAATCAGATCTGGTTTTGAAAATAAATCTTCTGTAGAAAATTTGTAATGAAGAAATTTAGATCCCCATTAGTATTTCTATTTTTGTATTGTTTATAATTTAAAGGTTTGATTTTGATGAAATCAGTTTTTTAAACATATGTGAAATTTAAAAAATCATTCTGGAAAATTAATTTTCTATAACTGATTATTTTTATTTAGTTTTCTCAATTTTACTTGTATATTATACTTTGGGAATACATATATATATATTCATTATATGTATTTATTCACAGTTTAAATATACATATAATGAATATATAAATATATTCCTTTTGAATATTATTTATTTAAAATTGTTTCTTTTTCAACCGTCATCCGTACGGTGTTCTTGGGAGACAAAATTTGATAAATTCATCGAAAATGGTAAAGGATGTTCTTTTGATGTTAAAAAAAAAGAAATTATTTATTAGTGGTTGGTGGGGGCGGATGTACCCCCACCGCCCACTGTCCTTATGTTGGGAGTGCGCTGCTCCCATGGCAGCGCCCTCCACTAATGTGGAGGGAGCGCTGCCATGGCAGCAGCGCTGCCCCCAAGGTTTGGGGTAGGCGGCTATACATGGAGTACAGTCCGCGCCTAAGTTTTTATTTTTTGTTTTTTGTTTTTAATTATTTTTAATTAAAACTTGCAGAATTTGTTAAGTTCGTCCGCTCACTGTTCATGTACCTTCTTTGCAAATTTTTAATTCGTTCTTTTTAGATTTTCGATTTTGGTTGTATTTATTATTGGAGATTTTCTATAGTTCGTTTAATATAAATAATATATATACTTTAATATTATATATTAATATATAATATTTAATATATATATTTATATTTTGGATAATGGATATGTAGGTAGGATTAAAAACCAGAAATAGTTAATATTACAGTCTGGTAAATTTTTTTAGTAAATCTGAGGTTTTATATACAATGCTTAATGTAGATTTAATTTTAAATATAGTTCTAATTATATAAATATAAAATATATGTATTTAAACATATAATGTATGCTGCTTATATTTTTAAGTATATATATATATATATATATATTTTAATATTCTGTGTTGACATAGGATTGCATGCAAAGTTTTTAGACAACAATTTAAATTGAAACAAATAGTATGCATGGATAAACTGATAGGGAAAAGATATTTTATATAAATGGAAGAAATTGCATGCATTTGTGTCATTTTAAAAGTAAAGTTAGGAATTGATTATATTAAAGAGGCGATTAGTTATTTTAATATATTTATTTCCTATTAAGGTAATTATATTAATGCAAATGGAGTATGTAAGGGATATGGATTTAGAATATCCAAAAATAGTAATTTCCTCGTGAATGCCTTAATTGTTCTATATTCTCTATATTTCGTAAAGGGAAGTGGGTTTAATTGTTTTAGATTTCCAATAATAGAGGAGGTAATAGTGTTAAATGAATATTTGAGTTAACCTGTTATTGTGTCTTTGACTTTGTCAATGTTACCTATTGATTGAGGATGGATTTAAGAAATCCAAATGTTAAATTTGATTAATGACTTGAATGCTTGTTGTAGCTATGTCGTCAAGTTGCATTGTGGGATTTGGGATTCAGTGTTAGTCCAAAATTATAAGTCTTCCAGAAGATCTTAGAGGATAAGGGTTGTCGATTCTTTATGTCAATCAGTTGTTTTCCCTTGGGTAGTGCATGGCGTCTTTTCAGTTTTACCCGGTTTCCACGAACGGGGATGTTTTTGTGCCTCTTGTGAAAGGAGTGGACTACGTGTGTTTGTTGCCTCCAAGATGTTTGGAGTGAATTGTATTATTTATTTCCTCCTTGTGTTGGAGTGGTTATGATGCCTAGGTTGTATGCACTTGTGATTCCCTTGGTGATTAGTTTGTTTGTGGGTTGTCCATTAGAAGAGTGGCTTTTGTTAGGCGTCGGAGTCCAAAGAGGTAAACCGGGTAACCTTCAGAAGTTATTTAAACAAGTGATAATTAAAGTAATGTACTTAGAAGATTAGGACTAACTTCTCACTAATCAAGATAATTTTTCCTCACTCATAGACACAAGGGCTCGTTTAGACTTGGGATGAGTGGGTAGGCCTGAAATGGCATAGTCATCTATCTTGTCAGTATGAGAGGTATTTGATGCCGCATGAGTGAGTATGAGGGTCGGGATTCGGTTGAGGTCATGAGGATTACCGGAGCCTATGAAGAATGCCCAAAGGAGATCTCATGACTACTATGCGATGACACTCTATTTAGGACAACTGTTGTTAATTGTTTTATGTGTATGGTTCTTTGAACATACTTGATCTATTTTATGTCTGGAAGCAATATGACCTATGTCAGTGATGTGAGAGTTGTACTTGTATTGTGCATGTGTTTGGTTGAGTCAATATGTGTCAGTATGAGTTTGCCTTTGGTTAGAGGTAGTAGATTCTTTGTCCATGTTACTTTGTTACTATCTCCTAGCATGGGGGGTGGGCCTTTGGGTACCACTTGGTTGGGTGGAACATGCACCATAAACCGCTGGGTCCCCCGTGATCTTCAATTCATGGAGGCGAGACATCCAGTTGGACAGCTCGCGGTTCTTATATCTATTTCTTGCAATGTTGTATTTCTTAATGTAATAAGTTGATTTTACCCCTCTTGTATTTATGAGGTGGATTTATGTAATTGTAACACTTATGTATTTATGACTCATTCTAGGAATGAGTGTTGTAATCAGTTAATCATGTAATGGATATATGTTGTGGATATTATATTCCTATCTTGGTATTTATTTATGTTGAATGAATGCTTACTACTTGTGTTATTTATTGCAATGTAATTTAAATGATGTTTGTTAATGGGGATTTAAATAATCTCGATTACGTAGCCTTAGGGGATGTTGTCAATTATAGATGAACATGTATGTTTAATTCACTTAAAAATAAAATTAAAAAAATAGTACGCTTTTATTGTGAATTGAAACTCCCTCTAGGGTTGCGTGGCGGGGCATTACATTCAATTATACCCTCAGGTTTAATTGTGGACCTATCTTCCAACTATAGGATAGTAGGTGTAGGTTTGAGGTCTATCAATTGTAACAAATTCATTGTCTCTTTAGTCATTACATTAATAGCTTCTCCCAAGTCAATTAAGGTGTTCTTAATGAGAGTTTCATTTATATTTACATCCACGACAAGACTCCTAAGGTTTGTATAATTGGGGACAATTATGTTTCCCAACATAATGTTTGCAAGTTATCTTAGGCCATGTACAATTCGAGGGTCTTTTCGCTTCCTACTTGTCTTTTTAAGGTATAGTTGTCTCACTATTTTAGTATAGATAGGAACCTCCTTAATGGATTGGATAAGGGGTATCTTGATGCAAACATCATTAAGTTTCCTCAACAAGTCAATTTCAACTTGTGTTTGACGCTTTTGAACTGGTAATCTTTCAAGAAATGGAGGCTTTAGAATTATATTGGTTTGGTTAACTTGATTTTACTTAGACTCCTTAGGTTGGTTGTCCAAGGTGTCTTCTAGGGGTTCCTCATCATCTGATTCAATGATTTGAGGGGATGAAGACCCAACCAACATTTTCCCTGATCTGAGGTGGATATCACTCACATCCACCCCATATGTAGGGTATTGAACAACTTCATTAGCATAAGCCTGCTGAATATAATTGTTATTGGAGCTAGGTGCAAGTTGGGCTAGTAGCCGAGGTGCTCTAGGTTGTTGTGGTGTTGGATTTGTTGGGTTTGGCATAATGGCTTGTTGTGACTACAAGAGCCATTATGGCTATTGATAATTCATGTTTTGATTTTGTGAGTGCTAACCTCTTTTGAAATTAGGTTGTCATTAGTTTTATTGGGGTGGCCATTGAGAATTATATCCTTGGTAATTTTGTGATGGCCACATGTTTTTCTATTGTTGATTCCAATTGGTTTGAGGAATTTTCCACTATTGGTTTTGCATATTGTCCCAAGATCAAGGATTCTAATTATGAGGATTCAGATTATTACCAAGAAATGACATGTAATTCAAGGGATCTTGGGGCATACCTTGTCTTGGTTTCCTAGTAGAATACTTATCCATCTTCACATTCCAATGCATGAAAGTCTAGTGTCCCTTGCTTATCTTTAGATATACTAGTCGCCTTATTACACTTGTAATTAGTCTTTCTTTGTCTACAATGTGGGTAGTATTCTATAAGAGTTGATTTTTCCTCTTTTTGCTTATTTTTGATATGGAGGGTGTCTAACTATGTAGAAAGGTGGCTGATAATATCCTCCATATTTGATAGAAGATTACTCAATTCAACTCTTGAGACCCCATTAGATGGTTTTTTGATGGAAGATGTCTTGTCTCCCCTAACCTTATTTGTGAAAGACCTTTAATAGTTCTTGCATGCATTACAAATCTCCTCAACTGGTGCTTGAGATATGTCTCTTGTGCCAATGAGGTTAAGTGCATCCATGAAATCCTCATTAATCCCCCTTAAGAATATCAACTTTAAAGACTCAAATTAGAGAGTTTATTCTAGTGGGATTTATTAAGGTAAAAATGAAATCTTTCCGTGTAGTCTTCCACACATTCATCCTCCTTTTGTGACATCCTAAAGATGCCATCTCTCTTTCTATCTATCCCTCTACATAAATCTTGGTACTTCTCCAGAAAATTTATCTTTATGGAATTCCAATTTGGAACATATTCTCTTCACAAACCCATAAACCATCGCAAAGCAACATCCTTCAATGTTGTTGGAAATAGTCTGAGCCTATGTGAATCTTCTTGAATAGGACAAATAAAAGGAGGGGGGTGAATCAATTTTTATAGAATTAAACTTTTAATTCAATCACCACAACTAATTCTTAATACTGCTTAAATGATTAATCATCAAATGTCAATGCAAAAACTTAAATCCAACACATAAACACAATAACACCAATTTTACATAGAAAGCCCAATAAGGGAAAAAGCATGGTGAGGATTAACTCACACTATAGAGAATATCAAAACTGATTACAAGAGGCTAATTTCCTATGAAACAAGGCTTATTGCTAGAACAAGGACTCATTGTCCAATAGGGTTAACAACTCGAAGGGCTCACTACCATAGAGATACAAAGAAGACTTGTTACAGAGAGACTACAATCTATATGTAACAAAGAATTCCACCACAATCACTCGTGGATATGCATGAATAGAGTTCACCTTCTATTCATTGCATCCAAAAAAATAGCATTTAGGCTTCACACTGATCTACCAAAATCGCATCACACACACTCACTGGATAGCATCAATGTCACATCTATCTTCTCTTTTTTCTTTCACTTATGTCTCTTCTTTGCTCTTGTATATTTCTTCACCACTAACTCATCTTGTATTTATACCATCTTCAACTTTGAAACATATCCAAAGTAGGCTATCTAAATTCAAATTCAAATTATGTCGGTGCCAAAACATCCTAGGGTGGAATTAGAATGAGGGCGACCAAAACACATGATTTAGAGGGACCCAAATAAATCCAACATGCTTCATCAACTTCAAAGGTAGTATTTCACACGAGGTCGGCCAAACCAGTGTAAAACACATAGAAAATTAAGTATGAATCTTCCAAATGCTGAAATTATCTTCAACAAGATCACAAAAACTCAATTCTAGAACCACAAGTCATAAGACTTCATCAAAGAGAAATCCAAACCAAAAAAAATCTCTTGGACCTTAAACAAAACCACCAAAATCCATAGTTCACAATTGGTGAACACAACTCACACTATACCATGAATCAATAGCTAAAAATCTGGATATAGCATCTTCTATCAACCATGAACAACATATCTTAAACACACAAACATAAGAGAAAATTTGGAGCGAAACCCAAAGTAACCATTAAACACTTGCAACATATCTTCATTTCAATTTTCTCAATATCCTCAACATATACAACTAACAACAACTAGTTGATAACCAGTTGACCAGTTGACATCAATGACAACACCTTCAATATTTCCATTCTTACAACAATCTCCCCCTTTATCATTTATGGCAACACATGATGTGAAAAACCATCAAAGAGAACATACTAGCTCTGAATACACTTCTCAATATTTTTATTTTTATTTCTCCCCCTTAGTAGATAATTTATTACATGCTTCCTTTCCTTTTTCACATGCTTCTTCTCCCATTCTTCTTATACTTTTCCACATGCTTCTTCTCCCATTCTTCTTATACTTTTCCACATGCTTCTTCTCCCCCTTTGACATCTATGGAAAAGGAAAAAGATATTTTACATTGATTTCTCCTTTGACATGAAAAATAATGACAATACCTAACTCTACTTGCTCCCCCTGAGAGGTAGCCACCAAAACATCAGTCCAAAAGAAAGATAGATCCATAGATCCACTAGACTGATGCATCTCCATATGCATCTAGTTCAAGAAAGGAGGGGCAATAAACCCTTACTTCTCTCGGAGATACTCAAAAGTATCTTTAGGAAGAACCTATGTGAAAATATTAGCAATTTGGTCCTTCGTCGGAACATACTCAAGATTTACTTCATTCTCCATGACCTTCTCTCTCGAGAAATGATACTTGATAGATATATGCTTCATGCTTGAGTGCATCACAAGACTATTTGAAATGTTAATTGCACTTGTATTATCATATAAAATAGAAATGGGATCATCATATACCACTGTGATATCTTTCAATGTCTGTTTCATCCATAGAACTTGTCTACAACAAGATGCAACAACAATAGACTTAGCTTCAACAGTAGACAAGGATAGTAAATCTTGATTTTTACTCAACCATGCCAACAATCTACATCCAAGAAATAATGCACTACCACTTGTACTCTTTTTGTCATCTACACATTCAACCCAATCTACATCTATATAAGCACTAAGTGTAAAATCGATATCTCTAGGATACCACAATCCATAATCGAGAGTGCCATTCAAATATCTGAATATTATTTTAACAACAACAACATGTCTTTCCTTAGGATCTTCTTGAAATCTAGCCACAAGACATACAACATGTATAATATCTAATCTAGTAGATGTCAAATAAACTAGTCCACCAATCATAGATCTACCTTAGGTGAATCATCATCTTTACCAAATTTGCAACTAGTCACCATAGGAGTACTTACCGGTTTGGAACCATCCATCCCAAACTTCTTCAACATCTCTCTCACATACTTAGACTAAGAAATAAAAATTATTTTCTCTATTTGATTAATTTGTAGCCCAATAAAGAAATTCATCTCCAAACATAACCAAGCATCCATCATATTTTCCAAGCTTAACAAACTTACTTTTATCACTAGTCATGTAATGTGAACAATCACTATCAACTACCCAATAATTCTTCTCTTGCTTAGCATGTAGGGCAAAGATAACCATACCTTCACTTTTCTCCTTCTCTAGAGGGATTTCCTTTACCTATTTTTTAGAATTAGCAGAAGTAGGTTTATCCTCAATCACTAAGAAAAAGCTTCCATTGTCATCAAGATCTTCATATTATGAATCCCCATTAGATATATTATCATTCTCATTCACATAATAATCTTTGTTAATCTTCTTTCCTTTCTTTTCTTTCTCATATCTTTGTTTATTCCTTTTATCTCTTTTCAGACACTTTGTAGCATAATGACCTATTTCTCCACAACTAAATCATTTAAAGGGAAACTTACCTTCATACTTATCAAAGCCTTTCCTCATCATTCTTACAAAGTTACCTTCAATTTCATCAAAATTTTCATCCAGATCTTCAACTTTTGTAGCCTTAAAAGTAGTCTCTAACTTGCATCCATTCCTTAGATTCAACTTCCTCATCTCATAAGATGTCAAAAATCCCAACAGATCTTTAGTACAGGTCTTATAATCTATAGTATGCTCAATAGCACAACCTTCTCGCTGTAAGCATCAAGGAGAGTTCTAAGAATCTTCTTTACAATCCTAGTTTCATGTATAGTAGCACCAAGTCCTCACATTTCGACCACTATCTCATCTAATCTATATACATAAGATTTAACATTCTCATCTTCAGAAATATGTAGAAGCTCAAACTGTGTCTCCAAATTTTGTAATCTCACCTCTTTGACTCTTTCATCACCATCATGCACTCTATCCAAGGCATCTCAGACTTCCTTAGCAGTCTTCAAATTCTGAACCTTAATCAACTTGGAATGTACCTGAATATTCTTCAAAATGTACTTCGCCTTATTGTTTGCCTCATGTACTTTGATCTCATTGGGTGTACTCAGACCATTAGCAGGAGGAGTGTAAGGATTCTTGTAAGCTTTCTCCACATCATATCCGCAATATTCCAGATATTCCTCCATCAATACTTTCTAGATAGAATAATTAGTTCCATCAAACCTCAGATAATCATAAACCATTTTTCCAGCCATCCCGAACCTTCCTCATGCAATTAAGCTCTTCACCAAAGATCCAAGCTCTAATACCAATTTTTGAATAGGATAATTGAGTGGGGGTGAATCAGTTATCACAAAATTAATCTTTTAATTCAATCATCAGAACTAATTCTCTATACTTCTTTAATGATTAATTGTCAAATGCCAATGCAAAAAATTATATCCAACACATAAACATAATAACACCAATTTTACATGGAAAACCCAATAAGGGAAAAACTACGGTGAGGATTAACTCACACTATAGAGAATATCAAAACTGATTACAAGAGGCTCACTGCCTGTGAAACAAGGCTCACTGCCAAACCAAGGAATCACTATCCAGAATATGAGTCACTTCCAATAGGGCTAACAATCTGGAGGGCTCACTACCACAAAGATACAAAAGACAAAGAAGACTTGTTATAGAGAGACTACAATCTCAATGC
Organism: Sequoiadendron giganteum; assembly: GCA_007115665.2. Lineage (NCBI taxonomy): Eukaryota > Viridiplantae > Streptophyta > Pinopsida > Cupressales > Cupressaceae > Sequoiadendron > Sequoiadendron giganteum. The sequence continues at coordinate 190,432,938 of CM021110.1, read as the reverse complement.
AACAAATAACTCCACCACAATCACTTGTAGATATGCATGAATAATAGAGTTCACCTTCTACTCAATGCATCCAAAAACTCAACATTTAGGCTTCACACTGATTTTCCACACTTGCATCACACACACTCATTAGATAGCATCAATGTCGCATCTATCTGCTCTTTTTTCTTTCATTTATGCCTCTTCTTTTCTCTTGTATATTTCTTCACCATCAACTCATCCTATATTTATACCATCTTCAACTTTGAAACATATCCAAAGTCATCTATCCAAATTCAAATTCAAATTAGGTCGGCATCAAAAAATCCTAGGGTGGAATTAGAATAAGGGAAACTAAAAAAAATGCTTTAGAGGGACCCAAATAGATCCAACACACTTCATCAACTTCAAAGGTAGTATTTCACACAAGGTCGGCCAAACTTGTGTAAAACAAATAGAACAATTAAGTACGAATCTTCCATATGCCAAAATCATCTTCAACAAGATCAAGGCAACTCAACTCTAGAACCACAAGTCATAATACTTCATCAAAGAGGAATCCGAACCAACAACATTTCTCTTGGACCTCAAATAGAACCACCAAAATCCATAGTTCGCAACTAGTGAACACAACTCACACTATACCATGAATCAACAATTAAAAATCTAGATATAGTATCTTCTAACAATCATGAACAACATATTTGAACCACACAAACTTAAGAACAAATCCAGGGAGAAACCTAGAGCAACCACTGAACACTTGCAACATATCTTCATTACAATTTTCTCAATATCCTCGACATATACAACCATCAACAACTAGTTGATAACCAGTTGAATAGTTGACATCAATGATAACACCTTCAATATTTCCATTCTTGCAACACATCTATAGTATAATCATAAATTCTAAACAGCACATCAAAATAAAAAAAGGAAGGTATCTTGATCCTACATGACCAACCCATAGAAGACAAGTAATTTTGAAGGCAGTATATTCTTTAGGGCAATTGCTTTCTCCTAGTTGGAAATGGAGAACTCAAAATTCACATGCTCTGGTGGGTCTTCCACTACAACATCAACCATGGTGATGATTTGTGTATGGGAATTCTCCCTTGTATCTAATGTGGATATTAATATCAGGGATGATTCTTCTTTGATAATACTCTAGCTCTATTCACTTTCATCACCAGTATCCTCTAAATATTCATGTGTTGAGGGGAGAAATCTTCCCAGAGCATCTCACCACCTCCAAATACAATAGTTGTAACTCTTTGGATTAAAACCTAATTATCCAAATGTTGAAATCAAAACATTTAAACTATGAAAACTTGAAATTACACAAGATAACCTTGAATGTAGCATCATCCCTAACAATGACACCAAAAATGTAAGGCCTCAACTAAATCTTAGTCAACTTGGTGTTGGACACATAATTCTGAGGAGGAGTGACTAATTGAATAGTTCACTAAACCCTTGCAAAGACTTCATTTAATTATCAACCAGGGCTTCATAAGATTTTGATGATGCAGACATTGTTTGTGCATTCATGGACTCCACATGACCTATATTAATGAGTATAGGTGGTTTACACATGTACAGGAAAATAATAAAGGTTGAAAAAGTAAATAAAGTATTAACTTAAAAAACAAGGGAGATAACTTAATTTTCTACTGATGCTACAAATACCTTCAACTTAATACTGTAACATTTAACTGCTAAAGTTGAACTATATAATTCACTAAAATTATTGACTCTTACTTCTAACTACTTGACATCTCTAGAGAATGGCTCAAGGACATATTACAAATCATGATTCATGATACAAGATATCATTCATGTGCATGTAATTAAGAATCTACTTGGAATGAATGTAACAATGTAAACATATAATATAATAAATAAAATTAAGGTGGGTGAATAGTACTTCAAGTGGCCCTTGCTCGAGTTGTTGTACCCACAGGAGAAATCAAATATATGCTATTGGAATCAACTAATCATAATAATAAATTAGAACATCTTTATTGCATATAATTGAACTTTGCAATCTGACAAGAATCTTCACAAATTTATTATTCATGAAATCATAACAAAAAGCTAACAATAAAGTATTGTCTGTGAAACAAAACTATAACTATCCAAACATATATCTCTAACTAGATCTTACCCTCAACCACCGATCCAACTATATAGGTTTGGGAGGAGTTTTATTTGCATAAGGACTAAAAATAGAAATTAAATGTAGATGTCGACTCTCTTTCAAAATAGAGAGAAACAAAGTCTTTGCAATTGAAACTATAACTAAAAAATATAGAAGAAGACAAATAGGATAAGAACTCTTCCCTAACGGTTTGACAAAGATGTTCTTGGTGAAAATTATCACATTGGATTCCTTATCAATGCATGCTTCTTCTTCCTCATGTAGTCTTATTGGATGATCTAGTGACTCACAATTGAATAATTCAATGATTGCCTTCATTATTTTTCGTAATTATCACATCCTCAGTGTTCTAGACTCTCCTTTGAAATCTACCTAAAATATTTGGGCTACGAGATGGTCAATCTAGTTACTGTGGGCTACAATTCTTCTGGCTACAAGAGGTTAGTTTCATATAAAGTATATACATCATCAATCAACCATGAATTAACATAGAATCATATTGAATTTCATAAAAATTCACACATTTATCTATGGAAACATCATCATATCATAATTATAGTTTCACATGGTAAAGTTTGGTTCAGGATGCATAAAAGACATAAAAGATATATATGGTTCATGATTATCTGTGAGATAAGTAGCTTGAAATGTTAAAATAAATAAACTAAGAGGAAGAAAAATAGCTATTTCCCAGGCCCATCATTGCCCCCAACTAGAGTATTTGCTTGTCCTCAAGAAAAAATTAAGACTACAGATTGTACTAGAGAGTCATTTCCCTTAAAATCTGTCACCACATCAACTCCCTTTTCCTGTCTTAGTTAGTATCCCTTTTGATATGAAATCCTTGCTAGCCTCATATTCTTTGTTGTTTAAATTTCATTATGGTTTCTCCTTGTCCAATGTGGTACTAGATAGAGGAGAAGAGGTGGATGAAATGTGAGTGGAAACCATTTAAGTCCATTATCCCTGGCAATGTCTATATACTTCTAAGATCTAATAATGGCTATGAAATTGTATAGGGAGTGTAGTTCCTTTTTCTTTAATTCAGGGGTTAGTTCTTCCCATATCTTCTTCACAAATTTGAAGGCTTGATTAATGGAACCTGTAGCTAGTTGCTTCATCCTTGTGTAGTCCTATTTCTAGATACTTATTATTTTTCTACCCACACCTCTATGATCTAGGAGCTCTAACTATTGATCAATGATTGTGTTGGGGTATTGTGATTCTTTCCTCAACTATAGAGCAATAGGTTTCTCCCTCTCATTGTATTCTTGTAAGATTGCACCTCTTTGATGCTCATTCGTGATATAAGAGGCTAATTTTCTGATTTGTAAATCCACCACAAATATTAGTGGATTCCATTCAGTTTGATTTGAGAGAACAAATTCATGCAAGTAGAACTCACATAATTGGTCCTACATGTCTAGTGTAGAGTAAGAGAAAGTATCTAAAAACAAAAATATTCCATTCATTGACATTGGAAAATCACTAGTCACTTGGTTGAACTGAAAACACAAATACTTTTCCTATAGAAATAATGCATAAAATCTTGCAAAAGGTCTACATTTTAGAATTTGTGCAACCTTGTCTGATACTTCCTCAATCTTCACTTTCAACCTTTTTATTTCTACATCTTTTTCTTCAAGTGTCCTGGTGTGTTTTGATATCAATTTTAATTTTTTTTTTTCTCATTCCTTCTTCTTCTCAAAGAAATCTTGTGTTCTTTTCCATAATTCCACACCCAAGGACACCATAGTTCCTAACTAAACAGTATACTAAACCCTTGTAAACACTTCATTTAACTATCAACCAGGGCTTCATGAGCTTTTGATGATGCTGGAACTGTATGTGCATTCATAGACTTCACATGACCTATATTAATGAGTATAGGTGGTTTACACATCTACATGAAAACAATAAAGGTTGGAAAATTAAATACATCATTAACTTACAAAACAAGGGAGATGACTTAATCTGCTACTAATGTTATGGGTACCTTCAGCTTAACATTGTAATTGTTAACTACTAAACCTAAGCTATAATTCACTAACAATATTGACTCTTACTTCTAACTGCTTGACCTCTCTAGTGAATGACTCAAGGACATATTATAACATAATTCATGATACAAGATATCATTCATGTTCATGTAATTGTGAATCTACTTGAAATGAATGCAATAATTTAAATATCTAATCTAATAACATAAATTAAGGTGGATGAATAGTACCTTGAGTAGCCCTTGCTTGAGTTGTTGTACCCACAAAAGAAAAAAATGTGCTACTAGAATCAACTAATCATATCAGTATACTGGAACATATTTATTGCATATAACTGAACTCTACAGTGTGACAATAATCTTCATAGATTTCTCATTCATGAGTGCATAATAGAAAAATAACAATAAATTATTGTCTGTGAAATAAAACTATAACTATCCAAATATATATCTCTAACTAGATTTTCTCCTCAACCATCAATCCAACTATATAGGCTCATGAGGAGTTTTATTTACATAAGGACTAAAAATAGAAATTCAATGCAGATGTCCACTCTCCTTCAAAATAGAGAGAGATAAAGTCTTTGCAACTAAAACTATAGCTAAAAAAGATAGAAGAAGACAAATAGGATTGACACTTTGCCCTACAAGTTTGACATAGATGTCTATGAAAATAGTCATGTTGGCTTCATCATCAATACAAACTTCTTCCTCTCGTCATCTTATTGGATGATCTATGAATGATTGACTAATTCAACAATCACCTTTATTAATTTTTGTAACTATCACGTCCTTGGCATTTTAGACTCTCCACTGAAGTCTACCTGGAATCCTTTGGTTGTAGGCTAGTCAATTTAGTTGCTATGGGCTACAGTTCTTCTAGTTGCAAGAGGTTAGTTTCATACAGAGTATACACATCATTAATCAACCATGAATTAACATAGAATGATATTGAATTTCATAAATGTCATTCACACATTTATCCATGCAAACATCATCATATCATAATTATATTTTTACATGGTAAATTTTGGTTCAGGATGCATAAACGCCTTAAAAGATATATAAGATTCATGATTGTCTATGAGATAAGCAACTTTAAATGTTAAAAACACATAAACCAAATGAAAGAAAACTAGTTATTTCCTAGATCCATCAATCATCATAGTTTATACATCTTATATTTTAGGTGTATAATCTTTGTTATGTTTAGATTTATACCTCCTCTTTAACATTGAGGTACACATATATTTATTAATTTAATTATGTTATAATTCTATTTATAAGCACACACCTAAACTCCTTTATCTAGATTGATTTGTAAATTAATTGTTTTAATTAATTAATTAATTAAAAAGGTTTTTTTATCCAATAAACTTTGACTATTAGAATACCCTATCTTACATTTATAGCCACCACCACATAATTTCTATAAATGTAACTCCCTAATTTGACTTGTTCCTTGGTCACTAAGTTTGGGATTAAAAATGACTACTTGGTTGGAGAAAAATGCTATTTGGAATCCCCTATACTAGGCTTCATAAATGCAACACTATTACCTAATATTTTGGGTTTTCTTTTCATTCTTGTTTATCTTGAAGTCATTAGTACCACTAGTTTAGTTATTTTATTGCATAATATATCTATATTACGCCGATAGGTATTGGTTTTGATTGTTTACATTTGGGCTACAGAAGAAGATACCAGTAGAAAAATGATATATTGCAATAGCTAAACTACCCAGAGAAAACTGGGCAGATGTTGGCCACTCCTCAGCAAAATTATTACAACTTCAAAATTAGATTAGACTTCACAACAAGAAAAAATAAATCAATTAAATGAAATTTTATTTTTAAATAAAATAATTCTATAGAAAGAAATTTTTCTATTTTGAAAATTATAATACAAGCCTGCAATTAACAGGATTTTTATTTGAGTACAAAGTTTACATGGGGAAAACAATCTATTCATAAAAAATAATAATAATAAATTTCAATCTTTTCTTAACTCTGGAGACGATACAATCCCCAAAAGACCCCCTAACCATCCTCATTAGCCTACGAGAGTCAAAATTATAGGCTAAACCATTTGCAAACCTGAGCATGCTAAAAAGTGGACATTACAGTAAGTAGGAAATAGGTGGCATCTCTACTACTTACAATTGATTGGTACACCCTTGCTTGAAAGGCCCTCTTCCAAATCTCTGTGCAAATTACAGAAGTGAATGTTAAGGAGAAAGCATGGATAATGTTGCTACGAGAGAAGAATGTGAGTTTGAGGGGTCATTTGATTCTTCTCAAAGTAGCGGCTTAGAAAACCCGTTGCATGCTTATCCATCTTGTAGTTACCAATGAATGTGTGTGAGCCACTTGCTAATAAATATACCTAAACTGTACATGCTTATCCATCTTGCTTAAAAAAGGCGGTGCTTGTAGTTACTGATGAATGTGTGTGAGCTGCTTGATCAACTTCTCTATTCAAATCTATAATTACCTGTTGAAAACCCTGCCAAAAGTTAGGTGGTGGGCGGTGGAGGTCAGGACTGTGTGAAAACCCTAAAGAGGCGGTGATCTATTTTTATACACGTAATAAAATTTGAAAATTTTATTTTAAAAGCTGACATCATATAGTTTTTGTGTACACAGATCAAATGAAATACCTTAAATTTTGTTTATAGATGCTTCTACCTATTTTATTATCACCAACATCCAATTTGAGGAGTTTGGCTTCTTCAAATCCATTTATTAAGGAATACTACTAATTGCAATCAACATTGTTTGTAAGGAGATATGGTAGTTGATGGGTAGCTGTTTAATAGAGTGGAAGAGATGATCACTACTTAACTTCCATTTCGTGAAGAAAATTAAGGTCAATATTGATGGAGGAAGCTTGAAGAAATTAAGGCTCGATGATGATGGAGTAGGGTTGAAGAAATTAAAACCAAAAGATGATAGAGGAGGGATGATGAAATTTAAGCCTCATGATCTAGATTAGAGAGGGAGATGAATGGAAGACAACCTTCAAAACCAAGGAGGGACTGTACGAGTGGTTAATCATGTCATTTGGGCTAACCAAAGCATCGATCATGTAATGCCCCGCCACGGGACCCTAAAGGAAGTTGCAACTCAATGCAAAAGCGTACAATTTTTTTTCTTAAAAGTGCATTATTAACAAAGAAGATGCACAACACTTCGCTACAACCTCTAAGGTAACGTGAAAAGATTACATTGATTACCAAACATACACACCACTTGCACATAAAGCATTATTAAAATATTAACCATACATTCAATTTCACATTCATACAAAGCATTAAAGATTCTAACACTAGGATAACATATAATAAGTTTCATATTACATTTAACTTAAGAGTAGATTACAATAATCATTCCCGGAATGAGGTAGATCAAACCTAACTATTACAATTACAAGATCCCACATTGAAAACAAATGAGGGGAATAATAATAACAAGAGCTATACTGAATTAAAGAGAAAGCCTAATCTAAAGAATGAAATCACTGCGAGCTCTTCACTGGAAAAACCTCGCAACGCAATCTGCAAATCAAAGGGGGACCCAACGGCGTAGGGTGCACGCTCCTCCCAACCAAGTGGTACCCAAAGGCCCACCCCCCATGCTAGGAGACAGTAACACGGATACAAGGACAATCCCTACAACCTCTAGTCACAGGCTGACTCAACTCTAAACAAAACTACCACAAGTATAACACTAACTCAAGATTACATTGAAATCCGAGTTTAACAGTATGACACTCCACTATCCTAAACATACTACTAACCTAGGAGAAAGCCACTCAAGATACATGAGTTACTCGTCAGATCATTCCAAATCTCGGCCCCCATTGAGCTTCACCCTCCTACGGTTATCATGTGATTCATCACCACTCCAAACTAAGGAGGTATCAAATATCCAACAATCCATTCAAAGAAGGACAAACCATTCAAAGAAGATCAACCATTCCCCGTTCGTGGAAACCGGGTGACTTACTAAAAACAACAAACCTTACTACCATAGATAACTACTAATAAACAAGATCATGAAATAACAACTCTCAAAGTTAACATTCCTCACTAGGAAGACTTACAATACCTCATCTAATACCTCTTTTCAATAACCCCTAATTACCACAAAAGATATTTCAAACACATCATACCAGCATAATAGTTTAATGTTTACAACATTCTAATTTATCACAACCTTGCATACAATCAACAAAATAACTTATAACAATTCGCAACACGCAATTATCTCAATTTAACTAATTAATTAAAAAGGCTCTTCCAAATAGAGATAAACATCATACTAACCATTTCTCCTATTTTCTCAATTTTAAAATAATAAAACCTTTGTTCCTACTAACATCCTTTATATATATCTTTTAAATACCTATTCCCGCAATACACTTAATTAAATATTCATTTCCTCTGCATGCAACTAGAAAAACCACATCAACAATCAATACGATGATTAAATCTAAAATTTGGATTTACTAAATCCTTTCACATTCAGTGATCACAAGGAATAATAGGACAAATTATTCAATTTTCTCTAATTTAATAAGAACCCTTATATAAAGACGAAGAGAAAAATTCAACTAATTAACTAACAGATTCTTCAAATATCTAATTTAACTTAAACAACTATAAGATCGTCATTTCATTTATTATTCCAATTCCCTCAATTTTAAACTGATAAAATATCTATTTCCCAAACGGATTACATCATTTAAAGAAATTATAATTTTCTCTTTCTCAAAAACACATTATTTTAATTTCATCTAACACATACATCTAATCCAATGATTATTTTACGAAAACAATATCTTCAATACAAGAATTCTTAAATTTGGAATTAACTTCAACTGGAACTCGAACATGCATCTATTTATTAGAAATAACCAGTCTAGTTATCTAATCTTCAGTTCCATGAAAATATTTATAACTAATGCTTACGTATTTCCTCTATTTTAATAATCATGCATGCAACCTTTTAAATAACATTTGGAAAAATCATATAAATATAATTAATAATTTTTCATAACATTAATTATCTCTTCAATTAAAACTAAAACAATAATATATATATGTACACAAAATATATGTAAACCCAATATATTTTACCTTTCATAACCAATCAAATCCGAAATTATAAAATACGAATTTAAATAAAACCGAATTTAATAAAAACGAATTTAAATAAATCCGAATTTAATAAAAAAAGAATCTAAATAAATCTGAATTAAACTCCACATGATAAAGGGACGTAGGTTTTATTTTTTTTTAAGTTTAAATATAAAATAAAGGAAAGGGGGGGAGGGGGGGGATCGACTGCTTACCACAACCGCACCCCACATTAATGGGGGTGGATTGTGGTAGTCCAGCGCTCCCCATGTATGGGGCGGGCAGTGGTATTTCACCTGCCTCCCCCAACATATGCAAAAAAAAAACCAATTTCGGTTTTAACAAACCAAAAACCTACGAAATATAAAAAAAAATGAATCCTCTGTATTTCAGGTCGCGTACTATGATTCCTTAATTTTATTTTTTTTAAATAAAATTTAGATTAATAATAAATATGTATATAATAAATATGTGGGGATATATATATAAATAATATTTATATATATTCACATATATATATATATATATATATATATATTGAGTTTCAACAATAAAACAAATTGGGGAAAATTTTCTGAACAAAGCTATCTACATGCAAATTGGGCAACCAATTTTTCCAGAATTTTTTTACAATTATAATAACATTCTTCCAAATTTGTTACACAAATTTTCTCATAATAAAATTTAACACAACTTCTACAGGCACAACTTCTACAGGCAGGTTTAAAACAAATCTCAGAAGATTACAAAAATTCCTTTCTTTTAAATTTACACAGAGGCTTTCAAATTTTGAAAACAATTAAAGCTTCTACAACCAAAACACAAAACTTCTTGCACATGCAATCTTTCAACCTCAATTAAACCATTTTGAGCAAAGCTTCTACATAATTAAATTTTTGTACAGACAATCTTTCTCAAACAATTAAATAAATAAAATAAAACTTGAAGGAACCTGTTTTCCTGAAGCTTGAAGAAAAGAAAGTTGAAGCAGAGCCTCCCCTTCAGAGATCAGTTTCCAAAGCTTCTCCCAAAATCACCACTTCCAAAAAGATGCAAAAATCTAGAAAAACCCCCCAAGATTCTTGAAAACCCCTTTGTTTTTTTATCAATTTTCAGCCAAAAACCTCTTTCAAAAATAATATCTTTTCCTCTCCAAAAATCTCCTGCGAGAAAACTTCTCTCCTTTTTTTCCAATTAAATTCCTCCCAAAATTAATATCTCAACCAAGAGTAAATAAATAATTCTTCTCACACACATGTCACATTCAAAATATCTTTTCAACAATCAGATATTTTCTCAAAGTCTTTTGCATGTTGAAATAATTTCTAATTTCAATTTTAATTCCAAATTGAAATTAATTAACACTAATTGAAATTTACAATTTAAAATTAAATTAATTTACCTTTTTTCTTTTAATTTTCTCAACAACATATTTAATTAATTAATTTTAATTATTTAATAAATAAATTCAACCCCTTGGATTAAATTTAATTAATTAAATAAATCAAATTTAATTAATCAACTTAAATAAAAACTTCTATCCACAATGTATAATTTTAATTTAAATAAATATCAACACTATTTAAAGCAATGATTTCTAAGTATTTATTTCCATATTCAAGAGCCCTTTCGAATTAAATAATATTAAAACAAGCACCAAAGACACAATTGACTCAACTGACGACACACTATGGCTAGGGTGTAGACTTGACACAGGTAACCTAGCTACTATCTCCCAATCATCATACCGTTGGGTCGACACGCTCAAACCTGTGAAGCCAGGTGGAGTCGATGTCATGTACCTGCAAACCTGTATCCAAGGCATCAATAACACATGCATATAAAATCATTGTAAAATACACCGTGAAGAGGAAATCACAGAATCGTAGGGCGCTCGCAAGCGAGTGATGCAATCATGTCCCCTTCACCAATACAATATCACCAAACTGACACTTCCATCATTAACAAAATTCATAAGCAATAATCATGTCATAATAAACCAACACTATTTTAACCAAAGCATGTTAAGTATAACATGGAAGAAATTACATATCATAACACACATAGTTCGTATTGCTCAATAAGAAATGATAAAATAACAAAGCATTTTAATCTAACATAAGAGCAAAATAGAGGGGTGTTATAGATCACATTCATGCATCTCATGAACAAGGAATTAAAATAATTTATGGGTAAATTTGTCATTGTTTGTTTGGATAGCATTTTTATTTTAAGTAAGACATTGGAAGAGCACCTGTTGCATATTTGTTGAGCTTTTGAGAAGATGGGATAAGAGAAATTATTGATCAACTCGAAGAAATATAGTTTCATAAATGAGTTGATATATTTGGGATTTATAGTCTTAGCTAAGGTTCTTAAGATGGAACTAAAGAAAGTTAAGGTTATTATGCAGTGGCCTACACCAAGGAGTGTTAGAGAGATAAGATAATTTTATGGTCTATAAAGTTTTTAATAGAAAATTTATTAAGAGTTTCAGTAGTATATGTGCACCTAGGGCTAACAAATATAACGAGAGGGGGCAAAAAGGAGTTTAAATGGATTGTAGGAGAAGCTAGTAGTTTTGATTTGTTAAAGAAGAAATTTATAGAGCAACCTATTTTGGCACTTCCATAATAAGGTGTTGCAAGTAGATTGTGATGCTAGTGACAGTGTTATAAGAGTAGTTTTGAGTCAAGAAGGTAAGGGTGTTGCCTATTTTAGTGAGAATTAAATGATGCTAAGAGAAAATAGTATGTATGTGATCAAGACTTTTATGCAATAGTTTAATCTTTGAAAAAATGGAGGCACTATTCATTGCCAAGAAAATTATTTCGTATACTGATCATCAAGCCTTATAGTACCTTAGTAGTCAAGGGAAGTTGAACCAAATACACTTAAAATGGGTTGAGTTTTTGTCAAGTTACATATTTGTTATGAAACATAGGAGTGGGAAGTCAAACAGAGTTGTAGATGCCTCAAGTAGAAGGAACAAATTGTTGATAGAAATAAAGATAAAGGTTGTTGGGTTCAATGTACTCAAGAGTTTGTATCTTGAAGATCTAGACTTTACAAAAGCATGGAAGACTTGTTTGAAACCTATTTCTTTGGATATGACCAAATGTTTAGATTTCATAATCCATGATGGTATATTGTTTAGAGGAATCCAGTTGTACATTCCAAGGAGTTCTATGAGAGAGAATCTAATTAAGGAGAAGCATAGTGGAGGATTGCCAAGAAATTTTGGTTGAGAGAAGACCATTTCTTTTGTAAATGAGAATTATTATCAGTCATAATTATACCAAGAAGTGAAGAATTTTGTTAAGAGTTGTAGAGTATGTCAGATGACTAAAGGGGTAAGTTATAATATTGGGCTATATAAGCCACTACTTGCACCAGAGAGGCCATGGGAGGATATTAGTATGGACTTCATTCTTGGTTTACTAAGAATATAGAGGGGACATGACTAAATAATTTTGGTGGTGGATAGGATTTCAAAGATGACACATTTCATTCCATGTCGTAATATTAGTGATGTTATTCACATGGTAGAGTTATTATTTAGAGAAGTGGTTAGATTGCATGGTTTATGGAAGAGTATAGTCTTAGATTGAGATACCAAATTTGTTGGGTTATTTTGGAGAATACTATGGAATAAATTGATGACTGATTTGAATTTTAATTATGCACACCATCCACAAATTGATGGGAAATGGTAAATAGGAGATAAGACTAGGGGATGGGATTTGGTTTTTCCATAGTAAAATTTTACATACAATAATTCTATTAATTGGAGCACTGGTAAATCCCCATTCTAGATTGTATATGTGAGTAGTCCAAGAAATTATTCAGAGTTAAGAAATATTGATAAGGAGATAAGAGCAGTGTTGAGGCTGAAGATTTTGTAGAGCACTTGAACAACTTGCACAAAGTGGCAAGAAATAATAACCATAAGATGAATTATCAGTACAAGGATTTAAGCTAGATCAAAAGCAAAGATATAAGGAATTCTAGGTTGGAGATGAAGTCATGGCTCACCCGAGGAAAGAAAGGTTCCCAATGAGAACATATAACAAGTTGAAATTAAAAAAAATGGACCATGTAAGATCTTGAAGAAGCATGATTCAGGAAATGCCTATGAGGTAGAATTTCCAAGTGGAATAAACATCTCTCTTGTATTCAACATTGTTGATTTAACAAAATATCATGAAGGAGATATGGAGGATGCACCAATAAAAGCAATGGAATTTTCTGGCACCTACTTCAGAGAAGGAGGATATTGAAGACATCTTGGATAGCCATGTGGGTAGAAGTACAAAAAACAAGCAATATGAAGAATATTTGGTTAAGTGGAGAGGAAAGCCTATTGAAGATTCATCATGGCTATCTAAAGTAGAGGTTGGCCATCTTGATTTTCCTCAAAACACTTGAGATGTGACAAGGTCACTTTTCAAATTACCCTTGGTGTTTGATACAAGAGCATCCATGGCATGCAAGAGAAATCATATAAATTGGTCATGAATGGAAAGGGATTCATTCTAGATGAGAAGATAATTGAATTTCTTGTTTTTCAACACAAAATGGAGGTTGAGGTTTCATTGGCCATTGTTGTCACTCACAAACTTGCATGTTTGATTTTTTGTATGTATTTGGAACCCATATTTTTGTAATAGTGGTCTTGTGACTAGATCATTGTAATGCATTTGATTACATGTTTGTAAAAGATTTTATGAATATATAATAAAAGTTGTAGATTTTTGTTCCTGAATTTATTTATCTGTGTAAGGTTATATTCAAGTCAGAGTCCCCTCCATCATTATTAAATTAACATAGATTAGATTTATGTAATAATTTTTTTATTTCTAGACACAATTATGGTGGTGAGAATTTTGTGAGCACCATCTTGGGGAATTATTAACTTTAAAGGAATTAGCATATAATAAGAATACATTCTTGACATAGGCTAGACCAACGCATAAAGAACATTCAAGTGGAGTGTTAAAAAATCTATCAAGAAATAGGAAATGCTAGAAAGATAAGTGTACTATTTACAGTGTACCTTTGTCTTTGAAGGTGCTTGGAATTCAGCTTTATGGCTACTCTAACAAAGATTTATGGGTAGATCTATTACAAAATATTTCTAAAAAATTGTCTAATGATATAAAAAATAGGTTGAAAGTGAGTTATGATGCATTAGATGAAGAAGAGAAACAAATATTTTTAGATATGGCTTGTTTTTTTATTGGAGAAAAATACATGAAGGCTATTGCAGTATGGGAAGGATCAGGTTGGAGTGGTTTGTATGGTTGGGGAAAGCTTGTTAATAAATGTCTTGTTGATCTTGATGATAAAAATTGTATAAGAATGCATGACCATCTAAGAGATTTAGGGATGGAAATTGAAAAAACTCAATCACCCTACCTTCTATGGTCTCAAGATCATATTGGATACATTCAAAAACAAGAGCAAGTGAGATATACCTTTCTTTTATATATTACTAAATATCATTGCATACAAACATTTTTTTATTTCTTATACTTCTATGTTCAACCTCTTTGCATTTTAAGATTGTTGCTTTTCTCTAATTAATTGAAAATCCAGATTTGAGGAATGAAATTGACTGGCCCAATTGAGTTTCCTGGTTTCCTCTTAAATACAAGAAGACAGTTTCCTCTTGATTTACAAGCTTTTTGTGTTTGAAGGAAATCTTACGGAAAAAATTAAGCATTGCTCAATTTT
The DNA here is from genome assembly GCA_007115665.2 of Sequoiadendron giganteum. Classification (NCBI taxonomy): domain Eukaryota; kingdom Viridiplantae; phylum Streptophyta; class Pinopsida; order Cupressales; family Cupressaceae; genus Sequoiadendron; species Sequoiadendron giganteum. The sequence continues at coordinate 190,417,920 of CM021110.1, read as the reverse complement.
CAGCAAAGTTGGCATGGCTTAGGTGTACAGATATTTCTAATAAAAATCTTCCTCTAACAATAAAATATTTAAGAGTTTTAGAATTGATTAATTGCCAGAATGTACAAACTAATAAATAGTTTTATTGAACATTTTGAAAGGAGAAATATATTATCTTTCAAATTTTTAATCTCAAATTAAAATTACTTAATATAATAATGGATTACAATACCTGAAGTTTGAGATCTGTTGAGATGTGCTGTAAAAACATTACTTTATTTCTAAGGCTTTTAGTCTATGCTCTTCTTCTTTTCTATTTGCAATTTGTTTGCCTGCCTTGATTTTTTCATATCTGTCGGATGTGAAAGAAGGCATAATGTGAAGTCCTTGTATAGACTTTACACGATAAATTGCAACAAATATTAGTCATGTTCTTTCAATTGGGCCTATATTGATAGTTGTTTTTTGAAGAGTTAAACCTTGTGCTTTGTGAATTGTTAGCACCCAAGCTAATCTCAATGGTATTTGGATCGAGCTTCCCCATTGGATTGGTGTGATTGGTACTGTAGATGTGTGTTCATTGTCAAAAGGTATTCCAAGGTAACTATCAAATTTGACAGATGCACCAACATTTGTTGGTATATTTTTGAGCTTCTCTATGCTTTTGTTGCATGCTTGGGAATGTATTTAACCAGAACAACTTTTGAAAGAACTGATTGCCAATCGACAATTTCTCTCCATAGTTGCAAGATATGGTGATTGTGTGAGTTAATCCTATCATCATTTCTCATAGGTTCAATTTTTTTTTCTCTAGTTTCTAAAATTTGGTATAATTTTGGACCTTGTAAATTTAGTGGCCATGAAGTATTGTACCTGTAAGGCATATTATTAGCATCTGATTAAATTCATTTGGTGAATTAGTCAAATACACCCTTAGAAATAGAATGCCTCACTTGCATACCATTTTTCCCATTTTGTTTCGTAGGCATGTACCTTTTTTACAAATTGTATGTGTTTGTACAATGTTTGCTATCTCCTCGTAGTCCTTTTCTAGATCAGCTTCTACAAGTTGTCTTGTATTTTTGAGACATGGGTGTATAGAAATATGTTGGAATGCCTGTTGTAGGATGCTCAATTGTCAGATTTGTTGTATTAGATAGAAATAGAAGATGTATCAAAACATTTTTTTTTGTCTTTATTGGTATCGTACCTATGAATTTTGATGTTTAGCAAAGTGATTGTCTTTATATCGAAATAGATGCTTTACATATTCATGTAGATGTATTTGTTTTGGTTGTGGATCTAACCAATCACATATGCCATCAGGAAATAAGCATGGAAATTCCATATCAAGCAATCTTGATGTTACATATATTCATTTATTGGAGTTTCATAGATTATTGGCCAATCAATAAATGTTATTTGGTTTGTATTTGGGTTATTAACCCATGCATTGATTAACTCCATTTCTGTTTGTGGATTGAGAGTTTGAGTAGCCATTAATGTAGTGTGGTCAATGATGTTTTCTTTATCTGTATCCATTAGTTGCTCAAGGATCAAAGGTTCGCTTGAATCTACATCTAATTGTATATGTAATGTTCGTAGTTGGTCAAAGACATTTTCATTACAATTTGAAGATAAACTATCAAGAGCATGTGGATTGATTGATACATCAGAGAAATATTTGTCATGGTTTATTTTGTATTACAATGCTTTGTAGACACGATCTTTGTGCACTGTGAAGTGGTAATTTGTGTTGCATTGATCTTTCCTTCAAACTATTATGATTGGTAGTTCTGTAATGCAGTGGGGTAATTTTTTTGCTAAGTATTCAATATGTTGTGGAAAGATAATAAAATGTCCTCTATATTTATATTGGACAACTCTTGCATGGGTAAATTGCAATATAGGGCATACACGAGCTATTAACATTTCTTCTACTTGTGTCAATTTTGATAATTCAATTGGTTGTTGCCCTGGGTCCATATTGTTTGCATGTGAAAACCTATTTATACCTCTTTCTTGTTTGCACCTACTGCAAATAGGGCCCTATGTAGATTGGGATATTTTAATTCCCGTGTAAGATTCTTTGCAAGTATTACAAGTTGAAGGGGACTTATATGTATCTAAATTGTTGTGAAAATGCATTGCAATACGTTTAAATTCAGTTGTAAGCAACCCATTTGGATTTTCTATGATTGAGACATTAGAAGTATTTACTTGGTCAAATGTATGCCTATTTGTATATGCTTGTATTATGTTTTCTACTTGCAATTGTTGTGTAGTTGATTGTAACTTTCTCATAGCATATCTTTTCCTATCTACTTCATTCCTTTTTCTCCTTTGTTCATCCCTCTCTATATCTGTCATTTTTTGCCTTTTTTGTTTTTTATATTCTGTTTGGTATTATTTTTGAGATTGCTTCCTTTGTTTCGCAGATTCAAATCGTTTCTTTAGATGACCCATATTTGCAAATCAAACTTGGTCCTATAGATTTCATGTGTATGTGAATAGTGTGAGATAAATATCACTGTAGGCCAATACGATTCTACAATTGTGTTACATAGAAGGATTTGTAGACAAAAATAGAAGATATGTATCTAATAACTGTGTTAAGAAAATGGTACACTGTATGTTTCCCAAAATTGTACAATCATATACATATATATCTCAACATTCATATAAAAACTAGAGTATGCAGATATCAATTATTCATATGTACAAAGAATCTACAATTGTGTAGTAACATAAACAGATTTGTAGGAATGGAAAGATGGTACACTATATGCTTTTAAAAACTGTACAATTATATACTTATATATCTCAAAAATTTCATACAAAGTGGGCCTTCTCAATGAAGGATCATTATGAATACATTATTGTGTTGTAGAGTATACACATATTGATTATTCACATGTACAAAAACACTATACATTATATTGGTGGATGTACATTAGTTATGATTGAGAAATAACTTAAATTCAAAAATCACATGGGATGACCCTTGCTCATATTGCTCATAATAGTATAGCTCTTTTAAGAAAGAAGAGAATCCTACAACTTTGCAACATGTTCGGTGGAATCTTCGTGCAGTTTCTTCAATTTCTTGTATTTCTTCTTCTATAACAACAGTCTGGTACATGGCTTCTTCTATGGCATTGATAATTTTCTTGGAATGATCTGATATTGATTTGATTAATTTGTTGATGGGTGTTTGATTACAGGTATTTGAGCCTACAAAATCGTCTGGGATTGTAATCAGACTTGTTGCTGAATTGTCTAGTTGATCTTTTCTACCATTAATAGTGACCATGATCTAACATAATAAACAATAAAACAAATTTTGACAAGTCTAGGAATCATTATCATATTATTTACTATAGATGCAAAATAGATAAACCAAAAACAAGTAGTTGCTCTTAAATATTTATATAACTAATTATAAAGTGTTGATATTATGAATTTAGACAATGTAGACCAAAAAGATATAAGAACTTGTTGAATTGGAAATCAAATATTTATATAACTCACTATACAATATTGATTGAGGTGAGAACAATCCATAGAAAAAACATCAAACCGTAGTACAATTATGTAAACATATATGTATATCGCTCAAAAGAGGTGTACATGAAAACGTATATACTTATATATGCATGCATAATATTCATATGGCTGTAGAACTTGGAGAATGACATTTTCAATCTGAACCAATTGACTCAAGAAGAACCTTACTTTCAGCTGAAAAGTCAAACTTTTTGCTCTTCAAAATTGTACACTTGATTCTCTCTACATTGTTGTAATTCTCCAGTGCAACTTGAATAGTAAATATGAACTTCCTTGAAATGACTATGTATAATTTCTGCAAACTTTGAATCATCTTGATCTTCATGTTTCAATGTATATAATTTTTTTGCCATTACACCCATCATTTCTTCTGCTGATTTGTCAAAAGCAACAACCCAATTTGAACCCATGTGGTCTTGCACCTGACATTGTAGCAGATATCTATAGTCACAATCAGGCAAGCTCTTATCACATTTTTGGCAATACCAATTGTTACTGTCATTTTTTTGCACCTTTCTTTTGCATTTTTTCCCTTCAATATCAATGGGGCAAGCGTTCTAATAGAAGCTCTCATGTTTGATGAAACATACTGTAGCTTTTAGTAAAACCCATATATTTGTATTACATGTGAACAATTGCCTATCTTAAACTTCTTCTATAGTTTTTGGCTTTAAAGGTTGTCTACTGAAGGAAAATTCCTTTGTCATGCAGTGGGTTGTGGAATTTTCCCCTTCTGTATTCAACCAACATAACAACTATTCTGACTTTGAAAGACTTGGATTTACCAATAGTTGGCTGGTACTTATTGTTCCTAGAGATTTTCCACCGTAATCACTGAATCTTGCAGCCTTAATAGCAAGAACTGGTAAAGTTTTTGAGTGGCACAATTTTTCAAGTTGTTCAACTTCATTATTGCAAAAATCACCCCACATTGTGAAGTGGATTTTTCAAGTTGAGATGTCCTTAAGTTAGAGAGTTTTTTTTTGAACTTGAGCTCCATTCTTTCTTAATATTGTACTACATGGATTGATTGATAGGAGAACACCAATGACATCAACAATTGAATTGTTTTGCATGTCCTTAAGTTCACTTATTGGTGTAAAGTTAAGACTATGCTTAGGTATTAACGTGTCCTCTGCACATAACTGAACAATGAAACTACTTTGTAACAAAAATTTCCATTCATTTTGTAGGCTGTTGAATTTTTTGTTTGTAGGTTTTAACGTCCTATTGGAGACTGTAAAGACTCTTCCATTCTCAATGCAATTATAAAATTGTTCAACAATTGCATTGAAACATATGACTCTTATTTCACTACCATTATGGTCAAGCAGATCAAAGCTGAAGACTTTTCCGCTGCCATTTTTGTTGTTAAAATGGTGAAGTTGTTTCATAATCACTCGACCCTTTATTGTCCATCGACTTTGGTAAGGGTTTAAGGTTGCAATAGGAATGACTCTTGAAAGAGCTTCATTTCCTATAGTAGTCTCACTATGGGACGTATTTTTTCCAGACTCCATCCCTACATAAGCATGGTATAGGCACAATTATGAGTAGTTAAACAAGTTAAATGTAGATTTTTTTTATTGTTTTATTTCTACTGTCATTCATATGTCATATCATTAATTAGTTCACAAAGAAACACTATGGTTTGAACTAAATTATCTCTACAAAAAAAACATAATTAAATTGACTCTACAAAGATTTTTTGTGTTATAACTCATAACCAATACCATAAACTATTATAAATTCATTCATAAAGAAATACACTATGTTTTGAATTGAATAAATTCATAGACAAACTCTATGTTTTGAATTGAATAAATTATTTAATATATTTTCAATTGGAGAAATTTATAACTCATAACCAATACCATAAATTATCAAAATTTCATTCATAAAGAAATACACTATGTTTTGAATTGAATAAATTCATTGACAAACTCTATGTTTAGAATTGAATAAATTATAATATATTTTGAATTGAAGTAATTTGTAAAGAAACACTACATTTTGAATAGTATTTATATCAGAAATATAAATGATACATACCTCTAAAGATATGTTTAATTGCCTAAGAAGTATCCTTGTGAAGAAATTTTACACCTATAAACAACATAATTTTTTATAACAAATTAGGAAAATCATCCAAAATTACATCTTTGGGCTGTTGTACACATCAACAGGGAAAACATATGCATTTATTACGTTCAATAATCAACAATTAAACCAAAATTTATGTAAAAACTATTTATACTTTAGATAAGCAGCCCCAACAAGGCAATTGGAATTCTGATTTTCGTTATCTCCGAAGGAGCGAATGCATCAAATTCAATTGTCTATGATAAGTAATAGGAGAATATGTTCATAAATACAAATTAAATCAATACACGATAGAGTTTCAATCATTTAAAGAAAAGGCTAAGCAGGTAAGTTGAATTGAATATTACTCGACTCTCACAACATAGCAATTTTGAATCGCGCAGTCAAGAAAATAATGAATTACATATGATTGTTGAATATTTAAATGATATGCTATCCAAAAAAAAAAGGTGATTGTTTATCATAAATTAAAATTATAACTATTTTTATTAAATGTATGTTACTTTTTTAAATAAATAGTTGATAAAAGGATAGTATATATGTGTAGCATAAGTTCACATCAAATTAAAAAGTATAACTAACTTTATTCAATGTATGTTGTTTTGGTAGACAAATACTTATTTTTCTCCTTTGAAATCTTACGAAATTTTACATCTATAAATAACATAAAAATTAATAACAAATTAAGAAAATATTATAGCAAATTAAGAAAACAATACAATCAATATGAGACTATTTCAAGATAAAAATAAGTTATAGATCAGAACATTTCAATATATTTATTGAGTTGTTAAGTTGAAGCACATGACACATATAATAATTATTCCTTAAATAAAATTCACTCATGTTAAATTTAAAAGTAAAATGTTTTCCACCAAAGGTAAAAGGAAAAATATATGATTGCTAGCAAATGCCAGATGAATAAAATCTAAAGTAAAAGTGAGACAAATATTTACGGAAAATATATTAAAGTCATGAATGTAATATTTTTGGAGATGTAAGATTAAATGTAAAATCACTGATAAATTGTTTTCTCTCGAAATATATAAATAAATTGATTAATTAAAGATAATTTTAACATTATGGGTTATTTACCGCATCTTGGCATGAAAACCCTAAATTGATTAATGAGTGCTTGAGAAAAGAGAAGGCATCGTAAATAAAAATAAAAGGTTTGATATATTGAAATATAAAGAGGAAAAATATAAAGAACAAGTAAAGCATGAAATAGAACATAGACTACTTAAAGGCCAAGCAATACTCCCAGCTGTGAATTGCTTTTAACTCTTGCCTCTTTTTACCTCGCAATTTTACATTCCAAAGCAACAGAATAAGACATGCGTACTATCAAGCAAAATTCCATGGTTGCAAGAAATATATATTGTTGAGCAATCTACAGTATTTTCATTTACAAATTTACATATGCACACACATTATTTTCTTCGAGAAAAAATGACTTTTTACTTCAAAGCAAAAACTGGCCAATATAATTCTTTAAGCAAAATCCAAAACCATTTATAGATAGCGGCGAAGAATATAAAACCAAATGCATTGAATCTGCACATTTAATTATCCATGAATGTTAATGGGCCCTTGGTCTACTGGTGAAGTTGAAAGGTTCTCAATGAGCCCACCAGGGATCAAGTCTTGCTGAGTGCAAAGGCTCCGACATCGAAATAAGGGATGAGGTCAGGATCGTGCCCCAGGCGAATTTGGCGGAATGGAGACCCCTCAGTCCTTGGCTCTTAGCCGAAGAGGTTCAGCCCTAGAAGGCTCGTGCTCCCGTATCGAGTAGCAAAAACGATTTTGTGGAAGACCTCCATAAAAAAAATAAAAAATTATCCATGAATTCTTGCACAAATAAAAAACAATACTAGAATGAAGCTGAAAACAACGAGCTCTCCTTGCCAACCAAGTATTCGAACGATGAACATGAATCTGATGGAAAATAGCTAGCAAAATGTATTAAATTCTTATACGCAAGGAAGTCGGTGATCAAATGTTTATTAGGCAGTTTGGCAGTGGCAAGCGAGTGGCGGTGTTGAACTTCGGTCGTGCTAAGTAGAAATATGGGAGATGTCCAATTTGTAATGTATTAATCATCAATTTCTGCTAGCACATAGCATGACACAACCAACTTAATGATAAATCACCAGACACGTCCTGAAAAACCAAAACCTATGTTTGCCGAATGTTTGTCCAATCTGTATATAAAAATTGTTTACTGGCTGCCAGAAATCGATGTGCATAAACTCGTTACTGGTTGGCGAGCTAGTATTTCATTGCTCTTTATGCTGCTCACATTATTTATTAATATTTACAGGAGATGTTATAATAATTCTAACAAACAATATTTATTGAGGCAGTTATGCGTAACTTTACTCTTGGCTAAAAACACCCGATCAATAATGCCCATTTTTTTATTGCGTATTTTGTTACTGGTGTGAAACTTATTTTTCTTTTCCCTGTGCTTCCTCGATTTAAGTGTTGTCATATTCCAGAAATATTTGCCATTATTCTCACGTGAATTTTTAATTGAAAAGTTTGAAAGTAACTTCGATTTCACCTTTTATTAATTAAGTTGTTAATAAACATTTCATTGTACACAGACTACATGCCACAATACATTAAGCTTAAGAGAATTCCCTTTAAAAACAATTTCATTTGACACGGACAACATGCCACTGCAATGGTACGCCTATCGGCGTAATTAGTGTTGAAGCCAACATGTTGGGGTTGTAGGTGTTTAAACATGTAGAGAGGGCAACACAATAGGGTTACACATGTTGGTGCCATATGCATAGTTGGTGATGATATTGAAGGGGCCACTCGTCATTATGTCTTCTATTGAAGGGGCCAACATACTTCACAAAATTTGACAATTGATAATTTGTGGGTCATAATGATAATTCGTGTTTGTGTGGTTTTCACATTTGTTGCTAGTACTCTTGCTTAATACTATGTGGGTTTGAGCATTTGGATGTATATATTATATGTATATATACAATTATAGATTTAGAATATTGTTTATTTATATATCAAAATAGAATTGCAAGAAATATTTCATATATTTTAAATGTTTTTATTAACTAATTTAGGATTACAATGAAAAATGTATTAAGTGGCTTAGAGTAGGAATTATTCTAGATATTTTATATGTTAATTTTTATTATAATTTTTTTATGTTGTATTCTATTATTTAAAAGTTTATATATATTTATAATGTATGTATTTCTATGCATCTAAAGGTTTGAAAGTATGCAACATTTGTATATATATAATTGATATGTGAAATATTTATAAATGCAAATTTGTATTTATATTTATTTGAATATTTTATATGATATCATATAATATAAAAAAAATTATATGTATTACAAATTATTGATAAATCTATAATTACATATAAAATATTTTAGACGTTATTAAATTTTTTCATAAATAACTTTGTATGTGTACATAGATGTGCATATATAAAAATACTACATATATACACCTATAAATTTATCAATATTATAGATACTAGCATATATATATATATATTTCAAATATTCTATATAGAATAAACTGAGAGATATTTTTCTAAATAGTTATTTTAAAATTATTTTATTAATATAATTATATATATTATAATATAATTTGTTTAATTTTTAAAAATAATTTAACTTTTAAAATTAATAGCTATAATTTATTATATATAATAAAAATTATTTCAAAATAATTTAACTTCTAAGATTAATATCTATAATTTATTATGTATATTTTATTTAAGTCGAGAGGCTTTCCATACAATGACATTTTTTTCGTATACACAAAAACGATAGATAAAATCTTGGACTAATAAAAAATCGTCACCATAAAGATTTTCCATGCTTAATTATTGGCAATGATTTTGGGCTTCGCACTGGGCAAGCGATGCAAGTATTTCTTTGTTTTGTGTGAGATATAAAGAGATTTTCACTACTATCTGAAGAATGGGAAAGAGTTGTGGGCGACTAATGATAGGCGCAAAAAGATGATTCATAGAACATTGATGGGATGATTTAAATTTTTTCTCATTTTTCTCTTATGATTTCAAAGAATCTTCAACACAGTTGGAGAAATCCGATGATCCCATGGCTTATGTAGAAATAAAATAAGAAATTTATGCCAAACTACAAGGTTTCAATATCCTATGACTATGAGCACCGAGGTTTCAAAATAATGGATGCGATATTTGATTCTAGGGTTTTTTATTGTCGTGAGAAATTAAAAGAGAATACGATCCACTGAATCAACAAGTAAATAATTAATGTCATGTATTACTTTTATGACAAGTAAATAATTTGAATCGAATTCCCATTGTACAATTTTTAAAGTTCAATTATTTAAATATAGTTGTTATTGGAAAATGAGGACATTACAACATTACTAGTTATGAAAGAGATGAAGTCTACCATTGTTTTATGGGGTGTGCATATTCCTCTTTTTTTCTCTCATAGTGATACAATTGCATTGAAACCACCTACTAGGACCACTTTATCACCCTTTATTCTATCTAGGATTTGTGTAAGGGTGTCCCATAGTCTTTTCTTATCCATAGAGGAGGTTGGTCAGTATATGTTCAAGACCCAAAACATCAAGTCAAAATTTATTACTTTCAGTAACTACTAGTTATGATAATTTCTAGAATTTGATTCTATTGACACAATTTTTGGGTTCCATAGTGTCAATAAGCCTCTAGATGCCCCTTGGGCAGGTGAATGTGTTGTTTTCCATTTCACCCATTTTGAATGGATGTTTTATACATATCTTATGAGGTTTTAGTTTCTTGCAGTAAGATAATGTCAACCCCACAAGCATCAAGTTGACGCTTGATTTGGTTGCGTTTGTTTATGCCTTTGACATTCCAAGATATTAGGTTCATTGTGTCTGAGGAGAGAAGAACACTCTTCTCAGATGCTTGCTTACAAAGAGAGTAGTGTTATCATCTAGGGTAGTTTGAATCCTTGCATCAATTTCTTCCTTCAATTTAGTTAACTTGGACTTTCTTCCTCTCTTTCATGGTGATTTCTTGACTAGATTTTGGGTGCTCGACATTTGTGACATTGATAAGGTTTGTGAGTAGTCAAACTCCACTACTAAGTTGCCTACCTCCTTTGCATCATCCTCTACTTTGTCCAGTTCCTCGATTATAAGAACATCTACTGGTAGTGAGGTTGATAAAATTGTTGATACCAATGATTTGTCCTCTTCATTCATAATTTATTATGCTATCTCATCGAACAAATCATAACCTACTGAGGTGAGGATCTTCTCTGTTAATCCTTCCAAAGTTTCCATTTCTCCCATCTGTATGGGATCTACGAATTGAGGATTTTCAACATTTTCATTGTTTGGCAGCAACATGTTGTCAAGTATTTTTTGCTAAAACATATTTCTAAATTGGTCTTCCACATCCTAGAGTGGGTTTTTGGCTGAGGGACTTTGAGAGAATTGGGTGAGCCCTCCATTGAACATCAATTTGTTGACAATATCTTCCAGGTGGCATGCTGATATCAATAGGAGCGATGGGGAATACAAATTTAGATCCCCACTCTTCATATTTGATTGTTGAATCTTACTCCCTAGGCCGTTAAGAGAGACAAATAAATGTTTCCCACTATTACTAACTGTCATAAACATAGATTGATGAACTTTTTTCCTTTCAGATATTGTGGACTGTCCCATATTTTTTAGATGGGGTTGAAGAGGAAGATCATTTTCCTCATTCATTTAAGTAATGTGTGCCTATAATACAAATATAACAAAATAATAATAAATAAATAAGCTATACGTGTGTGTGTGATGAGACAATCATAATCTTAATTCAGATTTTATTCTACAACAATAAGTCTAATTGTATCTCTAATCTTAATCTAACTTTAATCTTTATTAAATCATAACCAAACTTAATCCTAACTATAATCTTATTTTCTTTAGACAATAACTCTAGTAAATTAAATTTTCTAGAATCAATCGTGTCTCTTTATTTCTCTCCACGTTTTAAATCACACTAAGTGATTCATCATAATAGTAATGTAATAACTGTAATTAAACTCAATCATTAATAATATAATAATAATAATAAGAAATATAATTTCAATAAAGAAATATTTTCTATATGCATTTGGCGTAGAAAATCTTTGAAGTCAATAAATGCGAGTGCTTGGAAAGTAAAAAGGGCAGCTGGAAATCATGGTGCTGCATTTATTTGTGCGTGTTCTGCGAACATTTCCGATGTGACGGAATGAGGTTAATAAAAGCAGGTACGCCGTCGAAGTAAACACTTGTCTCACGCCAGACATTCCTCACTTAATGCCTGACAAAAATATCTTATCACGCAATTAATATTCGTGTAAAAGGCTGTAAATATCTCTGAAACCCGCCGATTTTTACTTGACATGGTTTAAGTGATTTCTGATATTTTTTCCTGCAAATGCAGCTCATTTTTTTCACAGCATGACACAATGTGTGCAAAATCTTGAGGTAAGTTACTTGACATGGTTTAAGTGATTTTTTTTCTTTTTTCTCTTTGGAAATCTGTACGCAGCTAGATCATTTTGTGCTGTGTTTTATTTCATTATAAACCGATTCTGGTTTTATCTGTAAAATGAAAGCATTGGTTATGTGGCTTTATGTATGGCTGTTTTCCTGCTCAATGCTTGAAGCTGTATATGAGTAGACAAATGTCTTGTTTGTATACATTCGGTAGAGATATCCATACCTATTGCACGTAAATTCCTGTCATCCCATGCATTCGCCCTCTCACTCAGATGTATTGGACCAATCCTGCCATCGCTGAAGTTTAGGCAATATACCTGATGAATGTATACCCATTGCAAATTATAATTATTCGGTTGATTTCTTCTCTGTCAAACAGATTTATGAAGCTTTAGAAAGGGCGACAGAGGAGAGGACATTACAAACTAATACCAGTCTCATATTGAACCGTTTAAACAAAGAATACAGAATGGTTTGAAAATCCACTAGTTAGCCTTTCGTTTGTATACATTCAGTACTTGAATTTGTATCTGAGCAAACAAATATTGTAGAATGCTAGGGATGGTTTTAAGTTTAACAAATATTTTCTTTTGCGGCTTCTTTGCCCTGATTAGCCATCCCATGCGGCGTCCATTAATAAAGAAATTGCATGGAGCGCCTGACGTTAAGAATGTTTGCAATCTCTTCAAGTTCAAATATTTTGTCGACAAATTTGCGGATACAATTTTTTTTCCAGGCCCAGAGCCTAATTTTGTAACCATTTTTTTTGTAGTTATATAAATTAATATTGCTATTCCGCTGCAAGAACTTCATCCTTCCGCTTGCCGTTAAGAGCTTCACATGTGGGGTCAAACAAATGAAAAATAAATAGAAAGAATTGACAACTCTCTGCCACCTTCATAATCTTTGTATAGAAAGCCCATCTTCCTTTTACCATTAGGAACAGTTCAGAGCTAAACTTTAAATTGAATTGCAGTTGCAACAAGAAGAGGATAGGTTTTGGAAAATAATGTAGACGAGTTACAGAAATTATCACGATATTGTCTTAAATTTCCAACTTTTAATATGCAAGGGAATATAGGCAGAGGGAATGGAAAATAATGTAGATGAATTAGAGGAACAGAGAAATATCGACCACCTAGAAGCCTTAAAATGGGTTATAAAATGTAACTTTGCTTTTTGCAATCTGTCGCTCAGGAAACCTTATATTTTTCAATCCATCGATCAACACTTCAATAGAATGAAAGTTTGTCTGCTGAAACCAAACACAATTATAAATGGTTGAAAATCAGTGAGACATGTGACTCGTTTTGAGTGAATAAAGCATGAAGTTTTTTTATTAATAATCAAGAATAAAGTTGAAAAAAATATTGCAGGGATTTTCTATAAATTCATGGTTTCTTTGGGGAAAATTGTAGCAAACTTGTCAATTCATGATTACTGATGGTTTTTTCTGCTTATTTAATATTGATATAGATCTATAATAATAAACATTGGTGATGTACAAATTATCTTATAAATCCACTCTATATGCATTCCTTAAATCAAGCATTTGGACAAGTTTTCAAGAATCAAACTTCTTAATCTTCAAATTTTATATATCCAAACTAGAAATCTTTTATTTTCTGGCATACATGATCAGTTCATGCTGTCCGCATAGCAGTGTATGTTGTGCATTTTATGGCAACAATCATGGAGGCAGTCGATGTTGGGTGCTTATTATTCTTCATACGAAATGTTTGGGGCTATGCTTACAACAATGAAAATGAGGTTATTGATTATGTTGCAAGGCTGATCCTACTACTAGCAGCCTCCTCTCCTCACTTTTGTATAGAATCCAAGGTGAGTGCTCTTTCAGGCTCAGAAGCCTCCTCTCCTCACTTTTGTATGGAATCCAAGGTGAGTGCTCTTTCAGGTTCAGATATACCCTCTAAAATATCATATTTGAAGCTAAAAAAATATTCATATTCAAATCGTGATAACATGAATACAAATGCAAAAGCATTTTCCGTTGAAAGTAATGGTTTTTTGAAATAATATTTTAGGCACTGCTAGAGGATATGGATGACAAAAATTGAATGCTAATATTAATCTTCGGGCATTCTGCATGCTTGGCATGCCTACAAAGTCTGCCCATTTATTCTCATCGGCATGCTTGACACCAGGATATGATTTGTGCAAAATCTTGAGGTATGTATGTCGCTTGCCATGGTTTCAATGAGTTTTTAATTTTTTGGGAATCTGTACATGGCTGGAATTTTTTTTGTCGTGCTTTATTTTATTCTAAAACAATTTTTTTGTTATCTGTTAAATGAAGGCACTGGTTCTGTAGTTTTCTTATACGATATTATTATAACACTCAATATTAATTCTTCACATAGAGATATTTTGAATTGTGAAATGAATTTTATGTTTATTCGGTTGTTTTAAATTTTATTTTCCTTGTTCTTGAAGTTATTAGCCGATATGCTATATTACCCGAGTTCAGTATTTCTCACGCGTAAAAGAAAAATTTCCAGCCAGTCGAATCATTCTTTGCCTCACAACTTCAGATCTTAGTCAACTCATGCCTAACATCTTGTCTAGAGCTCAAGAATATAAGTAGCCCTAAAACCTTGATATTTTCAGATTTCATTTATTGTGGATAGATTGAAGCAGCAGCTGTAAGAAGATTGGTTTTGATTCGCACCATTTAAAATAATTTGCTGTGATAGGGTTTCATAAATATTTCTTGCAAACCCTGCCTATTTGTTCTCATCGGCATCATTGACAACACAAAACAATTTGTTCAGAGTCATGAGTGAATTTTATTTTTAGGAATATTTACATGGATGATTTTTTTTTTTTGATCTTCGGAAAGTTATCTCATGCTGGGAAAAACAACTTTTAGGCAGTTGAAACATTCGTCGCCCCATGCCTGAAAACAAACTTCAACTCACAATCAATATTTTCCTTTAAAGTGCTGCAAAAATCTTGTCTCGAATTCATGACTCGAGTAGCCCTAAACCTTGATATTTTCAGATGCTTAACTAAGTGCTCAAAAAACTTGGGCGCATTGACATGTAGTATCACTTTGTTATTTAGGGCTTGATTTTGCTAGAGTTTAAAAAAATTACAGGGTTTGAAATCCTGTGATTTGATTTTTTTTGAATTTTGATTATGGGGTTTAAACTTTATAGGATTTTCTTATGTGACACTTTTCTTCTATTTTGTTTTTGAATCTGATAGGCAAATGACATCTGAAAACCATAGATTTTGGGTGACAGTATTGTTGGCTTCTCATGGCACCCTCGTGGTGTAAGCTATTACCCTTGGGAATGAATGATGGACTTGAGTTTCCCGCAATGACCGCATTCTAATTACCCATAGAGTTCATGGCTGCCCTAAATCCTGCTACAGCCAGTTCAGGAAATCATACCCCTTGGTGTTGTCCCATTTAATTTGGTGAATAATGTTGCAGAGGCCCTTTTGTTTGGGATCCAATCTGCCATTGCCTTGCAATGCCTTAGATTGTAAACCAAAATAGAAAAAGGATTTGGAAATTTATATTATTTTGTGGATTTGTGTCGTGTCTATCATTTGAACGAGTTTTGTAGAAAATATTTGTTATTATTGTATTTGGCATGAGGAGGTCTCAATGATGTTGTAGTCTAGGGGATGCACTCTTCCAAAGCTTCTTAACGTGTGATTGCCAATAGGAGAGGAATATTTCCAAGTTCGCATTTCTCATGTTTCTATGAAGTTAGCTTTTATGTGTTTCACATTCTTCAGATGTTCACAGTATTTGATTATGTTGGTTATCTTTATTGACTTTTCAAAATTAGCTCTGGTTACTTTGTTGATGTATTGCAAAATTATGTATTAGGCAAAATGAAATTAGGTGGTGTTTTTGTAGTGTTTCAAATGATGTCAACATTTCGATATTATGTATTAGGTGGTGTTTTTGTAGTGTATCAAATTATGCGTCCCTTGCTCTATTAGCTGCCTATTTCGATGTCAATATTATATTATTATTTATTAGATGGTGTTTTTGTAGTGTATCAAATTATGCATCCCTTGCTCCATTAGCTCTGCCTATTTCGATGTCAATATTATATTATTATGTATTAGGTGGTGTTTTTGTAGTGTATCAAATTATGTAATAATGTGTCGGCATTTCTGCATGGTTTCAAGTCAATTTTCATTGACTCATATTATGTTATTATGTTCAAATCTAGATGATCTGTGCTCGACCATATGATGAAAGCCAACTTTTACAGCCAAGTTTAGATTCTAGTTAATTTCTCAAGCCTAACCTTCTAGAAATTATGAAATAAGAAATAAAGTGATGATGTTCGTAATTCTTTTTTCTTCCTCTCTTGACCGTCATTTTATTTCCAATTAATTGAAAAAATTACTGTGTTCGTAATTCTTCTCTCTTCCTCTCTTGACTGTCATTTTAGATTCTAATTAATTAGAATCTAAAATGACAGTCAAGAGAGGAAGAGAGAAGAATTACATTAGACAGTCAAGAGAGGAAGAGAGAAGAATTACAAAATTAATTAGAATCTAAAATGACAGTCAAGAGAGGAAGAGAGAAGAATTACAAACACTTAATTAGAATCTAAAATGACAGTCAAGAGAGGAAGAGAGAAGAATTACGAACACTATATTTATACTAGAAATTCTCTGAAGAGAGAAAAAAACAAACTGTGGCAGTGGCAATTGTCTGCTACCTATATTATTTAGTAAATTGCCATATTCAATGAGTGTACAAATGATTGGATACAATATGCCCCCTTGTTCCATTCGACAAGACATTGGCTATGGATGTAATGTGTCCCTTGCTCCATTAGTTGCCTATCTCTATTGTTTGTCTATGCTTCCATGCTCCTTTCCTTTTGCTTCTCAACTCTTGGAAATACCTGAAAGAAGATACAACATACAGTTTGTTCCCTCATCTATCAATCCAGGCAGATGCAAACATACAATTGTCCTCCTATGCCCATTTTGCAAATCAATACAACCTCTTATTTATAGAATTCCCATGCACAACAAGTTCTCCTAGGCCCAAGAAGATATTCCATCAACACAGGAAGCTGTATTCATAGAGCTGATGGACTTGCAGGCTAGAAAATAAGTAATTCATCTCCTTGTGAGTAGACTAGAGTGTGCTGCAAGGGGTGGCTGCGTAGAGATTGAGAAATTCAAGAGTTTGGTGATTATGAATTTTAAAAACAACCTTCTAGGAGTTCAAGAAGCTTAAAATCCTGGATATGAGTGGCGCAACAGTTTGTATGGTGATAAAGAACTTAGCATACGTTTTGGATATATTTGAGAGCTTTCTCTAGGCAGCAATGTTCTGTCAGGGAGATTGGTAACTGAGCTGGGATTGCTTTCTATTTAAATTTTTACTCTTAGTCTTAACATCAGTCCATGAATAAAGCTTTACACTCTTAGTCTTAACTACTACTGCTATGAGAATAAGTATCCTTCCATTGGTCCATCTTTTGGAAACTCTACAAAGTATTGTATAGGTAATGACAATGATCTTATACAATAGAAATAAATTCAAAGAAAAAGGTCGACATACCCGTCATCTTGCAAATGGGCATCCAAAAATCTCCACAATTTTCAATTATTTGAAGTTATAGTCTGATTTAATGTATAGTAGCAGAATTAGGCTCAACAGAAATTCATCCTTCCGGTTGCCATTAACACAGTTTCACATGTGGGGTCAAGCAATTGAAAAAAAAAAACAGCAACAATTTATTCATACGCTTGTCTCTCATTGAAACTCTCTGCCACGTTCATAATAATATTTGTATATATAGGCCATCTTCCTTGTACCCATATATGAAAAGAGAAACATAACACAACACAACCCCCCAAAATCGTTGATGTCCCATTTCCCAATATGCACACGCAAGAAATTGAATTATTTTCGGGGAAAAAATGGGCTAACGGGGAAAATTAGAAAAAAATATGGGGATAAAATGGATTACAAATACATAAATATTAAATTAATTTTTTTAATTTAAATATTCAAATTTGTTAATTTTTATATAGTAAATTAAAATTATTAATTTTTTAAAATATAAATAATAAATTATTTTTAATTTTTTTTAATTTAAATTTGTTAATTTTTATATAAACTAAATTAAAATTATTAAAAGTTTAAATAAATTATAATGAATCTAAAGTTTAAAATTCAATTTAAATAATTAAGTTTGTTTCTATTAAAATAAAACAATACTGCATTTCTTAAATTTATTTTAGGTATTTAAATTTATTAAATCATTAACTTTTATATATAGTAAAATTTTTTAAACAAATTATATTAATTTTAAAATATTTTCAAGTTTAAATCTAATTTAAATAATTAAATTTATTAAATATTAAAATAAAAACAATATTATATTTTTAAAATTTAATGTATATATTTAAATTTGTTAATTTTATATATTAATAATTAAAAAACAAATTAAATATGTTTAAAATGTTAAATTTTCATTTATTAAACATTAATATTTATGAAAGATTATAAGTCCTTAAGTCCCACGAGTCTAAAGCATCCCATATCATTATACCTTGTCCAAGTCCTTAGCGATCTTGGATTGCATTTCCACTCGAGATGAAACGACTTACACTTATGATGCCACCAGGCCATCATGGCTTTTTTGGCTAGCCTATCAGCCTCATCCTTGCCCTCATTAAATATATGTGAAACTTTGAACTCTTCCAATTCGTTTAGTATTTTCATTGTGTTAGTTTGTTAGCTTGGACAGCTGTTCGTCCATTTGCTAGGATTAGATAATAGTTATTTTATTGTTGAGATGTGATAATTATTATTTAATTATTGATTTCTTTTAGTGACACCTTGCAACCAAATTTGTTGTGGTTGGTAAGTTGTTATTTATCTCAGCCGTCGATTGAGAATCGATCTTGGCTGTTGGTTTTCCAATGAGAGGAGTATAAAAAGGGGTCATTGGGCATATGGAGAATATAGAAGTTTTTGTAGAAGCATTTGCAGTGCTAGCAAATGAGTTTGTGAGTTTGCAGTGATAGCAAACAGTCTTGCAGTGTTAGCAAGGGCGCAGTGATAGCATTGGGGATAGCAGCGGAGGAATATCAGTGGGAAGTTGGGAGATTGTCGGAGTTCTGCCAGTAAGAGGCAAGGAATCTTTGTATCTCTTAATTTGCTGAAGTTAATATAATTCCTCATCTGTAGAACTGGTTTTCCCTTAGGGGTTTTTCCAGGGACAATTTGTCCGAAAATATTGTGTTCATTGTGTTACACATTTCTTTTTGTATTTTTATTAGTGAAGTTGCAGTTGTGTTATTTTTCGATATTAGCTGTGAATTAGTTTTCAGCAGTTAAATAATCTTTTAAGATAGGAGATTAATAATCAGTGACTGCAATAGGAATTTTCACACATTGTAGGTGCTAACCATTTTTTGAGCTTCCAATTCAGCGTCCAGCCTTGACGAATCACATTTATTGTGATAAATGAGTCTCCTTCTAAATGGACTTACTTCATTTTCTCATGCTTGGCACACTAAGTCCAATCAAAGCAAGTCTAAATTCCACCTCATCGTTAGTTCCTATTGCAAAGTATGTCAATTTTACTAACAAAGTTGATCCATTGTGATCAACATTGCTCTTCCTTAGGTTTCCTTTTGCTGCTCCATCGTATGCCAATTTTATTAACAAATTCGATCCATTGTGATCAACATTGCTCTTCCTCAAGTTCCCTTTTGCTGCTCCATTGAAGTTCACTTTTACCCATCCCTCTTCAGATGTTTTCCACACCACTCACCCGAGGACTTACAACAAAATTAACCCTTTGCTCCCCATTAAGTTTTACAACAGAATTTACCCTTTGCTCCCCATTAACACCGACAAATTTGATAAGTTTTATATATTAATAATTCAAAAATTAAAATAAATATTTTAAAAATATTAAATTTTAATTTATTTAACATTAATTGTTATAAAAAAGATATAAAAAATAAGACAATAAATAAAATATTATTAAATTTAAATATTGTAAAATGTTAAATTAAAAAATTTAATGAATAAAATAATTCTTATATATTCTATTATTAAAAATGTAAATCCATCATGTCTCCAAAATGAACTCCATCACAACACTTCGATTGGACTCTGATGTGATGAATTTTTACAGCTCGATTGCATCTCAAGAATATAGGGCTTTCCTCCACGGATCCTTCCCAATGCCGTAAGCACAACGCACAACATAAAATAAAAATAAACATAAATAAAAACCCTAAAAAATAGAAACTCTACAGGTCAGATGAAGGGAAACATTTGATATTGGTAGGAGCTGCATATTTGATGTTTATTCGCAACCTAAATCCATTTTCCACCATTTTTATTGATTTGAATTTGTATATACCTTGAAAACTGCGTTGAAAATCAAGGATTTGAAAAATACCGTGTTGAAAATGGCGGATTTGGAAAAAAAACACAATTTGAGGGGGGACTGGGAAACTAGCAAATTTTGATTTTTGTGTTCTTTTCGTAATTTTTGCTTCTATCATAATATGTTTAAATAATAATTTATAATAATATAATATTAAATAATTAATTTTAATTTATTATAAATATTAATTTAATATTTTATTATTTAAATAGAATCTAAAATATGATTTTTTGGTTATGGAAAATAAAATGTGTAAATAATGGAAAGAGAAATTTTTGCTTCTATCATAATATGTTTAAATAATAATTTATAATAATATAATATTAAATAATTAATTTTAATTTATTATAAATATTAATTTAATATTTTATTATTTAAATAGAATCTAAAATATGATTTTTTGGTTATGGAAAATAAAATGTGTAAATAATGGAAAGAGAAATTTTCAACTTTTAATGTGCAAAGAATTGGAAGAGAAATTTTCAACTTTTAATGTGCAGAGGAATGGGAAAAGGATTCATATGGAGTCTAAGTACAAAGGATAGAAATGAGTAGAGTTGAATGGGTGATAGAGGGATTTTGTCTGGCCTAGAGAAAATTCCACTCATACATGTGTATACACACTTTAAAACATTAGTATAACCGCTAAAAAAATGATCAATTGTTGTCTATCCCAATATTTCTTCCTCTTGCTTTCTCTCTCTCTCTCTCTCTCTCTCTCTCTATTTGCTTACCCCTCCCTCTTTATATTCTTCTCACTCCCTCTATCACTTCCTCTTAATTTTTATCTCTTTATCTCTTTATCTCTCGCTTTCTCACGTTCTCTACCTATCTAACTATCCCTCTATCTCCATCTCTCCCTCCCTTTGTATCTCTTTGTGGTAGTGGCATTTGCCTTTCTAACTTGTTATACTAGTATTGAAAGACAAATAAACCAAGTGGGAAAGTAAAACCGTCTAAAAATATTCCACTTCTCTTATTCTAGTTTTAAAATTCCATTCTCACTCTTCGTTAGCCTTTAGGGAAAGTCAACATGCATCATCCACTATTTGGATAACTAACGTACTTAATTCTTGTTGGATTGATCAACTCTAAAGAATGATATAACTAGATGCAAATTATAATAATAATTATGTAAATCTATTGTACTTTTATTGTAAAGTATATTAAGAGCTTTAACATTCTTTCCTCACCTTTTTCATCTGTAACACTGATCTCTTCTGTTAGTTCTAGTGGATATTTTTGATTTCCAAATTTTAGCTAGTGCCATGCACATCGTTGAAATAAAATGCAAGGATTAGATTTGTATCATTAACTAATATTGTACTAGCCTCACTTACGAACTAGATCTCATCATTTGAATTAAATTATTTCTTGATTATTCATTTTATTTGATAGCTTCTCTTTGTGAAGCTCTATGTTTCTTCTTTTGTTTCCTTATATGGGTTTTGTTTACTTTTTATGTCCTAAAATGATATTTGACTTCCTAATGTACAAAAGGTGTTGAATGAAGTGCCAAAGGTGGTAGCATGGTTCATAACTATGGATTAATGACATAAGGGTCCATAGACCCATAATTAAATCTTCTTACCATTAACCATCCTTAGAAGTGGCCACATTGTCTACACCTACCATGTACGTTTACTAGTAATGTATATCATCATTATTTCTAATGGACTTCAAGCTAGTAGTTTACAAATTTAATGGGGTTTTTTTGTGATATCTTTGGACCTATAATGATGGAAGGCAAAATAAATATTAGCGAGTCTTAAATACTTTCATTATTAGAATCTCTCAACTTTTGTACTACTAATTTGAAATGCCCCAAATATTTTTCTCATCTTTTATTGTAAATGAGAACATCTTCCAAGGATTCAACATCAAACTTCCACTCATATCCTTGTACAAGGAACAACCTAATATCATTAGGCGAATTTAAATAAGAGTTGAATTACATGTAGATACCATATAATCAAGAGTTTTATCTTATGTAGACCCTTTCCAAACCTATCTAAACATAAAGGTGAGGGAGATCCACGTTCTTATCTCGAGGCATGGATGACCATCATTCATGATGTTGTCAT
Source organism: Sequoiadendron giganteum (assembly GCA_007115665.2). Classification (NCBI taxonomy): domain Eukaryota; kingdom Viridiplantae; phylum Streptophyta; class Pinopsida; order Cupressales; family Cupressaceae; genus Sequoiadendron; species Sequoiadendron giganteum. Next base: position 190,395,239 of record CM021110.1, on the reverse strand, counting down.
GTATGACGACTTACTAAATAAGAAATTCCCAAGAATCTAGAGGCATTTCCCTAGAATACTATCATGTTGGTTTTTTTTTCTACTAAAGATTGATATAATCGTCAAAATTTTATTTCATACAAGCAAAACAAGATTACCTTGATGGCATCATGTTTATGATGTCATCATTAACTCTCCTCACGTCGAAACGAAATAGAGGACTCAGTTACTTAGGGTAATTTTGACTTAATCTTTAGTGAAAATTCAAATCCAATGTTCTTTTACATAAACCAATCTTAGGAATGCAAGAGAGTTATATTCTTAACACAATTTCCTAACAATAGTCGATTCAAATTAGTTTAAAAAGATAATTCACGTTATTAATGATTAAATTGAGATGATAAAATTAATGTTATAGACAAATGTAATTGATGAATTTTGATAATATTTACTACCAGTAATATGAGAACTTAATGCCAACAAGGTTCAATAATCTTAACGCTAATTGTAATGTCCCCTTTTTGGATAACCCTAAATCTTGCCCTAGAATCACAAGTATAATGTAGTTAGGGTTATAACTCACCAATTTAAATGCCTTAAGCCAAATAAATCTTGGTTTAGGTCTTGCTAGATACCATTGCAATATACTTCATATGATCAAAAACATTTATATATAATAAATGACTTATCTATTTAAATCATGTGATACATAACTATTTCAAACAATATTAACCACCCAATACCCATAATGTGTATTGGAAGTTTCATCATAATGATACTTGGATGAGAAGCACGATAAGTCCACCCGAAGCTATCCATACCAAGCCCAAGAGTGGATATACCATCCCTCTTGGCCCTCAAGTGGCAAACACAGTCACCCAACATGGGGTGGCATACTTGGCGGATAAACTTGTAATTGCATTCCCTACCCTTGCAACCTCATCCATCCCTCTTACGAACAACAACTAATCCATGTGGAGAATCGGGAGAAGCTATAGTAGGAGGCCTGCAAATTCACCTTCCTAAGCCCAAGGGTAGATACTCACCCCCTTGGCCCCAAGTGGCCAGCTTGGAGTGGCACACTTAGAAAGAAATCTAGTATATGCTCACCCTATTGGAATTTTCCCCCATTCTACTTACGGTTGCATTGATGAGCATTACAAAACTTTAGATACGTTCAAATTCATGGAGATTATGCAACAATAAATACATCACAATAATGATAGAACATACCACAATATCTATGAAAACATATGATTGCTATATCTACTACACAATAGTTGTAATAATTATTAATTATATCCTTGAATGCAAATGATTAACTCTGATCTGCTTTCTATAGTTTGTAGATATCTGCTTGAAGATAAATACTTTTTGAAGATGATTTGTTGATTGGCCAGTTCAGATTTGATTTAAATTTTTTATTAGAAAGTCGAGGACAAATACAAAAACAATTGAAAGAAAGCACGAACTCCCCGAAGGAGCCCCATAAGGACACAACTACATATTCCTATCATTCATAATAGCTCTTTACAAATACCTCACATATTTCAAAGGTAGAAGGCTGCAATCCTCCACATCCCACCTGTCCTCCTGCTTAGAAGCCCATTTGGCCAAACCATCAACCACTTTGTTCCACTCCCTGGGAATATGACAAAATGAGATATAATCCAACAAATCGCACATCCGCAAAATTTGTTGAACCAATAGAGCTAGTTGCCAACTAGCTCCCTCCAACCTTCTGTCATTCAACATATCCACAACAATTTGTGAATCAGATTCACAGATAATCGTCCTCTAGCAAAGGGAGTAGCCTCTCTCCACAAAATGGAGAATAACTAGGGCCTTCATAAGATTGTTAGTTTTATTTAAAAATAGAGAAAAACACACACTCTCATCAGCATTATTACGACCAATGCCACCAATCCTAGCATGACCTAGACTCCCTCGAGAAGAACCATCAGTGTTCACCTTTAGAACACCATGAGGAGGAACCCACTTGCCTTTACGCTCTGCTTAGTATGTCAATGTTCCCTATTGCCAAAGAAGCTCGATGCACCAACAACAAGGTTCAAATTCCCAATGATAGCCTCATCACCAGGAACCACAACCTCGTACATGTCACATTTCGCAGAAATAGTTTCTTGAATCTTGTTAAGAATCTTATGCCAAAGATGCGCCACAATCGTTTGAACACCCTGAAAAATCCTCCTATTTATTTCCAATCCCAACTGCCAAATAATTAGGGAACGACGAAGGACCCAAGCAAACTTAAGAAAAGATGTTTGCGTCGGAGGCCTACCCATCCTATTCCAAAACTCAACCAAAGAGGTGGCATGAACATAGGCATGCTTCCAAGCCCCCCACTAGAAGTGTCGAATCGCCCAAGCAAAAGGGCATAAGAAGAAGAGATGAGAGGAATTTTCCTCACTTTTGTTGCTCAAAACACAAAAAGAGGGAGCATAAAAACCTCTCTTTTGTAAATTATCCTAGGTAAGGCATTTGTTCTGCACAACTAGCCATAAAAAAAATTGCACTTGTGCCAATGAAAATTACTCCAAACTTGCTTCAACTAGACACCTCGCTATTCCCAAACACCTGTCTGTCCATCTCCAGCTAACTTGAGGCCACAATAAATTTACCCTTTGGGAAAGGGCCCCAAAAATATCCCTCCCAGGAAGGGAACTACACATTGTGTGAGCCAAGATCCTTGCAGGCTCTAAACAAGCCTCCTTAGTTCCCCCTGGTAGCCACTCTTGCGGGGTCTTCCATCGTACCACCTCTATTTGACCTAGAGTTTGCACTCGTTTCAAGTCTTCCATTTTGTTCCAACCAATCTCCATAAAACAATTACAAAGGGGCACCAGATGGGGATACATGGTCAGAATGAGGGGGGTTCCCATCCCATGAATCATACCAAAAGAGAGCCTCCAGTCCTCTATTGCAAATCCAAAAGAGACTTTTCTTATTGAGCTTCTACCCTCTTTGAAGAGTCTCCCAAATCATAGAACCTTTCCTCGGAAGGCAACATCGAGGCACATCCTTCGTGCACACTCGTGGAAGATACTTAGTAGTGAGGATCCTAGCCCAGTCTTGATCTTAGCTAGTACACCAATGCCAATAAAGCTTAGCAGCTAAGACCTGGCTAATCAAGCTAGGAGGCTTGAGGCCAAGACTCGCCTCCTACTTCGACTTGCAAATAGAATCCCAACCGACAAGGCTCCATTGAGAAGAAAACAAATTACTAGCCCACAGGAATTGACAGACTAAAGCATCAAATTCCTTAACAAAGCATTGAGGGGCAACTTGCACGAAACATCTATAAATAGGAAGATCTTGCACCACAAACTTCAATAGAATCACACGACCGGTCGTCGAGAGCCACCTACAAGTTCAATGACTTACCTGCCTTCGAAACTTTTCAAGCACATCTTTCCAAAGATCTCTAAATTGGGCGGCCATTGAGATGGGAATCCCAAGATAAGAAAAATGGAGAGATCCAATCTTAAACCTAAGAATTCGAGCAATCCTATTTTGAATAAGATGGGGAGTATTAAAGAAGAAAATTGAGGACTTATCCTCGTTGATCTTTTGGCTCGAAACACCCAAATAGATATCCAAGGTCTTCCTTAAATTGATGGCTTCTTGAATTTTGGCCATATCATCCACAAACTATAGGCGAGAATACGAATATACCGTACTACCCTAGCTCCAACCCTAAATTAGATTGTGGCTAACACGAGACTTGATAAATCTTCCCAATCCCTTAGCCATAATAATAAACAAGGAGAGAGAGGATCACCTTGATGAAGGCCTCTAGAAGCACCAAACAACTCTGAAGGCTCCCCATTAATGAGAACAAAGGAAGAGGACGAAGCAACATAGCTCATGACCCAATCAATCCACTCCCTATCCATACCAAAAGCCCCATCGGACCCTATCATAAGCCTTAGCCATATCAAGTTTGATGAACATGGCTTTCTCCTTCGAAGTTGCCATAGAATGAATGGCTTTCAAAGCAATAATGATCCCATCCAAGATTTGCCTATTGACAATGAAACCCCCTTGTTCAACAGAAATCAAAGAGTTAAGCGAAGGCTTAAGTATTTCAACAATCATTTTAGTGATAATTTTATAAAGAACATTGCAAAGAGCAATGTGTCTAAATTGATCCAAACAATTAGCTCCCTCCCTTTTAGGAATAAGAGCCAAGAATGTAGAATTCATAGCACGAAGCATTTGCTTATTACACTGCGACTCCTAAGCCACCTCAAGGAGATCCATTTTGATGATTTCCCAAAACTCTTGAAAAAACTCAATAGGGAAACCATCCGGGCTTGGAGCCTTGCCTTTTTTCATTTGGAACACAACCTCTTTCAGCTTAGGGGGTAGAATAGGGCGCATGAGAGCCTCATTCATCTCGTTAGAAGCCAAAGAAGGGATGCAACCAAGAATAACATTCTCCTCATAATCAGTAGGAAGAGAATCCTCAGTAAACAGGGCAATGAAGAACCTAGCAGTTTCCCTTGAAATATTAGCCATGGAAGACAACTACACACTCTCTTGTGACTCTAGAGAGGGGATCAAATTACCCATCCTACGAGCTTTGGCAGAATTGTGAAATTAAAAACTTTATTTGATCAACTGTCACGGTGCCAAGCTCCCATGCGACACCAAAACTCTTTTCTTCACTTGTCTGAGGAACTCAAGTGCACCCAAGTGATCCAAACTACGCCTCCAACCCAAATACACCCAAGCTCCAAAACTTGCAAACACCAACTCCCAAAATATCCAATGCACAGTGGAACTTAACTTCACAATGCAAATATATACACAATGCAATGCAATCCAATATATACACAAGAGACAATGCACAACACCAGAGTTGGGGTAAATGATAGCTTTATTGATTGCAAATGGCCCCTGGCCCTGTTTACATTCAATTGCAACAATGTGTTGCTCACTACCCTGAGTTTTGCCCAAGAACCCAACTACAATTCCCACCTGTAGGTTTGCACCATCTCTTCAAGCTGCGATCTCTAATGGTTTCACTCCTGGTTGTAGCTCTTCACATTGCTTCCAAACCCTGTGACCCCTCATCACTTTAGAACTCTTTGTAGTTCAGTACGATTGGAAGATCTCTCATGGCTCCCAGAAGACCTCCCCACTTGAGACCCAAATTCCCCTTTCTTGGGGAACTCCAAGTCCACCCCTTAGACCCAGGACCCCACCTTGGGATCTCCAAGTCCACCCCTTAGACCCAAGACCCCACCTTGGGATCTCCAAGTCCAGTGCAATGCTCGTAGTCTTTTCTTCACCCTCATTATCACAACACCACTCCTCACTATACCCATCCTCATTCTCACAACACCCACCTCTGCACTTTGCTCGCTTCAATGATCGCCTTTATGTGCCTCCTTGGGTTTCCCCACCATGACACTTCGCTGGAGAACAAGAATTACTGTGTAGAATGCTAGTCACTTGCGGTTGGGATACTCTCATTCCCCCATAATAGTTTTTTGTCACAATTGCAGACCTCTATAGGATGTGCCACTATTTTTGCTTTCGTCCCTCATTTCCGGTTTTCTACTTTTGGCTTGGGAACCCACCGACTCTCTCTGTCACTGTGTAAGGTCCATAGAACCTTCGAGCCAATGTTGGACTCAACCCCTTGGGCAGTCTAAACTGAATCGGATCCATCTTCAAGAAGACCTTGTCAGCAACCTTAAACTCCAAATGCATCCTCCCCGAGTCTGCATACTTCTTCATCCTTTCTGCAGCTTTGACCAAGTTGTGCCTAGCCAAATCAACCCAATCTTGGCAATATTTCAATCTATCCATTGCACCTGGACACTCACTCATGTATCCACTCAACACTGTGTGAGGAGTCAGTAGTTGTTGCCTTGTTGCTAACTCAAATGGCGAATATTGACTCGATTCACTCTTCTGCATGTTGTAACAAAACTGCGTTGGATCCAATAAGCTCAACCAATTGGACTGGTCAGACCACACAAATTGCTTGAGATAATCTTCCAAAATCCCATTTATCCTTTCAGTCTGCCCATTTGTCTTTGGATGATAACTGGTTGACATGAGCAATTTTTTTCCAATCAGTTTTAACTCTTTCCAAAATGCACTAGTAAACTTGATATCTCTATAACTAATGATACTAAGTGGAACACCCCAATGATTCACCACATTCCTAAAAAAGTAGTTTGCAACATTCTCCGCCTTGTATGGTGCCTTGCACAAAACAAATGTGGCATACTTGGAGAATCTGTCGACCACCACCATTGTACTGCTATACCCATCCACCTCAGGAAAATCTGTAATGAAATCCATATTCACACTTGCCCACGGTCTCAGTGGAACAGGTAGGGGCTGGAGCAAACCTCCCGGAGGCTTGGTCAGAACCTTGTCTTGCTGACATATGAGGCAAATCTTGACATACTCATTTATATCACGCCTCATCTTTGGCCAATAGAAGCACCTTTCTAGTAGTGCGAGGGTCCTCTTTTGCCCTTGGTGCCCAGCCCAAATGCTGTCATGACACTCATGTAAAATCTCCCTCAAGTTCTTCCACTTGGGGACATAGACTCGATCCTTGGTGAAAACCAACAATCCATCCTTTATGCTGAACTTTCGAGTCCTCCCCTCTTGTGCTTGTTTGAAGAGCTTTGCTGCGTGAAGATCCATCTCATAGCCTTGCTTTATGGATTCCAATACCTCATTGGATAGTGCCACCGTTTATTTCCTCCGGATTAGTCTTTGACACCACTTCCTCCACCGCAGCTAACTAAGCCTTCTTGCTTAGAGGGGTTGTAGAGGATCTCAAAATCGAACTCTGCTAAGAACTTTTGCCATCTGGCTTGCTTTGGAGTCAACTTGGCCCGTGTTTTAAAACATGTTGAGGATACATAGTCTGTCTTTACCACAAACTGAGTTCCCAAGAGATAATGCCTCCAAGCTTTGAGACAATGGATGATCCCAATAATTTCTTTGTCATGGGCAGGGTAATTCTTCTCCATATGCTTGAACTTCCTGGACTCATAGGCCATTGGATTCCCATCTTGCATTAGCACCCCTCCAACAACATAGTTCAAAGCATCGCTTTGCACCTCAAAAGGCTGTGTGAAAAGTCATTTCCTTGTCATGGGCAAGGTAATTCTTCTCCATATCCTTCAACTTCCTGGACTCATAGGCCACTGGATGCCCATCCTGCATTAGCACCCCTCCAACAACATAGTTCGAAGCATCGCTTTGCACCTCAAAAGGCCTTGTGAAATCAGGCAATGCCAACACAGGTGAAGTTGTAAGCCTCTCTTTCAATGTCTCAAACGTCGCCTGGCACTTGTCTGACCACTTCCATTTCTTTTCCTTCTTGAGAAGATCAGTGAGAGGTGCAACACACTTAGAATACCCCTCAACAAACTCTCTATAGTGGTTAGTCAAACCTAGAAACTGTCTCACCTCATGCACATTCTACAGTGGTTCCTAATCCTTGAATGCCCGCAATTTCTCTGGATCTTGTCTGATCTTCCCCTTCCCAGTGATATGGCTCAAGAAGTGCACCTCTTCATGAGCAAACACACATTTTTCTTTCTTGACATACAACTTGTGCTCTTCCATATTCTTGCTGTAGAGGAATATATCATCCAAATACACTACAACAAACTTGTCCAACAATGGCCTGCACACATCGTTCATGAGTGTGAAAAATGTAGTTGGTGCATTGCAAAGCCCAAAGGGCATCACCATGAACTCGTATGACCCATACCTAGTCACACATGCAACTTTCTCTTCATCCCCAAATGCTATTGTCACTTTATAATACCCTTGCTTCATACCAAGTTTACTGAAAACCCTTGCCCCTGACAAGCGATTGAAGTAGTCTGCAATGAGTGGTAGGGGATACTTGTTCTTGTTGGTAAACTTGTTGAGGGCCCTGAAATCCACACATAATTTCAATGTTGCATCCTTCTTTTATGGATTTCGAAGATGCTGTAGGGGGTGGGACAGGCTCTGAGGGAGAGCGGAACAACCCGAGACAACACATCAAGGTAGAAAGGGGTAGAATGATGACTCGAGATAGTAACTGAGTTGGAGCATAGAGTCGTTGCATTGGAGGATGAGGTCAAGGACCTCCATATCTCGCAAGCTACTGTGGGTATTTATTACAAAAAGTTAGAGGATGAAGTCCAATTCTTGAAGGGGGTTATTGGACATGGTGTGATGAAGCCAGGGCATAAGGCCAAATCCCTAGAAGCCTACGATGGACAGAGGGATGACAGTTTTGGAGAACTTCTTCTAGGACATGGGGTAATATTTGGACTCTTTAGTGGGATACACAGATGAAGCAAAGGTGAGGATTGTTGCCACGTTCTTGTCAGGGGCAACGAAGATTTGGTGGAGGACCAGGGCCGAGGATATGAGGGCTGGCAAGATGATTGTTAGGGTGGAAAATTGGGATGAGCTACAAAAGGCTCTTAAGGATCAGTTCAGATCGGGGAATTCGGCCTGGCAAGCTAGGTTGAAACTCATGAGCTTGAGACATAGTGGGGCAGTAAGGGACTACATTAAAGCCTTCACTACCTTGATGTTGAAGATGATATGTTTGAGGCAGACAGGTTGTTTCAGCTTATGTGGGGTCTGCAATCGTGGGCTCAGTAGGAGCTTCGACATGGAAATGTCCAGACCTTGACATAGGCTATTGTAGCAAAAAATCGACTACTAGATTACAAGTATGACTTGTAGAGGGATAGTGCGGGGTCAAATTCTCGCAAGGAGCAGATGACACCCCAAAAAGAGCACACGAGTAAGTCCAGGGAGAAGGAAAAGGAGAAATCCACGGGGAAGTATTGCAACGCCAGTAAGTCAACTGGGAGTGGGTCTCGGAAGACCTAGAGTAGTAAGAAGGGAGCAACACGAACCAAGGCAAGGACTCCTCAGAGGCAACGTGGGAACCCAGATCATTGGGTTAGGGATTGTCCGGAGAGATAGAGATTGAGTTCTACAACCTAGACTCAGAATGCAGAGAGGGATGAGTTGGGTTCAACCATGGGGGTGATCCAAGGTTTGGTTGCATTGGGTGCACAAGGTCAACGAAAGGCCACTGCGGCCAGGCCAAAAAACAAGAATAAGTTGTGCTATGTGGAGGTTCACATGAATGGGAAGAGCACCATTGGAATGGTAGACTCAGGAGCCACACACAACTACATTTCATCAAGGAGAGCAATTGAGATGGGGCTCAAGGTGCGACCAGGTACATAGTCTTTTAAGACAATCAACTCACCAGCTAGGAGAGCAACGGGTATTGTCAAGAACATACTGGTTAGAGTGGGTGGATGGCAGGGCCATATGGATCTGACGACAATAGAAATGGATGACTTTGAGTTGATATTGGGGAAAGAATTTATAAGGGTTGGTAGAGTTGCAGTGATTCCTCACTTGGGGTCGATGTTGTTTTTGGATCCAAATCAGACATGTGTGGTCAAGATAACGGAGAGGAGACAGATCGAGAGGACTTTGATGGTTTCAACATTGTGTTTCAAGAAGGCACGAAGAGGAAGAACGAGGAGCCCATTTTTCAAGTTGCACTACTTGGGGGTTGGGATGAGTTGGATGATGTGCAGGAGACACCAGTCCCACCAGAAGTAGAGGAGATCATCATTGAGTTTGAGGATGTGATGCTAGTGAAATTGCATGCACAACTTATGCCGAGGCGGGCTGTAGATCACAAGATTGAGTTGGAACTGGGGGCAAGGCCTCCGTCCCAGGCACCATACAGGTTGTCTGGACCAGAGATGGTTGAACTAAAGAAACAGTTGGAGGAGCTATTGGAAGTGGGGTATATCAAACCATATCGTTGTCCGTATGGGGTGTCGTCGTTGTTTCAGAAGAAGAAGGATGCAACATTGAGGTTATGTGTGGATTTCAGGGACCTCAACAAGTTAACCATCAAGAACAAGTATCCCCTACCACTCATTGCAGACTGCTTTGATCGCTTGTCTGGGCAAGGGTTTTCAGTAAACTTGATCTGAAGTAGGGGTATTATCAAGTGAGGATAACACCATGGGATGAAGAGAAAGTTGCATGTGTGACCAGGTATGGGTCATACGAGTTCATGGTGATGCCCTTTGGGCTTTGCAATGCACCAACCATGTTTTGCACACTCATGAACGATGTGTTCAAGCCATTGTTGGACAAGTTTGTTGTAGTGTATTTGGATGATATATTGGTCTACAACAAGAATATGGAAGAGCACAAGCAACACTTGGTAGAGGTTTTTGAGTTGCTCCGGGAGCACAAATTGTTTGTCAAGAAAGAGAAATCTGTGTTTGCTCAGGAAGAGGTGCACTTCTTGGGTCATATCATTGGGAAGTGGAAGATCAAACCGGATCTAGAGAAATTGCGGGCAATCAGGGATTGAGAACCATTGCAGAATGCTCATGAGGTGAAACAGTTGTTGGGTTTGGCTAACTACTACAAAAAGTTTGTTGAGGTGTAGTGTTATGCACCTCTCACTAATCTTTTGAAGAAGGATAAGAAATGGAAGTGGTCGGACAAGTGCCAGGCAACGTTTGAGACATTGAAGGAGAGGCTTACAACTTCACTTGTGCTGGCATTGCTTGATTGCACACTACTTTTTGAGGTGCAGAGCGATGCTTCAAACTATGCTGTTGGAGGGGTGCTAATGCAAGATGGGCATCTAGTAGCCTATGAGTCCAAGAAGTTGAGGGATAGGGAGAAGAAATACCTTGCCCATGAGAAGGAAATGATTGGGATCATCCATTGTCTCAGAACTTGAGGACATTATGTCTTGGGAACTCAGTTTGTGGTTAAGACAAACAATGTATCCTCAATGTATTTTAAGACATAGGCCAAGTTGACTCCAAAGCAAGCCAGATGGAAAGAGTTCTTAGCAGAGTTCGATTTTAAGATCCTCTACAACCTTGGGAAGACGAACGTTGTAGCAAATGCTCTAAGCAGGAAGGCTTAGTTGGCTGCAATAGATGAAGTGGTGTTAGAAGTGAGTTCAGGAGAAAGCAGGGTAGCACTATCCGATGAAATATTGGAATCCATAAATTAGGGCTATGAGATGGATCTTCAAGCAACAAAGCTCTATAAACAAGCACAAGAAGGGAGGTCTTGAAAGTTCAACATTAAGGATGGATTATTGGTTTTCACCCAGGATCAAGTCTATGTCTCGAAGTGGAAGAATTTGAGGAGGGAGATTTTGCATGAGTGTCATGATAACATTTGGGCTGGGCACCCAAGGCAGAAGAAGACCCTCACACTGTTAGAAAGGGGCTTCTATTGGCCAAAGATGAGGCATGATGTAGATGAGTATGTTAGGAGTTGCCTCATATGTCAGCAAGATAAGGTTGTGACCAAGCCTCTGAGAGGTTTGCTCCAACCCCTACCTGATCCAGTGAGATCGTGGGCAAGTGTGAGTATGGATTTCATTTAAGGATTGCCTGAGGTGGATAGGTATAGTAGTATAATGGTGGTGGTTGACAGATTTTCCAAGTATGCCATATTTGTTCCGTGCAAGGCAGAGGATGTTGTAGACTACTTTTTTAGGAATGTGGTGAAGCATTGAGGAGTTCCACTTAGTATTATTGGTGTTAGGGATGCCAGGTTTAACAATGCATTTTGGAAGTTGTTGAAATTGATTGGAACAAAGTTGCTCATGTCAACCAGTCATCATCCAGAGACAGATGAGCATACTGAGAGGATAAATGGGATCTTGGAAGATTATCTCAGACAATTTTATTGGTCGGACCAGTCCAATTGGCCAGGCTTATTGTATCCAACACAGTTTTGCTACAACATGTAGAAGAGTGCATCGAGTCAATATTCGCCATTTGAGTTAGCAACATGGCAACAACCACTGACTCCTCACACAGTATTGAGTGGATACATGCGTGAGTTTCTAGGTGCAATGGATAGATTAAAAGATTGGCATGACTGGGTTGATTTGGCTAGGCACAACTTGGTCAAAATTGCAGAAAGGATGAAAAAGTATGTAGACTCAAGGAGGATGCATCTTGAGTTTAAGGTTGGTGACAGGGTCTTCTTGAAGATGGATCTGATTCAGTTTAGATCACCCAAGGGGTTGAGTCCAGCATTGGCTCGAAGGTTCAATGGGCCTTACCCCAGTGACACAAAGAGTTGTTAAGGTTGCATATAAGCTGAACTTGCCAAACCATATGAGGGTCCATGATGTTTTCCATGTTAGTGAGCTTTGTCCACATCACGAGGATAAGCAAGACAACAATAGGAATGTGCCAACAAGGGGAGCAACTAATGTCTTGGACAAGCCAGGCTTGGAGGTGTAGGAAGTGATTGTTGTTAGAGAGAGGGTATTTAGAAACAAAAAGTGGAAGGAGTTCTTGGTTCATTGGCAGAGCCAGTCTAGAGATGAGCTATCTTGGGAAAGAGTTGAGAGCTTGTGGAAGTACGAGGACAAGGTGTTGGAGTTCTTGGAGAAGACTCCACCACTCCCTTCTAAGTACTCAGTGTTGAATTGGGTGCCTCCGCAGTAGTGTCAAGGACAATGTTTTCGGCGTTGGGGATGTCACCTGATTTAGAGTGGGGGAGGATGTAAGGGAGTGCAAAATGATAAGGGGGCGAGTTAGCTCCATGTGTCATTTTGGGAAAGCACCAAGGTGATTCCGAGGGTGAGCTCAGGGAGATCGCCCATATCAATGCAAATTCGGGGTGAGTCAGGAGAGCTCCGTCCATATCATGAGGATAAGCAGGACAACAACATAAATGTTCCAATAAGGTGACTAACGAATGTCTTGGACAAGTCGAGCTTGGAGGTGCAGGAAGTGATTGTTGTCAGAGGCTTTGGAAACAAAAAGTGGAAGGAGTTCTTGGTTCATTGGTAGGGCCAGTTCAAAGATGAGGCATCTTCGGAAAGAGCTGAGAGCTTGTGGAAGTATGAGGACAAGGTGTTGGAGTTCTTGGAGAAGGACTCCACCATTCCCTTCTAATTACCTAGTGTTGAATTGGGTGCCTCCGCAACAGTGTCAGGGATAGTGTTGCAGGCATTGGGGATGTCGCCTGATTTAGAGTGGGGGAGGATGTAAGGGAGAGCAAATTGCTAAGGGGGCGAGTTAGCTCCATGGGGGTATTCTGGGAATGCACCAATGTGATTTCGGGGTTGACCTCAGGGAGCTTGCCCATATCAATGGAAATCTGGGGTGAGTCAAGAGAGCTCGCCAGGTCCAATGCAGAGATGAGCCAAGGGTTGCATTTGAGTTGCATCGAGGTTCTAAGAGCTGGGCCAAAACCAAGTTCCAAGTGAGTACCAAGGTAGGCGAATGCCATGGCCAAGTCCTTGGGGAACCAAGTGGGGTGTTGTCATAATGTTGAGGGGATGTGGGATTCCTTCTTGTACAAGTGTTGCGACGATTTCCTAAGGTTAAGGGGATCTAGATATGGTAGTGAGTTCCCAAGCCAAAAGCAATAAATCGGAAATGGGGGATGCAGGCAGAAACAGTGGCGTATCCTACAGAGGACTAGGATTGTGACGAAAAACTATTATGGGGGAATGAGACTACCCCAACCGTAAGTGACTTGCGTTCTACACAATGTTCTTGTTCTCCAATGAAGTGTCATGGTGGGGCAACCCAAGGAGGCACATAAAGGCGATCATTGAAGCAAGCAGAGTGCAAAGGTGATCAGTCTGTGAGAATGAGGATGGGTGTAGTGAGGAGTGGTGTTGCGTTTAGAGGGTGAAGCAAAGACTACGAGCATTGCAGTGGACTTGGAGATGTCGAGGTGGGGTCCTGGGTCTAAGGGATGGACTTGGAGTTCCCGAAGGAAGGGGGACGTGAGTCTTAAGTGGGGAGGTCTTCTGGGAGCCACCAGGGGTCTTCCAGTCGTACTGAACTACAAGTAGTTCTGAAGCGATTAAGGGGTTACAGGGTTTGGAAGCAACTTGAAGAGCTACAACCAAGGGTGAGATCAACAAAGATCACAACTTGAAGAGTTGATGTAAACTTAGGGGTGGGAATTGTAATTGGGTTCTTGGGCAGAACTCAGGGTAGTGATTAACCTTGTTGAAATTGAATGTAGATCAGGCTAGGGGTCATTTGCATTTTGCATTCAATAAAGCTATCATTTACCCCAACTTTGGTGTTGTGCATTGTCTCTTGTGTATATATTGGATTGCATTGCATTGTGTATATATTTGCATTGCGAATTTAAGTTCAAGCTTAAGCAATGGAACAAACAATGTTTTGGCAATCTTCACAGAAATAAAATGTCTGCTCAAGCTTGTCTTGCCACCATTACCTGCAAGATTCAAGACCATGGACTTATTGAGGATCTAATTAGGGAAGAGTCGATTGTGGTTAAGGAGCTTGAGGAATGAGAGCTGCGGGAGGAAAATTTTTGGAAATAAAAGTCTCGTGTGGATTGGCTTCAGGAGGGGATTGAACTAGGGTTTTTTTTTCACAATTCTGCCAAATCTCGTAGGATGGGTATTCCAATTTGATTATATCTACTGCTGTTGCTATTTTGTGCAAACTTCTTACTTATTCTCGTATGATTCCCATTTGATGCCTTTCACAAATGATTTGACCTCCCTTATATCCCCTCATACCTTCATGAATTGATGCACCCTTTGGAATAATCATTTCCTTTTCAATAGTTATGTTATTTTATTCTTAATTTCTGCCTTATTATATTTGTGTTAATTGAAATTTCATCTATTTAGAAATTGGTCCAAAATAGCCTTTAATTAATTTTATTTAAGTTTATTCAGGGATTGCTTGCGCTTTCATTTCCTTTGCAACGATTCATAATGCTGCATTCTCTCACTTATAAGTGTTGTGATTCCTTTTCTTACGTGAGTGGAGGGCATGACAATCCTAGCGGTGCATTTTTTATTGTCTTTAGTGGCTGACTTTAGTTTTGTCTTCTAGTGGGTGCTTTTTAGATTTTTCCTTCTAGCGCTCAGGGAAATAAAAGGGTCATCACACTAATTAATTTTAATCTTAATTGTTAAATCTTATTTAAGGTTATTTATTAAGTTGATTTGGAACACCTCTATTGTTCTAAGTGTCTAATCCAAAAAAAATCTTAACATAAGCTTAACCAATAAATTTAATGGTAAATTTCTTTATTAATACTTTCAATTTACAAATGTTAGTATATTATATAGACAAATATTTTATTCATAGGTTGTCTAAGACATGACAATCAACAAACATTATTCGTACTAAACCAAAATCATACATCAACAATGCTATAGAAATTTAGAGATAATGTTCACTTTAGTGATCGTATAAACATTATGATAATCATTTGTATTGATGGATTCTGGTGTTTACTTTCCAACATTGAAAATTATAAAGAGGAAACTAATACTAATGAAACTCATTACAATTAAGTCTATGTATTTTCCATTTGATCATTTGATAATGATGATATTTCTATAATTTAAGGATGATTATTAAATTTCCAGAGTTTATTGTAGAATCCAAATAATATATTCATTACATAGATGTTATCACTAATTTTCTTGTCTTATTTTCTTTCTAACATCTAAAGTGGAGAAATTTAACTATTATGTGTTTAAAAAATAAGATTTAAAATTTGAAAATTTCAATAATTTTCCAAAAACCATATTTTGTTTTAACAAAAATTAACTTGAAACCAACTTGAAACCTATTAGATATTGTTTCACTTCAACTTGCTTCCTTTTGCTTTTGCATTTAATTGGATTCATGAGCAATTCCACTATTATTCTATTTTCTCAGATTTGTTTGTTCTCTAATGTTTTGTTTTTAGCAATTTCTCAAGATCATTTATTTTATTGGAAAATTGAAGGGGTGAATCATAGTTTCCAATTTCCTGTTTAAAATAGATTGGAAGTGTGTGTGTGTGTGTATATATATATATATATTGTCCCTATTTTGAATAACCCTAAATCTTGCCTTAGAATCACAAGTATAATGTAGTCAAGGTTATATCTTACCAATTAAATGTCTTAAGCAAGATAAATCTTGGTTTAGGTCCTCCAGTCATGTTAGACAATATTGGAATATGATTCATATGATGAAACATATATAATAAATTTCTTATCTATTAAAACTATGTTGATACATAACTATTTCAAATAATATAACCCATGCATTATCCATAATGCAAATTGTAAATTGGATCATAATAGAACTTGGAACAATACACATTACACAACTATTTCAAATAATATAACCCACACAATATCCATAATGAACATTGTAAATTGGATCATAATAGAACTTGGATGAGGAGCATGATAAGACCTCCCGAAGATATCCATATCAAGCTCAAGAGCAGATATACCATCCCTCTTGGCCCTCAAGTGGTAGACAAAACGTCATCCAACATGGGGTGGTGTACTTGGTGGACAAACTTGTATCTGCATTCCCTACCCTTGCTGCCTTATCCATCCCTCTTATGATTAAAACTACTCAAATCCATCCCAACAATCAATCCATGTAGAGATTGGGGAAAGGGCTACAAAAGGAGGGTCATAGACATCCTCTTTCCAAGCCCAAAGGTGGACACTCACCCCCTAGCCCCAAGTGCCAGACACATAGTCATCCATCATGGAGTGGCATACTTAGAAAAAAATCTAGTATTTGCTCACCGTACTGGTAGTTTCCCCATTCCTCCTCATGGTTGCTTGATCAGAAAAACAATCACAAAATATATCAATAATAAATATATCATTACATACAGTAATCATGATAAAGCATACCACAATATCTATTAACACATAAGATGGTTATGTTCCCAACATCAATTGTAATAACTATTGATTCATCCTCTCCCTCTTCATCATCTCTGGAATCATCTTCAAATTTATAAACTTTTCCCTTCTTAACTATTCTTCGAGTTTTGGTATCCAAATCTTGCACAAACCAATTATTTCCATCAAGAACCTATGGCATTGCATATATATTTATACATATACATATAGACATTATATATATGTGTGTATTTGCATACATACATACATACATACATATGAACATATATACCTCATACATATACATACATATATATTATGTATGATACATATGAACATATATACCTCATACATATACATACATATATATTATGTATGTATGCAAATACACACATATATACATATGTATGCATATCTACATATGTATATATACACATATATAGAAATACATAGATACAATACACACACACACACACACACACACACACACACATATATATATATTTGCATTTATATATATATGTGTGTCTGTGTGTGTGCTTGCATACATACATACATATACATACATATATACTTATATATCCATACATATGTATGTATGCAAATACACACATTTATAAATATGTATATATACACACAAACACACACACACATATATATATATATATATATATATATATATATACAAATGCATTTGTGTATATATGTGTGTATATATATATTTACATATGTATATATACACACGTGTATATATATGCATATGTATATATACACATATATATGTGTGTGTATATATACATATGTAAATATATATACACATATATACAAATGCACATATATATGTATATATATGTGTGTGTGTGTGTGTATATATGTAAATATATATAAATATTTATATATGTGTGTGTATTTGCATACATACATAAATAAATATGTATGGATTTGGTAAGTTTCCACATGTTGAGTCAAATTAAGCCGCAAGATCCATTCTTGGTGGTGCCCTTCCGTTAATTCCTTTAAGTTTCAGGCATGCGACCAAACTCCCCTCAGATTCCAAGCACTCTGATTTCTCAGAAGGTGTTGGCGGAGTCCATAGAGCAACAACCGTTGATCCCTAGTCGACATCGTTTATGGTTGAGACTAGGACGGTATTTGATTTTCTTCGAGCCCCCAACTTTCGTTGTTGATTAATGAAAACATTCTTGGCAAATGCTTTCGCAATGGTTCGTCTTCCATAAATCCAAGAATTTCACCTCAGACAATGAAATACGTATGCCCCCGATAGTCCCTATTAATCATTACTTCGGTCTCGAAGGCCAACGAAATAGGACCAAACTCCTATCACGTTATTCCATGCTAATGTATTTAGAGCGTAGGCTTGCTTTGAACACTATAATTTTTCAAAGTAACAACGTTGGAACCGCGACCCAGCCAATTAAGGCCAGGAACGAGCCACCGACAGAAGGGATGTGAGGGCCTGTGCACACTAAGTAGGCGGACCAACCGTGATGACCCAAGGTCCAACTACGAGCTTTTTAACTGCAACAACTTAAATATATGCTATTGGAGTTGGTATTACCGCGATTGTTGGCACCAGACTTGCCCTCCAATGGATCCTTGTTAGGGGATTTATATTGTATTCATTCCAATTACTAGACTCAATGAACCCAATATTGTTATTTATTGTCACTACCTCCTCGTGCTAGGATTGGGTAATTTGCATGCCTGTTGCCTTCCTTGGATGTGGTAGTTGTTTCTCAGGCTCCCTCTCTGGAATCGAACCCTAATTCTTTGTCACCCGTCACCACCATGGTAGGTCTCTATCCTACCATTGAAAGTTGATAGGGTAGAAATTTGAATGAAGCGTCGTCGACACAAAGGTCGTG
Source organism: Sequoiadendron giganteum (assembly GCA_007115665.2). NCBI lineage: Eukaryota > Viridiplantae > Streptophyta > Pinopsida > Cupressales > Cupressaceae > Sequoiadendron > Sequoiadendron giganteum. Next base: position 190,376,621 of record CM021110.1, on the reverse strand, counting down.
CGATTTGTCGAGTTATCATGAATCACCGAAGTAGTGGGCGAGCCAACGTCGACCTATTATCTAATAAATGCATCCCTTCCAAGAGTCGGGATTTGGTGCATGTATTAGCTCTAGAATTACTAAGGTTATCCAAGTAGCAAAGTACCATCAAAGAAACTATAATTGATTTAATGAGCCATCCACAGTTTCACAGTCTGATATAGTTCATACTTAGACATGCATGGCTTAATCTTTGAGACAAGCATATGACTATTGGCAAGATCGACCAGGTAGTTTGAAGCCATGAATGGGCCGTCGTGGGCCTACTAGAGGCAGCGCGTGGACCTGCCCACATGGGAAACCAAAAAGGTAAGCATCTGTTCATCCTTGCAATCGAACAAAATCCACTCGTAGGTCGAAAGAGGGGTGGTGCCATGCATGAGAAAACCATGTAGGCAAAGCCGAAGAGTGACGACAAGGAGCTTTGGTTCAGAGGCACTTGAGAAGAACATCTCGTACATAGCTTTACCCGAATGTCTCAAAGACGCCCCTACTCGCGAAAGGTGGGTCTGCAGAGAATTTAATTAAATCAACGCTACACTTATGAACGTTGTTTAACCAAAACTATTAATTGAACGACATTAATAAACTTAACATGATGAACAACAACTATAACAAATATTTAAAACAACATTAATTAAACAATTAGAATAGGGTAAGTGCAAGAAGTTGGGTCCACGAAGAGGAGAAGTTTTAGTCAAAAAAAAAAATCTCGCAGAAAACGCTTACGCGTTATTAAAAAACGCGTATGCGTTATGCATTGGGTACCCGAGCCTAAAAAAATGCGTATGCGTTATAAAATAACGCGTACGCGTTTTTGAGTGCATACAAATAATTTATTTAAAAAAAAATACTTTTTAGAAACGCGTACGCGTTTGTCTTTTCAAAACGCGTACGTGTTTCTAAAAAGCATTTTTTTTAAAAAATAATCAAACAAATAAAGAGCGCATATGCGTTTTGTAATGCGTATGCGTTATTAAAAACGCATACGCGTTATTAAAAACTTGAATCTCCAACCCACTTGCAGCCTTGGTTTTAGGCTCGGGAAAGGCTTGGCAATCCGAGCCTTAGCCTTTGACCTGCAACTAAAAAACTAAGGCAGATTGAAGAAGAATGTCCATCTTTGACAATATGGTTGATGGATTTTTTTTCTGAATCAATCTATAAAATTAAAACCCATTATAGAACACAATTTCTAGTTTCCAAATATATAATTTTTATTGATATTGGATTATATTTGATATTTATAAATTAATTTCAAAGCAAACTAGTCCTTAAACTTGAAATATTAGACTTTTTTTGTTTTTTAATAACTTTTTTTTGGTGAAGTTTCTTGTAAAAAAAATTATATGACATCAATCTTTAGACAATTCTTTACAGAATAAAAAAAAAAAGTTTCAAAAAATGTTTAGTTTAGGTCAAATTATGTTGTCCGTACACGTTGATTTTTAAAAACAACAATTAAGGCCAATAAAAATTTAATAAAAAAAAAAATATTCAACAAAAAATTACAAAAAAAATTCCTCATCAATCTTCATGTTGTTAGCTCTCTTTCCTCAAAAGGAATTAGCAAAATACTTTTATTTGGGTCAAAAAGTGGTGTCCGTACACATGCATGGTATGGTAAAAAAACAGGGACTTTTAAAAAGTGGTTTTTATAGATCCCTATCAAAATTTAATTTCTACAATTTGGGTATTTGAATAATTTACATATTTAGAAACTAGATTCAAAATTCAAACTTTCATATTACTGATTTTTTTAAAAATTCATTGTGTAAGTGCCTCAAATTTTCAGTCCAAGTGTGACAAATTATGAAAAACAACAAAAACACTTCCACTTTTTGAGCTTTTTGTGGACCCAACTTCTTGCATCAGCCCAATAAACAACTCAAACGAAATGATACAAAAATGGGAACGGGGTTGCAAATGGGCCACACGTTCAAACACAATGACGGGGTGACGAACTAGGGTGGGGGACTTTCTTGTCAATCTCCAATTTCCACATCATACCCATTGGGCTTTGGAAGGCATGCTCAAACCTGACAATGCAGGTGGAGTCGATGCCTGGTACCTGGACCCTGCATCAAACTAAACATTAAGCAATATGTATTATCCAATAACAATCACACCGTGAGAGGAAGTCGCAATGTAGTAGGGCACTCGTGAACGAGTGATGCTACATCGTCCCTCTCACCAGACTCCTAACAGTAAACACATCATAATCAATATCATAGAACAAGCACTAATCAATTGCATAACAACATAGTACTACGTCCATATGATAAACATAACCAATTTAATCCAAGCACAACATCAAACACCATGTATCAACATAACATAAACATCAAAAAAGAGTATCATAGTCATCCAAGTCAACTAATTATCAACCAACCAAATCAAAACAATGACCAACCACCAACACAGTCTCAAGGTACACAACATAACATGAAAAAGTATTAGAACAGTAACAACAACAAGAGAGGCATTACACCCTGAGTTCCACTCGGATCACACCGAGCATGGCGCACTCTAGTTCCCAACTCGGATCCCAACAAGATTTGTTCTCATATTGGCCCTCGGACTCGAGTTCCCAACTCGGTTCCCAACTTGATTTGTTCCCATATTGGCCCTCGGACTCGAGTTCCCAACTCGGTTTTTTTGCGGATTGGGCCAAAAGAAACATATAACCCCCCTATATAAGCTATTTGTCTGATTCACAAGCATTAGTAGGATGACGCTAGAAACGGTCAAACACCTCGATTTTTGACTTTTTGCACCTATGGTGCTCCCCGAGTTCCACTCAACTCACATCGAGTTGGACGAGTGATATATATATTCGTATATATGAATAGATATGTATATATATACATATATATAAACATACATATATATACATAAACATACATATATATATACACACATATATACATATATACACATGTATATACCTATACATATACATATACATATATACACATGCGTATATATATATATATATATATATATATATATATATATATATAGCCAAAAGAGAACACATACCCCCTATATAAGCTATTTGTTTGATTCCCAGGCATCGGTAGGATGACTCTAGAAACAATCAAACACCTTGATTTTCGACTTTTTGCACCTATGGTGCTCCCCAAGTTCCACTCGACTCACATCGAGCTGGACGAGTGATATATATATTCATATATATGAAAAGATATATATATATATATATATATATATATATACATATACATACATATGCATATATATATATATACATACATATATATATATACATACATATATATACACATATATACACATGTATATATATATACATATACATATATATATGAACATATATATGTATATATTTACACATGTATATATATACATATATTGTATATATATGTATATATGTACACATGTATATATATACATATATGTATATATGTACATATATTCATATATATATATATGTATATATGATATTCATATATATACTCAACTATCATTTGTATTATATTTAATTAACCTGAAAACACTAAAACAAATCTTATTTTCCTTTACACAACAATAATATTCATGGTACCTCACACACCAAGTTTAATATATAATAAAAAAACCATCAAATTAGCTTAACTCAAAAATAATTTATTTTTCGATAATACAAAATAATTAATATTTGGTTGTAAGAGTATAATAACTAATATACTCCCCATGGAAACGCTTAAAAAAAAGCATGGTTACAACCATACCTTACAAGTCACCTAACTTCTTCACTTCACAAAATGTACACTCTTAACGTGATTACAAGATCTGTACCATCAACTATTCTGCATTCATTGTTGCGCTTCTCCCACTACAAACATCAACTTTTATAACATTATTTTATGATGGTATATATATATGTATATGTATACATATATATTCATATACAAAAAAATATTTTTATAACATTATTTTATGATGGTATATATATGTATACATATGTACATATATACATTATATATATGTGTGTACATATGTACATATGTATACATATACATATAATATATATATGTTACATATACATATACAAATACATATATACACATATGTGTGTATATGCATACATACATACATATATACTTACATATAAACATACATATACAAATACACACATATATATGTATATGTATGTTTATATGTAAGTATATATATATGCATGTATGCAAATACACACACACACACACACACACACACACACACACACACACACACACATATATATATATATATATATATATGCAATGTCATAGGTTCTTGATGGAGATAATTGGTTCGTGCAAGATTTGGATAGCAAAACTCGAAGAATAGTTAATAAGGGAAAAGTTTCTACATCTGAAGATGATTCCAATGATGATGAAGAGGGAGAGGATGATGAAGAGCGAGAGGATGATTTAGATGAGGTTAGCAATTTATATATTGGTCATATATTTTAAGCACATGGGATTCAAATTTAATCTTGTTTACACCAACTTAATCAATCAATTTTTAATTAATGTCTCTTCTTTTCAAAATGATTCCAAAAAGAAGAGACACTAATTAAAAATTGACTAATTAAGTTGGTGAAAACAAGATTAAAGTTGAATCCCATGTGCTTAAAATATATGACCAATATATAAATTTCTAACCTCATCTACATCATCCTCTCGCTCTACATCATCCTCTCGCTCTTTATCATCCTCTCCCTCTTCATCATCACTGGAATCATCTTCAGATGTAGAAACTTTTCCCTTCTTAACTATTCTTCAGGATTTGGATACCTGCATGGACCAATTATCTCCATCAAGAACCTATGACATTGCATATACATACATATGCATATATACATACATATGCATACATATATACATCTACATATATACATTTATGTGTATATATACATATATACATTATACATCTACATATAAATGTGTATAAATATGTATATGCATATATACACATATAAATGTATATATGTATGCATATGCATGTATATATGTATATGTATGCTTATATATATGTATATCTATATGCAATGTCATAGGTTCTTATGGAGATAATTGGTCCGTGCAGGATTTGGATTCCAAAACTCGAAGAATAGTTAAGAAGGGAAAAGTTTTTGCATCTAAATATGATTCCAATGATGATGAAGAGGGAGAGTATGATGAAGAAAGAGAGGATGATGTAGATGAGGTTAGCAATTTATATATTGGTCATATATTTTAAGCACATGGGTTTCAATTGTAATCTTGTTTTCACCAACTTAATTAGTCAATTTTTAATTAGTGTCTCTTCTTTGTGGAGATTCATCATCATTGGAATCATCTTCAAATGCACAAACTTTATCCTTTTTAACTATTCTTTGAGTTTTGGAATCCAAATCCTGCACAGGCCAATTATTTCCATCAAGAACCTATGACATTGCATATATATATACATATGCATATATACATTATCATTTGCATATATACAATATATGTACATATAATGTATATATATATACATGTGTGTGTGTATTTGCATACATACATACATATACACTTACATATAAACATACATATACATATATGTGTGTGTGTGTGTTTGTATACGTATGCTTATATGTAAGTATATATGTATGTATGTATGAAGATACACACATATATGTATTTGTATATGTATATGTAACAAATACATGTAATGTATATATATATATACATTATATGTATATATGTACATATATATACATATATACATACATATATACATATACATATATACATATTCATATATATACCATATATACATAAAATAATGTTATAAAAGTAGATGTTTGTATTGGGAGAAGCGCAACAATGAATGCAGAATAGTTGATGGTACAAATCTTGTAATCACGTTAAAAGTGTACGTTTGTGTGAAGTGAAGAAGTTATGTGACTTGTAAGGCATGGTTGTAACCATGATTTTTTTTAAGCGTTTCCATGGGGAGTATAGCACCCAAAATCGCACGGTCCAATTGGCAGGCCACGTGGACCAATAACATTTAAAATAAAAAACCCATTAGACAAAAACGTAAATTAAATAATAAATCATTATTATTATATTTTTAAAAAATATTTTGCCACGTGGAAAGCCCAACTTTGTCCACGCCTGGAAAAAAAACAGAAAAAAAAATCGTCGACAAGACCCGTTGATCGATACAGACGCACCTTGGGTGCCACTACCTGTGTGGCTCGACATTTGAAGGTGACAACCTTGCCACGTCAACTCCTCCCAGTCCGCCACCCTAAAAATCCACTATTGAGCATTTATCACTCGCCGCCACTTCCTATTTCTATTGATTGTCGGAATTAAATGCTGTCACCTCTCCTAAGCTCCACGCCACCCCGTGTTTATTCCAAGCCGAACTGCATTGAATGCTCCCAGTGCCTCGTTCGTCTTGCCATGTTTTTAGCCTTTCATTTTAGCAAGTAAACATTCCGTCTTCACTTGCTTGTCAGTACTTGATCGTTTCGTCGTCTGCAACCTTCGCTGTCTCACCACAACTTGCGATGCTCACATACCATATCGTGTTTGGGTAGAAGTCGATACAGAGATGGGTAGATGCCAATTACAAAATGTCACCAACAACTCCACTTTCGCCATGCAAGCAACGAACGAGTTACTCGTTGCCATGAACGGGTTCCTCGCCGCCATGAAGGTCACCGCAATCAACGAAGGGGTTCGTCGCGTGTTCGACCTAGGTGAGCTTGCTCACTAAGGCTCGCCATTATTCTTTTGTGTGTTTGGTTTGCAATTTCGCTTTGTTTTATTGGTTTTTTGGTGTTGCAAATTTCATTTATTTTGTTGAAGTTTAGTGTTTATGAACATTGCACTATTTGTGTTCATAAACACACTAAATCTTTGGAAATTAATCTTTTGTTCAAGCATCGCTTTGTTTATATTAAATATATTAATGCAGTTGGTTGTTTTCTTCTTTCGACATGTAATAATGTTCGTTGTTTATATGGGTTTTGCTTTGTAGGGTTTATATTGCAAATATTACGCTCATATTTTGGCATTTCTCTTTTAGTAGGGTTTATTTTGAGAATATAGCACGCATAGTTTAGCATTTATGTTTCAATAGGGTTTATTTTGCAAATTTTACAGTCATAGTTTAGGTTTATCCTATTCTCATAGGATTTGCATTGACATTGACTTTGCATATCGTATTCTCATAGGTTTGCATTATCATTGACTCTGCTTAGCATAATTTCACAGGTTCTGCATTATCATTCACTCTCCTTATCGTTTTCTCATAGGTTCTGCATTATCATTCACTCTGCTTATCGTATTCTCATACGTTCTGCATTATTATTGACTTTGCTTAGCATAATCTCACAGGTTCTGCATTATCATTCACTCTGTTTATCGTTTTCTCATAGGTTCTGCATTATCATTCACTCTGCTTATCGTATTCTCATACGTTCTGCATTATCATTGAATATTTCTTGAAGTCAAAATGCTTGGGAGCATATAGTTCTTGAAAAATTGTGGAAACTATAGTAGCATTGCTCAAGAAAAAATTGTGATTAATCATAAATCGGTGTTTTTTGTGTAATTTTCCAAGTTTTTCAAAAAGTTTGGTTTGTGTAACTATGCATTTACGAGTTTTCTATGCCCTATTGTTTATATCCTTAATTTTCTTTGCTTCTTAGTTTCTCTCTTTCAAAACAAATTGCTGATATCAACCAATCTCATTCTCAAACTCTCCTTGGAGACAAATCCTTTCATTTCATGGAATATTTCTTGAAGTTGGAATACTTGGAAGCATATAGTTCTTGAAACATTGTGGAAACTATATTAGCATTGCTCTCAAGAAAATTGTGACTAATCATAAATCAATGTTTTCTGTGTAATTTTCCAAGTTTTTCCAAATGTGTTTAGTTTGTGTAGTTATGCATTTATCATCTCGTAAGTTAATTTTACTTATGTAATTTGTTTACTTAGGTTTAGTTATCCTTGTCCTTTCTAGAGTGAGTTTTTCCTTAGGAGTTACAGTTCTCTTTTTGGACAATGAGGTGTTGCTTCATTCCTTGGGAGTTACACTTCTTGAAGAGTGAATTGTCATCGTCTTCTCCTTGTCTATGTGTATGTGTATGTGTATGTGTATGTCATTGCTATTTCCACCTCTATCAAACCTTGACCATATGCAATACCTGCAATGGAACACTTCAAGAACTCCATTGAATTGCAAGTCAATGTACTAGTTTTATCAGAAAGTATAGTGTCAACTTGCCCAAGTTCCTCATTTAAATTGGATGTTCGAGCTCGTGCAAGCTTGTCAGTTTCTTCATCATACATGTTTTGGTCTTCATTGATGAACCTGCTCTACAAGACCTTCACAATCTCTATTGATACTTTCTTATGCTCATATAATGGGTATAAGCTTACAGTACTGTTGTTAGATCAGCATTGCAATGTTGTGCTCATTTAGATTTGATTTTTAAAATAGTTTCACTTATTCGTAGAACATATTGCTATACAAGTTTTTAAAGAATTTGATAAGAATTTACCATCAACAGCTCATTAGTCATTAGTGTCATCACGTGGCAGGACATAATGAGTAGATCCAAATTGCCAATAAGAATATTCACTAGGAAAAAAATCATCTAAAAACAACAAATAAATGTGCATACAAACCCTGGACTGTAATTGGTAATTTGAACTTTCAGCTCATTTGTAATGGATTTTGATTTTCAGCTACTATTATCATTTATAGTCAAATGACTGTATTTTGATTTATGGTTTTACAATAGGCATTGCTTAATTAATGTAGCTCATAAATTTTTCTTATCATTGATCAACCACCTCTCAAACAAAAACAAATAGAGGAGAGAAACAATAAAAAGCCTATAATATTAACATCCTATGATGCCGAAATCATAGCCAAAATGCACTCAACATAGGTAAGCTAAGTAGACCTGTTATAATTGAAAGAAGCAAGAGTAAGTGATGACAACTTAAAAGTAATCAATACAAGCTAAAAAATTACTAATATTTGAGTTCACATAAAGATAGGGGATAAAAGAAAAATATAGATATTTTTTGTGAAAGAATGTTAAATGGGAGTTTAAAATTGATCCCCCACCTCCCAAACAAAAACAAATAGAGGAGAGAAATACTTGAAAACCAAAAAGATTGGTGTCTCAATACATCTAGACAACTATCTTACTAAAGCCTAGTAACTATTCTCCATAGGAAGGAAATTGGGGAAAAAAAGAGAAGATGTCTACACCAACTAGACATACATAGGACCACAAAGCCCCAATAAACCATAAGGGCCACTATAGATTCATTAAAGAAGGATATGATCCCATAGCATATAGGTCTCAATTCTCATATGTGATAGAAATAAAAGCTATGAAGAGGATCCTATCTATAGTTTTTTCCTTAGAATATTATTTCTACGTTGACCTTTTAGTATCCATTTCGTTTTTCCTCTTTAGTGCAACAATTGTTCTCCCATCTATGTTTGTTTAACATTCTTATTATTCAAATTGATAGCAATAAGGAACATCATTTATACATGATTGAAGTATATTTTATCCATTGAATCAGACTCATCCTTATTCATGCCTTGGGTATCCCAATTTAGATTAAACATTATAACATGTCTCAATGATAGTCTCATCCAATTTCTTATTCTTACCTAAAATTCATTATCACAATCAACCAAGTAATCCTCTAGCTCAGGTACATAGTGGAAACAATATCCTAACTATAAAAAATAAAAATCTATTTGATGTCAAAGGGGAAGCAAAACTCAAATAATTGTCTAGCTTATATAACATCATATCTCTTTCAATATGTTTTGCATTATCATTCACTCTGCTTATCGTAATCTCACAGGTTATGCATTATCATTCACTCTTCTTATTGTTTTCTCATAGGTTTTGCATTATCATTGATTCTGATTTTCGTATTCTCATAGGTTCTGCATTATCATTGACTCTGCTTATCGTATTATCATAGGTCATTATCATTGAGTTAGGTTGTGTTCTTTGTTTCATTAACAAAAAAAAAATGTGGGTTAATTTTGTTTTAGGTTTTGATTCATCTTTTCAGTCACTTAATAAATTGATGTTGTTTCTTTGCCATAGATAAATATGTTGGTGTTATTTATTTTGGGTTATGCTCCATCAATTTTATATCTGATTTATGTTTGATGTGATCAAATCTATCTATGGCTGAATTATTTTTTACGTTGTGGAGGACCTGTGTATAGGTGTGGGCCCCAACGAGCGCATGTCCCATCGCACGTTAGGGTCCCCGCTTACGTATTAGGGGAGAGGAGCCGATACATACGCACCCAAAATCACACAGTCCGCATGACAGGCCACGTGGACCAATAACATTTTGAAAAAAAACCCATACACATAAAACGACTATGTGCTACTTCAATAAATCTGTAATGCAAATGTTTCTATCTTTTCTTAGTTGCCATTGGTTATTTTGGGGGTGTTATATTTTTGCATAGGTTATTTTCCATCATATTAGTCATCCAATTATTGTACCTTATTTTTGTGTCTTGGAAATATATGGGGGTGTTCTATTTTTTTTAGGTTCTGCTTCATCAACATAGACATAGACCTATACATACACATATACATAGACATATGTATGTGTATATCAGATATTAAATGCACACATAATTGTAATTATTTTGAAACAAAACAATTACACGCTGCCAGCCAAACATGATGAAGTGTATCCAACTTGTATATGCTTAAGGTCTTTGCATCTTACTTATATATATATGCATATGTATAGACATATTTATATACATATACATATGTTTATGTTTATGTATATGAATATGTCTATATATTTATGTATATGTATATGTATATGTGTATATACATATACATATACATATACATATACTACTTTCACGACATATTTTTTGAGCCAACCTGCATCCAATGCTCATAATGCCTCACACACTTGTCAACTTTACAGCCTTTCATTCTAGCAACTTCTCGTTTTTCTTCACAATGATGGCAATGTCTGTGTGTGTATGTGTTTCTATATGTCTATGTCTATGTTTGCGTGTATGTGTATGTTTGTGTATGTGTATGTAAATCTATGTAAATCTGTATGTATATGTTAATATGTATATGTTCATGTGTATGTGTATGTGTATGTGTATGTTTATGTCTATATGTAAATACGTATTTGTATATGTAAATGTGTATGTGTGAATGTGTATGTCTATATGTAAATGTGTGTGTGTATAGATGTGTGAAGAGGTCTTAAGTGGACAACCTTGCCACGTCTACTTCTCTCAGTTAGCCACCCTAACAATCTATTGCGTCGTATTTATCACTCGCTGCCCCTTCCTATACTTCTCTACAGTCGTGTTTAATTCACTTATGTGTATGTCTATGTGTATGTCTATGTGTATGCTTCATAAATTCAGACTTGCAATAATTGTATCTTTTGTATGTGACATTGATTAATTTAGGGGTGTCCTCAAATTTATATGATGTGCACCTATACGCCGGTCCTCCACAACGTAAAAAAAAATTCATCTATAGATAGGCTTGATCACATCAAACATAAATCAGATATAAAATGCACACAAGTTAGCATTAATTTAAACAAGGTGCCAAGTCAACAACTTTGAAATCCATCCGACCCATCTTTGACCGACTGGTGAACCCATTACAAAAATGTTTGCCATCGTAGCATAACCAAACCAACACGCAAATGCATTCGCCTTCCATGCTTGCCTATGTAGCACTTCATGTAGATTACCATAACTTTGTATTTGAATGACTTAGGGGACTTGGTTTTGTGAAGGCTTGTCATGGTCCCCTATGCAACACTTCACGATTTGAATGGAGTTGTGGACCCGTGCAGCATAGGTTGCCATCAAACGAGCGTTCATAAAATCAAGTCTCCCTAAAATATGTCTCTATTGCTTAGTTGATTGAATTGATGAAGCACAACCTATATGTATATTTGTATGTCTATGTTTTATGTATATACATGTGTGGCCTATGTAGCACTTCACATAGATTACCATAGCTTTGTATTTGAATGACTTAGGGAACTTTGTTTTGTGAAGGCTTGTCATGGTTCCCTATGCAACACTTCACAATTCGAATGGAGTTGTGGACCCGTGCAACATAGGTTGCCATCAAACAAGCATTCATCAATCAAGTCTCCCTAAAACATGTCTCTATTGCTTAGTTGATTGAATTGATGAAGCACAACCTATATGTAATATTTGTATGTCTATGTTTTATGTATATACATGTGTGGCCTATGTAGCACTTCACATAGATTACCATAGCTTTGTATTTGAATGACTTAGGGGACTTGGTTTTGTGAAGGCTTTTCATGGTTACGTATGCAACATTTCACAATTCGAATGGAGTTGTGGACCCGTGCATCATAAGTTGCCATCACCTATGAAAAATTAAACACCCCCAAATTCATCAATGACACCTGAAAAAGATAGAATAGTTGCATGACTTAATTGTATACGAATATGTGTATGTGTATGTGTGTGTGTGTGTGTGTGTGTATGTATATTGGTATGTATATGTATATGTGTATGTGTATGTCTATGGATATTGGTATGTGTATGTGTATGTGTATGTGTATGTGTATGGATATTGGTATGTATATGTATATGTGTATCTGTATGTCTATGTATATTGGTATGTATATGTATGTGTATACATATATGTATATGTATATAGATATGTATATGTGTGCATATATATCTATATACATATGCATATGTATGCGTATGTATGCATATGTATATATACATATACAATATATGTATGTAGATGTATGCATATATATATATATATATATATATATATATATATATATATATATATATACATATGTATATGTATATGTATATGGAACCCGTTCATGGCAGCGAGGAACTCGTTCATTGCTTGCATGGCGGAAGTGGAGCTGCTGGTAACGTTCAATAACTGATGTGTACCTATCTCCTAATTGGATTCTACCCAAATACGAACCGGTCTCCGAGCATCGCAGGTTGTGGTGAGACGACGAAACGAGTAGGTACCGCCGAGCAAGTGAAGACGAAATGTTGACTTGCTAAAATGTCAAGCTGAAAACATGGTGAGAAGAGCGAGGCACTGAGGAGCATTCAATGCAGGTTGGCTCAAAAAAATATCTATGTATATGTATATACATATACATACATATACATATGTATATGTATATAGATATAGATATGTATATACATACATATATGCATATACATATGTATATGTATGTAGATATGTATATTTATATGTATATATATACATATGTATATGCATATGCATATGTGTATGTATATGCATATGCATATGTGTATGTATATGGATATGTATATGTATAGGCTGGTTAGAACATATGCATATGCATATATGTCTATGTATATGGATATGTATATGCATAGGCTGGTTAGAATAAAATTGCGGGGTGGCGAGGAGCTTAGGAGAGGTGACAACATTTACACTTGACGATCGATAGGAATAGGAAGTGGCAACGAGTGATAAATGCTCAGTAGTGGATTGTTAGGGTGGTGGACTGGGAGGAGTTGACATGGCAAAGCTGTCACCTTCAGACATTGAGCCGCACAGGTAGTGGCACCCGAGGTGCGTCTGTATCGGTCGACGGGTCTTTTTTCCGTGTTTTCCCTGGCGTGGACAAAGTTGGACCTTCCACGTGGGAAAATATTTGGAAAAAAGAATAGAAAATGACAAAATGTCAATGAAGAAGCAAACATCTGAAATGAAAACAGCGACACATTGCAAATTACATAGAACACACATTGCAATATGATCATAATACATTTCAAATAAATAAAAAAACGATGCATCTGTAATTTTTCATATATTTAAAAATGTCAACGAAAAATCATACATTGCAAATCAAAACAATAACACACATTACAAATTACATTCAACACTTTTTCGAATTTGATCAGATTACTTCACAAAACAAAACAATAACGGTCAATCTATACTTATCAAAAAATTCCAACTGTCCACAATTTCAGTGCATTTGTAAATATCAATACTTCTAAAATCTATGAAACTAGCATTTGTAATCTAGCTGTTGCTGTTGTGAAAAGGATCTTGGTTGGTTGGGGTGCCAATTGCCATGTTCTCGTCCCCTTACAGTCGACGGGGATTGTTGCATACATGAGTGGGACTTGGAGTGGTAAATTGGGTGCAAGTGACATGTGTTGGGGGCGGTGGTGAAGACATTTGTACATCTCGAGTGCCAAATTGATATGGATATTGATTGTGTAACACCCCTCCGTTTTGCTATATGGATTGGACAGTTTGTCCTTGTTTTGCGTTGATTTATATTTCTGGATATTTGGATACCTTATCTTGTGTGTGTAATTGATCGCTATTTATTGAGCGATAGACTATTCTATGTGATGTGATTTGGTTTATCTGATGATTTATGTTACATGTTTTATTGGTGTAATGATGATGTTAGTTGATATAACATGTTAGCGCATATGAGAATATTCGATGTATTGTGGAAGTGTTAGTTTTGTTGAGTGTATTGGTGAAGGGGACGAATTCGCATCACTTGCTTGCGAACGCCCTGCGATTCCGTGATTTCCTCTTCACGGTGTGTATTATATGCTGTTTATATGATATGATGTTGGTCATTATGTTTCAGGTTTGCAGGTACATGACACCGACTCCACCTGGTTTCACAGGTCTGAGGGTGTCGATCCAACGGTTAAGTTGAAGGGAGATAGTAGCTAGGTAACATGTGTCAAGTCTACACCCTAGCCTTAGTGTGTCGTTAGTCGTCTGTGTCGAGTCGTTGTTTGCTTTACTTTAATATAATTTAATTTGAAGGATTCTTGTTTTGGAAATAGATGTTTAGAATAATTGCATTATATCATGTCGATGGTTATTTAATTTAAATTATGCAATGTGGATAAAAGCTTATATTTAAATTAATTAATTATATTTAATTTATTTAATTAACTAAATTTAATCCAAGGGGGTTGAATTTAGTTATTAAATAATTAAATAAATTAATTAAATGTGATGGAAGAAAATTAAAAGGAATAAGAGAATTAAAATTAACTTGAAATTTAATTTCAATTTGTGGAAATTTTATTATTTTGGAATTAATTTAAAAATTGAAATTGGATTTTAAAAGCAAAGTTGGTTTTCAATTTTTGGAGATAATTGATATTTAGATATTTTTAAGTTTCAGATTTGCATGCAAAAAATCAGATTTGGTTGTGCAAGATATTTTCAATTAGGCATGCATGTGTGAGTGAAATTTAAAAATGAAGATTGAATTGAAAAATGGATGGTGGAGAGAGAATTTTTGAAAGGGAAAAACTTCTTCTAGTGTGAGAATAATTTTGGAAAAATTGCACAGAGGAGGGTTTGTGGAAATTGTTTGGTTGTAGATTTATTTGGAATTATCCAGGAAATCTTTGTGGTGTTTGTGGATTGTTTTTTTGGTTGGAATCATTAAATTGTTGGATAGAAGCTTTGGAGGAAGTTCAGTGTAATGCCCCGCCACGCAACCCTAGAGGAAGTTTCAATTCACTAAACAAGCGTACTAATTTTTTTTTTTTTAAAGAAGTGAATTAAACCCACATGTTCAACTATAATTGACAACATCCCCTAGGGTTACATAACTGAGATTACATAAATCCCCATTAACATACATCATCTAAATTACATTGAAAGTAAATAACTCAAGTAATAACATTCAACAACATAAAAAGATACGAGATAAAAATGAAGCATTCATTACATAAATCTATTACAATCCTCATTCCCAGAATGAGTCAAAATACATAAGTATGATCATTACAAGGTCCACCTCATAACACAAGAGGGGTAAATCAATATCATTACAATATGAGATACAAAGTATAAGAATTAAAAGTAAGAAATGCGAGATGTCCATCTAGAAGTCTCGCCACCAAGTACTGAAGATCAAGGGGACCCAACGGTTTTGGTGCATGTTCCACCCAACCATGTGGTACCCGTAGGCCCACCCCCCATGCTAGGAGATAGTAACAAAGTAACATGGACGAGAAACCTACTACCTCAAACCAAAGGCAGACTCATACTGGTACAAGCTGACTCAACCACACATATGCACAATATAAGCCTATCTCTAATCATGGTTACATTGCTTCCA
Source organism: Sequoiadendron giganteum (assembly GCA_007115665.2). Taxonomy (NCBI): domain Eukaryota; kingdom Viridiplantae; phylum Streptophyta; class Pinopsida; order Cupressales; family Cupressaceae; genus Sequoiadendron; species Sequoiadendron giganteum. The sequence continues at coordinate 190,360,365 of CM021110.1, read as the reverse complement.
GACATAATATAATCAAGTGTGGTAAAAAACCATACGCACAACATAACACGGTGTTATCCTAGACAGAGTGTCATCGCAAGGTTTGTCATGAGATATCCTTTGGGCATTCTTCATAGGCTCCGGAAATCCTGGTGGCCTCAACCGAATCCCGACACTCATACTAACTCAAGCGGAATCAACTACCTCTCATAAGGACAAGATAGTGATCTTGCGATTCCAGGCCTTCTCACTCACCCCAAGTCTAAACAAACCCTTGTGTTTGTGAGTGAGGTTAATTTATCTTGGTTAATGTGAACTACATCCTAGTCATCTAAGTACATTATTTTAGTTATCACTTATTAAAATCACTTCTGAAGGTTTCCTGGTTTACCTCTTTGGGCTCCGACCCCTAACAAAAACCACTCTTCTAATTGGATAACACACCACACAAGCTAACTCCAAGGGTTACTCAAGTGTTACAGAACCAAACCAACATGCTTTCTCCTATCCTAGGAGGCAACCACAAAGAAATCCACTCCAACACTAGGAGGACACTAGATACTTGTAACACTACCCAAAGGAAATCAAAACAATAGTTTAACAAGGGAATGACCCACGTTTTACTGGAAGACTTTACAACCCAACTACTCAACACTCATTCACAACATACTCATTAAAGGATACATAAATGAACTCATGCATTGACAATGAAAAGTTCTATATTTGGTTATCTTAAAACCATGTTCCTATCTAATGCTTTTCGCAGCAAATAGAATAATGTCATTCTAAATTTACATTTGAAACAATAAATTTTCATAAAATAAATACTTTTCGCGACTTACTCTAATCATGAGCACTACTAGATCCAACCAAAATTGTTTGTCCAAGTCATTACGTAATCCTATGTTTAACAAGATATTACATAAATATTCACAAAGAAAACACCTCATATTTAAATTTAATATGCACTATTAAAACCAATATTTTTATCTTAATCCCAAAAAAATCAACTATGCAAAGAAAAACTTTAAATAAGATTACATATACAATATATATAATATTAATTACATTCTATATATATATATATTAAATATTATATATATTCATATATAATATAAAAATACATATAATATATATATAAATTAAATATTATATATAAAATAAATCAAATAAAATAAAAATAAAAATTTAAAACGAATTTAAATAAACAAAAATCAAAATAAAAAAATAAAATTTTAAAACGAATTTAAAATAACAAAAAAAAAGAAAAATTAGAAAAAAACATTTTACGTAGGTCCGGACAGTACCTCGTCCGACGGACGGTACCACTGGTACCCGCGGACAGTCCGCAGACTTGTACAACCTGCGTCGACTGTACTCTAAGTACAACGGTCGACAACAATGAAGGGAGGGGGCCGCAATCCCCACTGGACAGTGCGTCCCCCCATGCGGTGGGCGCACTGCCCAGTGGGTACTGCGTACCCACTGGTGCAAAGAAAAACAGTGGGGGGCCGAACACCCCCACACAACATTTTTTTCAAATAAAAATTTTCCAAGAAAATTTCGTACGCAGTACGAATTTTCGTACGCTCGTCGTACCGTCGATATTTACAAATAATATAATAACACAGTAAAATAAAAAAATCTATATATATGTAAATATGGGTTATTTATATCATATTTAAAATATGATATATGTAATGTATATTTACATATATATATTTTTTTTCCAGAATTTCATCTACTGGTGAAATTGAAGAAAATAGATTTAAAAACCAGTAATAAAATTGACAAAACAATAAATATCTCATGCACAAGAGATTTATAAACTGAAAACCAAAAGAAGCCATCCTTCCATGTTTTCAAATAATTTAAACAAGGAAAAGTAATACATTGACTTTGAATTCTTCAACAAATTTTCTAAAAGGGTTTGCATTTTGAAAAACAAATCTGAATACCAAAATGTTGAAGTTTAACCTAGGGTTTCAAGAAAAATCACCCATTTGCAATTTCTTATCATTTAGAAAATAGATTAAACTAGGAACAATAAAACAAGAAATAAAAGAAAACCTGGTTATTTGCAACCACAGGAAATAGCCAAAATTCTTGATGCAGAGTTTCCTTTGAGCTCCTCACAATTCCTTTTCAACAATGCAAAGAATTTCCAGCAAGCTTTGATCCAATCGCTCCAACTTCTTCACAGAATTTTCTCTCCTTTCACTTTAATTCTCCAAACAGAAAATAATTCCAAAACTTTCATGTGCAACTCTCTCCAAAAATCTCATACCTGTGAAAAAAAAGAAGGAAGAAGAATCCCCAAATTTTTCTGCCCTAATCTTATAAAACATCATTTCCTCAAAATTCCAAAATAACCTAATGCAACCCTAATTCACATTCAATACAAGAAATTGAATTTAAAAGTTAATTTCATTTCCTCTCTTTGGAAGGCCCTAATTTTGACTTTAAAGTAAAATTTCAATTTCTCATAATTCCCTTTTTTGATTTAATTTAATTTAACAATCAAATATACTTACATAATTATTATTAAATTATTTAAATAACTAAATCCAATCCCTTGAGATTTAAATTTAATAAATTAAATAATTTAACTTTAATTAACTTACCTACAATTATTTAATAATTAAATTTAATCCCTTGAGATTTAAATTTAATAAATTAAATAATTTAACTTTAATTTCATTAATCATTTTAAAAGTAACCAATAAGCATAACATTAATATAATATAAAAATAAACATTTCTTCCAGCCAATGCAATTTTCTAAAAGAACTATTTAATAAGACAACACTTTTCAAAACATTATTTAACATCAAATAATATACAACATGACTCAATACTCAGAACTGACGACACACTGAGGCTAGGGTGTAGACCTGACACATGTTACCAAGCTACTATCTTCCATTCAACTTAACCGTTGGATCAACACGCTCAAACCTGTGAAACCAGGTGGAGTCGATGTCATGTACCTGCAACCTGAAATCAAGTAGACAACATAATATATCCAGCATATAATTCACACCGTGAAGAAGAGATCTCGGATTCGCAGGGCGTTCGCAAGCGAGTGATGCAAACCCGTCTTCTTCACCAATACACTCATCAAAGACTGACACTAACGTCATAAAGAATATTCACATAAATAATCACATGATAATTCTATTGACATCATTAATTCATCAAAGCATGTGAAATAAAATCAGATAATCACATCACACAATAATAGTTGTCGCTCAAGAGTAGTGATCAAAACATCATAATAAAAATGTGTCCAGTATCAAAGTAGCTGCAATCCAAGCAAAGCATAGAACAACATGAAACGAGAAGCAAAACGGAGGGGTATTACACTCAGCATCAAATCTTCATTACCTGTATCTTCTGGAATCAGGTTTTCTTTTGTAATTTGTGTTGTTCTTTGAAGGTTTTTCAAATAGTTGTGATTAATCAATTTGTTGTTAAATCAATTGAGAAAACGAAATTATGAATAGAAGAAAGAAATTAGTTAATTAAATTGAAACCTTTTATTGTTTTTGTGGAAACCTCTTCGAGAAAATTGGGTAATAAAATGGATTGTTCTGTTGTTTAAATCGAACTTTGAGGTTAAACAAAACATTTAGATTGTTTTAGAGAATTTAAATCTTTGTTGGAAACAAAATTGATTTCAAAAACTTCTGGTTTTAATTTAGATCCATTTAATTTTATTGCTCTTTTATTGTGCATGAATTCGAGAAAAATGATTAATAGAATTAGTTTTTAAGCCTTTGGGAGTTTTTAGATTTTTTTGGAAAAGTTTTACATTTTCACCTGTAGGTGAATATTTTAATGAAATTTGTCCAATCTCTTTTATGTCAAACCTGTTATTTTATATATATATACAATTTTATTAATGTTTTAATATGCTGGTTTTATCTGTATGGCGTCCATTATTGAGGGTAGGAGATTTCGAAATTGTTATTTATTAAAAATCGCAATTATCATGCGAAGTTTTGTGCCTGGGCGAATTCTAATTCGCAGTTTTTCTTTTAAATGTGTGATAAGGGGGTTGGGGAGGATCTACCTCCCCACAACCGCCCCCATATGGGAGCGACTGTGTGGAGGGAGACCCCCTCCACGCCTCCCTTAAGACTGCAATCCGTGGGAGTTTGGGGAGCGGCAGAAGCACAGTCGCGCCCCCACTCTGCCATTCCCTTTGGTTTGTAATGAAACCCTTAAACTGGTAAGGGTGGGAACTGTGCAACATGATTCGGGTTCGGTGTTTTTAAAAACGTAATTTAATTCTTAGAATTTATTAATATGTACTTCAACATTTATATTATTTAAATAACCACAATTATATATATATGTAATATATATGTTGTATATATATTTACATATATATAATGTATATATTATTTACATATATATATATATATATATATTGTATTTATGTGTTATTTTGTTACTTCATAATATTTTAATATATTTAATTAGGATTGAAATAAAATATTTATTTTGTGTTATATATTTAAATATATTTATGGTATATATGTATGATGGATTATATATATATATATATAAGAAAATATATGAGATGTTGGAAATGGACATTGTGTGTAATTGGAAAATTAGAAAAAATATAAGATTTAATTGGAATTAAATGTTTAAATAACACAAGCATTTGGATAATTATTTATTGAATGGTAATATATTTTATTAAAATAATGTAAATTGTTTAGTAAAATATATTAACATATATTTGATGTATATATTATGTGAGTATTTTCAATTAGGGATATATTCAATAATTATTTGGTTTTTATTTAAGTGCATGTATTTGAGTTTGCATGGAAATTTTTAAAAGATAAGGTTGAATGCATGGGAAATTAGATAAGGAAAAGAGATTGTATAAATGGCATGTATAAGATTTAATTGGAATTAAATGTTTAAATAACACAAGCATTTGGATAATTATTTATTGAATGGTAATATATTTTATTAAAATAATGTAAATTGTTTAGTAAAATATATTAACATATATTTGATGTATATATTATGTGAGTATTTTCAATTAGGGATATATTCAATAATTATTTGGTTTTTATTTAAGTGCATGTATTTGAGTTTGCATGGAAATTTTTAAAAGATAAGGTTGAATGCATGAGAAATTAGATAAGGAAAAGAGATTGTATAAATGGCATGTTTTTAAATGGAAAGTTAAGAGATATAGGATTTAGATGGGAAATTGAAAATATTATTTGTAATACTTTTTATGTTGTTTTAAAAGTAAATTTAGGAAATGACTATATTAAAAAGGTAGTTAATTATTTTAACTTATTTATTTCTATTAGTGCAATTTAATTATTGTGAATAGAGATTTTAAAAGAGTTATGAATTTAATATATCCAAAACAATAACATCCTCGTGATTGCTTTTTAGAGTTATTTTCCTTGTACTTTGCAAAGGGTTGTGAGTTTAAAATAGTTTAAATTCCCTATTATGAAAATGAAAAATGGGTATATGGCTATTTGAGTAAACCTTGTTATTGTGCCTTTGTCTTTGTAAACGTTACCTATTGCTTGAGTATGGATTTAGGAAATCCAAATATAAGATTTGATTAATGACTTGATTGCTTTTGTAGCTATGTCATCATGTTATATTTTGGGATATGGGATTATGTGTTAGTCCAAATTTGTAAGTCTTCCAGAGAATTTTAGAGGATCTAAGAGGGTTGTCGATTCATGATGTCAATCAGTGTGTTCCCTTGGGTAGTGCATGGTGTCTTTTCAGTAGTTACCCGGTTTCCACATACGAGGTTGTTTTGTACCTCCTGTGAAAGGAGTGGACTCTGTGTTAGTTGCCTCCAAGATGTTTGGAGTGTGTTCTAGTATTTGTTTCCTCCTTGTGATGGAGTGGTTTTGATACCTAGGTTGTATGCACTTGTGATTCCATTGGTGGATAGTTTGTTTGTGTGTTGTCGAATAGAAGAGTGGCTTCCATTAGGGGCCAGAGCTAGGAAGAGGTAGGATTTGGGTAACCTATGGAAGTGAGTTTAATCAAGTGAAAACTAAAATTGAAATGAATATTGGGGAGTACTACACATTAAAAAGATAAGTTCTAGCTTCACTCATAGTCAAGTGCTAGTTAAGGCTTGGAATGAGTGGAAAGGCCTGGTATGGCATAGTCATCTATCTTGTCTGTACGAGAGGTATTTGATTCCGCACTAGTAAGTATGAGGGCTGAAGGTCGGTAGAGGCCACTAGGATCATCGGAGCCTATGAAGATCTGTCGAGGGTAACTTATTATGAGCTGTGAGATGACACTCTGTCTAGGACAACTGTCTGTTTGGTATTTATGATATGTGTATGGTTCTCTGAACATACTTGATCTATTTTATGTCTGGAAGCAATGTGACTTATGTCAGTGATGTGAGAGTTGTCATTGTATTGTTTTGTTGTACTTGTATTGTATTTATGTTTGTTTGAGTCAGTATGAGTCTGTCTTTTGTTAGAGGTCGTAGATATTTGTCCATGTTACGTTGTTACTATCTCCTAGCATGGGGGGTGGTCCTTCGGGTACCACTAGGTTGGGTGGAAGATGCACCAAAACCGTTGGGTCCTCATTTATCTTCAGTATTTGGGGGCGAGATATACAAATGGACAGCTTGTGGTTCTTGTGTTATTCTTGCATTGTAATATTTCTTATTGTATAAGTTATTTTATCCCTCCTATGTTTATGAGGTGGAATTCTGTAATTGTAACCTTATGTACTATTGCCTCATTCTAGGAATGAGTGATTTTACTATTGGATTAAATAAATGAATATGAGATTGTATCTTGGATGTTTATCTTATTATGTTATGTGGTATCCTTGTTGTATGATGCTTATTTCATAAAGTATTAAATGCTATGGTTAATTGTAAAATGTTTGTGCGTGTTCAAGTAATCCCAACCGTGTAGCCTTAGAGGTTGTTGTTAATTAGTAAGTGAATGTGTATGTTAATTGCACTTAAAAAAATAAAATTGGTTCACTTTAATCGTTAATTACAACTTCCTTTAGGGTTACTTGGCGAGGCATTACAGATTGCCCCTGAAGTCAGATTGGGAGAGGCTTGAATAATTCATTGTTGTGGAGAATTGAGGGATATTAATGTTGAGAATATCATAGAAGACTCTATTACTTTGAGACAACGAATTAGAAGTGTTCCATAACTGCTTCTCTCTCTGTAATACCCTTTGTGCCGCCTCAATCTCTTTTTCCTTTCGGTCCTGTTCCTTGTGAAGCCTCTCTTGCTCTTTTTTCGCATCTCTATCCTTTTTCTGTTGTAATTTTTGCTGCTCTTTTTCTTTTCGCAATATGTCCTCAATTCTGGCATTCTCTTTCAACTTCGCTGCCACAATTCTTGTTGCCCTTTTCTCTGCATTTTGTTCTATCTTTCTTGCTTTGATCTCCTCCACCTCTTTCTTCTTTTGCTCTTGCTCCATTAACAACCTCATGTAGTCATTTGTTGTCAACAATTGAGACTATTTACTGATCCAAATTGCACCTGCTTTGGATTTCATTTGATGAACAATGTGCACAAGCAACTTGAGGAACTTGCTGACGTGTAGAATTGTTTGTGTTTCTTGTGTCCCATATGACTTTGTGTCAATGACCTCCTCGACTACCTGTGAGCCTTGTGGTACATTTTCATTGGCTTGTAAATCTGAATTGCAAGGAGTATAGTAATGGACAGCTTGAGAAAGGTCAATTTCTGGTGGTGATGATGGAAAAGTATAGTTATCTTGTTGTTCTGGGACTTCCAAATCAATGCCCAAGTTCATTGCTCCCTCAACCAACCAGGATGGTTGGCTTCGTTGTGATGGAAGATCTAAACTTTCGCTGAATTGATCAATGACCTTGTCCACCATGGGAGGGGTGTGTTCATTAACTACCACTTGTGCAACTGATTCAGTAGCACATGTATGAGGTGAGTGTTGTGTTTCTGTTGTAGGCTGTATGTGTCCATCTGGAAGAGTGGATTGCAATACTGTGACATCATCACTTGACACACCAAGTCCAGAAAGGTTGACAATGTTTTCAACTGCGTCAGCATCCTCGCTGACCACAAATGTCTCACTGGGATGCATGTCGTTGACAAGTGCATTAGGATTCAACGACCATATACTAGTCCTTTTAAACCCAACTTTGATTTTGTCAACTGTCAAAGCTCTTTTCATTGCTTTGTTGCCTAAATTTGCAAGTTCTCTCCTCACTTCAATGTTTGGAAACCTTGACAAAAATTCTGCACGTACTGATTTGAAGTAAGCTTTGAAAGGTGCAAACACACTCACATCCAACAACTATAGTTTATGTGATGTGTGTGATGTAATACCCCTCCGTTTTGCTTCTTGTTCGGTTTGCTTTATGCTATGTTTGGTTGCAACTGCTTTGATATTGGATACATTTTATTATGATGTTTTGATCACTAATATTCAGCGACAACTATTATTGTGTGATGTGTTGATCTAATTATTGTTTCACACGCTTTAATGGTTTAATGATGTTAGTAGAGTTAACATGAGATTTTATTATGAGATGATTGATTATGATGTTAATGTCAGTATTTGATGAGTGTATTGGTGAAGAGGACGGTTTCGCATCGCTCGATTGCGAGCGCCCTGCGAATCCATGATTTCTTCTTCACGGTGTGTATTATATGTTGGATATATTATATAATGTTGTGGACTTGGTTTCAGGTTGCAGGTACATGACATCGACTCCTCCTGGTTTCACAGGTTTGAGCATGTCAATCCAACGGTTAAGTTGAACGGGAGATAGTAGCTAGGTAACATGTGTCAAGTCTACACCCTAGCCTTAGTGTGTCGTCAATCTTCTTTGTTAAGTCATGGTGTACCTTATTTTAATGTTATTTGATTTTGAAAGGCAGGTGTTTATTAAATGAATTTTTAGAATAATTGCATTGGTTGAAAGTGATGATTATTTTATATTAAATTAAAGTTATGCTTAGATGTTATATTTAAAGTTATTAATAGAATGTAGTTTAATTAAATTTAAATTATTTAATTAATTAAATTTAATCTCAAAAGGGTTGAATTTAGTTATTTAATAATTAAATTAATTAATTAAGTTCAATCTTGGATTAAATTAAATAAAAGCAAAAATTGAAAGATATTTGAAATTGCATTTTAAATTCAAAGTGTGTTTTCGAAAATGGAATTAGGTTAATATTGTAATTGTCAATATTGCATGCAAATGATTAGATTTGGTTGTCTAAGATATTTTTGATTGAAGACAATTGCATGTTTAATAAAGAAGAGTTTTTGTTGAAAATTCATTCTGGGAGAAGATCTTGGAAGGGAAAAAAACTTCCTGAAGGCAGTGAAGAATTTTTGGGAAAAGAATTTGCAGAAGAATTGATTTGAGGAAAATCTGTTACATTGTTTGAGTTTTTGGATTGGTTGATTGCTTGGGTTTATTGCATGACTGAAGAAAATTTAGGAGATCTTTGGAGGAGGCTTGCATCAGATATTCATCTTTTACTGTAGCTTCGAAAATCCAGGTTTTGTTCTGTGTTTTTTTTGTTTTTGTTTGTTCAAAACAAATAAATATTATTTTCGAAATCTGTTTGTTGAATTCATTAAGAATTAGGATTTGCTAATAGAATCTAGGTTTAAAATAATCTAAAATTTGGGGAAGATTGGGAAGATTGTTTAAATTTACTGTAGGTTTTAATTCAGTAAATGGGGAAATTGTTGAAACATTGTTTAATTTAAACCTTAGATTGTGTTTCAAACATTTAGGTTGTTGTATGAAGTTTTTATTTGTTAGAGAACAATCAAATCTGTTCTTCAAAACAAACCCTCTATAGAAAACTTTCAATGGAAAAATCAAAATCTGTTTTAATTTGCCTATTTATGTATTATTTGAAAATTTGAAGGAATGGTTTAAAAAAAATTAATTTTAAACCTTTTGAATTTAGGAAGATATTTTGGATTTTTTTTTATTAATTTCCTGTTATTGATTTTTTTTATTATTTTCTCAATTTTACCAGTAATTTAATTTTGTGTAAATATATATATACATACATACATATATACATACATATACATACATACATACATATATATATTTTATTGTCATAGATTTGTGTTATTTTTCCTTTTATGTAAAAATGTCGTTCGTACGACGTGTCTGAGGAACAAATTTTGATGAAACTCGGTGAAAATTCTTTGAAATTAATTCATTAAAATTCAGATTTCTTTATCTATATGGGGTTTTGTTTTATTTTAATTAAAAATTTATTTTGTGTCAGTAGTTGGTGGGGAGGTCAACTCCCACCGCCCACCGCACGCATACAGAGGTGGGGAAGGCGCTGCTCATGGGCCGACGCGCCCACCTTTTAGGGGGACCCGCTGTCCCATGGGAAGCACTGCACCCAAGCCATTGTTAAGGGTGCGGCCGACCGATACAAGGTATCGTCGATGCACTGTCATTATTCTTTTGTTTTTTTGTTATTATTATTATTATTAATTGTTTTCTTTTCTTGTACGTGCTTCGATTTTCGGTCACCATCACCAATATAATTACGAATATTAAATTCGTATTTTAAAGGACTTTGCTTTTATAAAATTTGTTTATTGTATAAAGTTTTTTAGTTTATAGTAATTAGTGAATATTTTATATTAAATATTAATATATAATATTTAATATAAATATATTTTTATATTGGGGACTTAGTGTTTGACTGTGAATTTTATCCAAATTTAATTAATTTGACAGACTGGTAATTTTTAGAAAAATAGTGGTTTATAAACAGTGCTTAATGCAAGTTTATTTTAAATATAGTTTAGTATACAACTAAAATATATGTAATTAAATATATATGATATGCTCCATTATATTTAAGTAATTATATTTTAATATTCTATTTTTGACATAGGATTGCATGCAAAGTTTTTAGACAACAATTTAAATTGAAACAAATAGTATGCATGGATAAACTGATAGGGAAAAAATATTTTATATAATTGGAAGAAATTGCATGCATTTGTGTCATTTTAAAAGTAAAGTTAGGAATTGATTATATTGAAGAGGCGATTAGTTATTTTAATATATTTATTTCCTATTAAAGCAATTATATTAATGAGAATGGAGTATGTAAGGGATATGGATTTAGAATATCCAAAAATAGTAATTTCCTCGTGAATGCCTTAATTGTTCTATATTCTCTATATTTCGTAAAGGGAAGTGGGTTTAATTGTTTTAGATTTCCAATAATAGAGGAGGTAATAGGGTTAAATGAATATTTGAGTTAACTTGTTATTGTGTCTTTGACTTTGTCAATGTTACCTATTGATTGATGATGGATTTAAGAAATCCAAATGTTAGATTTGATTAATGACTTGAATGCTTTGTTAGCTATTTCGTCAAGTTGCATTGTGGGATATGGGATTAAGTGTTAGTCCAAATTTGTAAGTCTTCTAGAAGAACTTAGAAGATGAGAGTTGTCGAATCTTTATGTCAACCAGTTGTTTTTCCCTTGGGTATTGCATGGTGTCTTTTCAATATTTACCCGGTTTCCACGAACGAGGATGTTTTGTACCTTCTGTGAAAGGAGTGGACTATGTGTTTGTTGCCTCCAAGATGTTTGAAGTGAGTTTCATTAATTTTTTCCTCCTAGAGTTGGAGTGGTTGTTTAATCCTGTTTGTATGCACTTGGGTTTTTCTTGGAGTATGGTTTTGTATGGTGTGTTGTCCATTAGAAGAGTGGTTTATGTTAGGCGTCGGAGCCCAAAGAGGTAAATCGGGTAACTTTCAAAAGTGAGTTAATCAAGTGATAAGTAAATTAATGTACTTAGATGATTAGGATGCTTTCCACACTAATCAAGATAATTTAAGCCTCACTCATAGACACAAGGGTTCGTTTAGACTTGGGATGAGTGAGAAGGCCTGAAATGGCGTGGTCATCTATCTTGTCCTTACAAGAGGTAGTTGATTCCGCATGAGTGAGTATGAGGGCCGAGATTCGGTTGAGGTTACCAGGATTACTAGAGCCTATGAAGAATCCCTAGAGGAGATCTCATGACTACTATGGGATGACACTCTATCTAGGACAACTGTTGTTAATTGTTTTATGTGTATGGTTCTTTGAACATACTTGATCTATTTTTATGTCTGAAAGCAATGTGACCTATGTCAGTGATGTTTGAGTTGTACTTGTTTATTGCATTTGTTTGGTTATGTCAGTATGAGTCTGCCTTTGGATAGTGGTTGTAAATCTTTTTCCATGTTACGTTGTTACTATCTCCTAGCATGGGGGGTGGGCCTTCAGGTACCACTTGGTTGGGTGGAACATGCACCATACACCGTTGGGTCCCCTTTGATCTTTAGTACTTGGTGGTGAGATATCTAGTAGGACAACTCACGGTTCTTATATCTATTTGTTGCAATGTTGTATTTCAAAATGTATTAAGTTATTTTACCTCTCTTGTATTTATGAGGTGGATGTATGTAATTGTAACACTTATGTATTTATGACTCATTCTGGAGATGAGTGTTGTAATCAGTTATTCATGTAATGTATTTTATGTTATGGATGTATCTTCTTATCTTGTTATTTTTCTATGTTGAATGAATGCTTACTATTTGTGTTATTTATTGCAATGTAATTTAAATTATGGTTGTTAATGGGGATTTAAGTAATTTTGGTTAAATAGCCTTAAGAGATGTCAATTATAGATGAACATGTATGTTTAATTCACTTTAATAAAAAATAAAATTAGTACGTTTTATTTGTGAATTGAAACTTCCTCTGCGGTTGCGTGGCGGGGCATTACATGTGATGGCAATGTTAACAAATCTATACCGATATCTCTTGCTTCTTGGATGGTTTCGAGTGCTATGTGGCTTCCATGACTATCAAAGATCAGCAAGACCCTGTTCATGGGAAAGACATCGCCTGGAATCGAGGTTTTGAAGTGGGTCAACCAATCTATGAACAATTCTTTGGTCATCCATGCATGTGGCTGGGCTGCCATGCAAGCACTTGGTTCACAATCTATGATGTAGTTATCTATGTTCACACTCCCCTTGAACAAGAAGAATCCTGGAATGCTCTGCTCGACAACATTGACACAACATAGAATGGTTATCCATTCACGACACTTTGGGATAATGTAAGAGTCATTCGTGCTACCTTTTCTTGCGAGCACCTTCATGGACCCATTTTTCTTTGCTTGGATGTCGGTTTCATCGCAATTCCATATGCGATCAGGACCATATGGCATGGCTTTGTATGCTGCAGACAGTGTATTGTAGAATGCATCTACAACATCAGGTCTAAGATTGAATGCCCTATCTTTGTCTAGGCCTTTAGCAATTTGTAATGCGAGTTGAGGATGTCTATGCTTGAAGCTTGTCCACCAAGACTTCCCTGGGAAGCCATTGGTGAAAGGGTTTGGCCTATTTTGACATATTTAAGCAACCTCAAACTTAAGATTGACTATCTCAAAACCATGACTAATATCAACCATTTGCTTGCACCATTCCACAATAAGTTTTTCTTCCTCTTTTGTTAGGACTGTTAGCGGACCTTTCTTGGAAGTTGTTGTTAGACCCCCTAGCCATTTGGACAGTGTGGCTGTTGGGATTGACCACTTTTTGGAAGCCCCCCTTATCGATATGTCATTCTCTTCAACGTCATTGAGTGCCCTTTTCATGTCATCCTCAGACCATAACTTCTATATTTGTTTTACCTTTTGCAGTATTTGAGGTGTAGTGACCTCAATCTACGGTATTTGAGGAGTAGAAACCTCATGTACTTGTGCAACATGATCTATTTTAGGGGGGAATCTGCATCCTCGTTTCTCAGCGGACAACCTTGTCGTGGCTCTTTTTTTTTTTGTTCCCAGTACGGGTCACCATTGCATTGCCCTTAGCCATCTTCGCAGAATAATTAGAATAAAAATAGTGATGCTTGAACAGAAAATAAATCACTTTGTAATGCAGAACATATGAGAATATGATAAGCAAAGTCAATGATAATGCATAACCTATGAAACATAAATAGTAAACTATGAAATACAAATGATTGAACAGTTATCTATATATGTATGAAGAGAGTGTTCTGATGCTTGAACAGAAGAATAATTAGTTTGTAATGTAGAACATATGAGAATATGATAACCAAAGTAAATGATAATGCAAAACCTAGGAAAGATAAAATGGTAAACTATGAAACACAAATGCTTTAACAGTTATCTTTATATGTATGAAGAGAGTGATGCTTGAACATAAGATTATTTTGTTTGTGTATGTATCTTGCATTTCAATTGAGATTATGTTTTGTAACAGTTTAGAGAGTTACATCTATTCTGGAGTGAGCGACATAAGGAAGTAGAGGAGTAAGAAGCACAAAATTACAAACTATGCAAGGGAGTTAGAGTTTAAGAACATCTCATATCTCTTAAGCGTTTACAACATTAATATTCTCATGCACAACAAAGTGAAAACCACACTCATGTTTGAACAATAGAAAGCTTACGAATAAAAACAGTAAGAGTTTAACAAAGTTAACATATATTGTCTATGACGAACTCATTGACAAGCATAAATATTTGTCGATTGATGAAGCAAAAACATATGAAAATGATGAAAAAAAAGCCTTCTAGGATTAGAAACTTTAGTGACTGATAATGCAAAATATATGAGAATAAGATATCCAGAGTGAATGACAATGTAGAAGTTATGAGAATAAGATAACTAGAGTGAATGATAATGTAGAACCTATGAGAATAAGATAAGCAGAGTGAATGATAATGCATAACCTATGAGAATAAGATAAGCAGAGTGAATGATAATGTAGGACCATTGAAACAAAAATGTTAAACCATGACCAATATTTAACATATAAACGATAATGCAAAACCTATGAGACTACGATAAGCAGAGTGAATGATAATGCAAAACCATTGAGACAACTGTAAAGTAGAGTGAATGATAATGCAAAACCTATCAAACAAAAATGTTAAACTATGAGTGTAATATTTGCAATATAAACCCTACTGAAACAAAAAGGTTAAACTATGACTATAACATTTTCAATATAAACCCTAGGGAAACAGAGATGGTAAACTATGACTGTAATATTTGCAATATAAACCCTAGGGAAAATTTTAAATGGTAAACCATGACTGTAATATTTACATTATAAACCCAATGGAACACATATGCTAACCTATGACTGCAATATTTGCAATATAAACCCTATCGATACATAAAGAAACACCTGTGACTGTAATATTTGCAATATAAACCCTATCGATACATAAAGAAACACCTGTGACTGTAATATTTGCAATATAAACCCTAGGGAAACATAAACAAAATCCTATGATTGTAATGGGTGTAATGAAGATCAATATGGATGTTGGTAATGGCTGTAATGAAGAACAAGTGTGAAAAGGAAAACTTGGTACAATATGGATGCTGGTGCACTGGAATCTGAGCTGTTGCCTCCCCTTGATGTTAACTCGTTCAATTCTATGCTTGTCACTCCTCCTTTGTTTATGTCGCTCACTGTAGAATAACAAAATACTTGTTGGTTTTCACGACTATTTGAATTTGATTGATGGTTGTTTGGTGTGGTGAAATAAATTGCTGTCCTCTTTTGAATTTGAGTTCTGTTTCGTATGAATTGGAGATTTGATTGATTTCAACCTTTAATTCTTGACTTGATTGGTTTGGTGGATTGTTTGAAATTGTTTCCATGTATTTGTTTTGAATAATGGCGGCCTTACAGGAGTGTTAAATGAATGTAGGTGGTATATTTGGATGCAGGTGGGATATTTGCGTTTGGCTCCACTACGTGCGCACCGTACTTGGCAAGATGGGACAGATTGAAGTTGATACGTGTTGTAGATCTCATGGTAGACGGGACAGGCGAATGCATTTGCGTGTTGGTTTGGTTATGCTACGATGGGAAACATTCTTGTAATGGGTTCACCAGTTGGTCAAAGATGGGTCAGATGGGTTTCAAAGTTGTTGACTTGGCACCTTGTTTATGTTGTGTAGTTGGGACTAATGTGAAAGTGACGCTTGCATTGGTGCGAAAGTTGGGTTTACCAGTTTACGGGGAATGGTGCATGTTTTAATGTTTGGGTTGTTTAAATTCCATGTCGGAATGGTACTTGTTATATGTCAGATACAAGTTGGATACGCTTCATCATGTTTGGCTGCCAACGTGTAATTGTTAAGTTTTTAAATTAATGCTAACTAGTGTGCATTTTATATCTAATTTATGTTTGATGTGATCAAGCCTATCTATGGATGAAATTATGCTTACGTTGTGGAGGACTGGCGTATAAGTGTGGGCCCCAACGAGCGCATGTCCCATCGTACATTAGGGCCCCCACTTATGTATCGGCTCCTCTCCCCTAGTTATTATACTCTGTACAAACCAAATATTAATTATTTCGTATTATGGAAAAATAAATTATTTTTGAGTTAAGCTAATTTGATGGTTTTTTATTAGATATTAAACTTGGCGTGTGAGGTACCATGAATAGTATTGTTGTGTAAAGGAAAATAAGATTTGTTTGAGTGTTTTCAGGTTAATTGAATATAGTACAAATGATAGTTGAGTTTTCATAATTTATTATTATTATATATATATACATATATGTACACATGTGTATATATACATATATATATGAATATATGTATGTATACATACATATATATGTACATATATGAATATATACATATGTACATATGAATATATATGTATGCATACATAGGAATATATATGTATGTATTCATATATGTATATATATACATATCTATTCATATATATAAATATATATATCACTCTTCCAACTCGGTGCGAGCCGAGTGGAACTCGAGGAGCACCATAGGTTCAAAAAGTCAAAAATCGAGGTGTTTGACCGTTTCTAGCGTCAGCCTATCAATGCTTGAGAATCAAACAAATAACTTATATAGGGGGTATGTGTTCTTTTTTGGCTCAGTCCGCCTAAAAACCAAGTTGGGAACTTGAGTCCAAGGGCCAATATGAGAACATATCGAGTTGGGATCCGAGTTGGGAACTCAAGTGCACCATGCTTGGTGTGATCCGAGTGGAATTTGGGGTGTAATGCCTCTCGTGTATATATGTAGATATATATATGTATATTTATATACATGTGTACATATATGTATACATACATATATACATATGAATATATATGTATGTATACATATATGTATATATATGTGTATATATACGTAAATATATACATATCTATTTATATATATGAATATATATATCACTTGTCAAGCTCGGTGCAAAAAGTCAAAAATCGGGGTGTTTGGCCGTTTCTAGCGTCATCTTACCGATGCCTAGGAATCAGACAAATAGCTTATATAGGGGGTATGTGTTCTCTTTTGGCCCAGTCCACACAAGAACCGAGTTGGGAACTTGAGTCCGAGGGCCAATATGAGAACAGATCGAGTTGGGAATCCGAGTTGGGAACCGAGTTGGGAACCAAGTTGGGAAATCCGAGTTGGGAACTCGAGTGCGCCATGCTCGGTGTGATCCGAGTGGAACTTGGGGTGTAATGCCTCTCGTGTTGCTATTACTGATCTGATACTTTTTCATGTTATGATGTGTACCTTGAGACTGTGTTGGTGGTTGGTCACCGTTTTGATTTGATTGGTTGATAGTTAGTTGACTTGGATGACTATGACACTCTTTTTTGATGTTTATGTTATGCTGATACACGGTGTTTGATGTTGTGCTTGGATTAAACTGGTTATGTTTATCATATGGATGTAGTACGATGTTGTTATGTAGTTGATTAGTGCTTGTTCTATGATATTGATTATGATGTGTTTACTGTTTGGAGTTTGGTGAGGGATGATGTAGCATTACTCGTTCACGAGTGCCCTGCTACATTGCGACTTCCTCTCATGGTGTGTTTGTTATTGGATATACATATTGCTTAATGTTTGGTTTGATGCAGGATGCAGGTACCAGGCATCGACTCCACTTGCATTTGTCAGGTTTGAGCGTGCCTTCCAAAGCCCAATGGGTATGATGTGGAAATTGGAGATTGACAAGAAAGTCCCCCACCCTAGTCTGTCACCCCGTCATTGTGTTTGATGATGTGGCCCATTTGCAACCCCGTTCCTGTTTTGGTATCGTTTTGTTTGAGTCGTTTATTTTAATTGTTTAATTAATGTTGTTTTAATTATTTGTTATAGTTGTTCATCATGTTAAGTTTATTAATGCGTAGTTTTGAACTGAAAATCTGAGGGCAATTTGCCCACTTTTGTGTTTTTAGTGATTTATCATTTGATTTTTTATTTATTTTGGAAAAGTAAAGATAATTTCTTCTAATTGGAGGAAAGAGAAAAGTTAATTTTAATTTTTGTGTTTATCCAACAAGACGTTTTGTTTGTTCTGCAAATTATATTTTCTTTATCAGATAAAAATATACAGATTTTGGGTTTTATTGGAAACTGGTTTTTCTGGAGAACGAATTTGAGGGCTGCAAAGGAGAGATCGTCTGCGCACGCCGTCTCCATTTGCAAGCGTAAAATCCAGGTTGGTCGTTGATTTCTTTGTATGTATTTCATTTTCTATAGATCCAATTGGTTGCTTGGCGTCAATTTGTCTTTTCTCGGCCATTTGTACAACTTTTGATTGTTGCTTTTAAAAGGTTCGATGGACTTGTTTTCTTACTGGCATTTGATTTCGTGTACTTCATGCTTGATAGACATTTATTGGATAAGTTTTATGTTTTTTATCATTGAATTCGATTATTGTCACCATTAAATTGGTGTGATGCCTTCTTGCTTTTAGCTCTGTATTACATTTATATTGGTGCGATTCTTTCTCGATCTTATAGCTCTTGCTTCATCTAAATAGTATGCTGGTAGCTGTAGCTGCAATTTGTAGGCATTTTCATTGCCGATTCCCAGCCAGTAGATTTTTTTTTTTAATCTTATGTGCCTATCCCTTTTAAAGCTTCTCTTGAAAATTCGATATTTTTTTCTCACAGGCAGATTATTGAGGCGAAACAGGATATTCGCCTTCACTTGCTTTCATAAGTTTATGCTACCTCAGTAATGTTGGGTCGACCCCTTGAGGGAATTAGATTATGTTTGTGGGCATGTGCATGGGAGTGTGATTACTTCTTGGAAATCTAGGGCTTATTGCTGGTAGTTTAATCTTGCATCGGTTATACAAGAGGCCGATTTCCCCTTGAGTTCGCGCTTCCTAGCTGATTGATGTAGTTACATTAGTCTCTTGTATTCGATGGTATGCATGGAGTTTAGTTGCTGCAATTGTTCATATTATTTGCGTTTTGCTTTGTTCAGATCGATCCATTTTGTGGTTAAGATTTTGATTTTTTAATCATGCTGTTATAAATCTGCCGCCTTGCTTTTTGAGAGGTTCGATTTTAGTTTATATAGGCTTTTGAATGGTTTCTGGGTTGGCTGGAAATTTTACTATGGCTGTTGTGTGCAGCATGGTAATGCGGCGGCCTGGTTAAATTGGTCAATGCTTTTATTTTGAAATATATATATGTATATATATTTTTGGATCTGTACTTGTCCTTAAAATAACAGAATATTTGGGAGGAAATTAATTAAATATATATATATATATATATATATATATATATATATATATATATATATATATATATCATTAATATAATATAGTATATATGTATCATGATTCTGATTAAAAGATATTTGTTTGTATAAATTGCATGTTAAATTATTATATTGAGCAATTCGCTTATGTTTTAAAATGAATAATTAAACATTTTGTAGATTATGAATAGTAGCCTTCCTTATCATTTAAATGATGTCATTTTGAACATGTATTTAAGATGTAATTTATAATTTAAGAGAATTCTTTAAAATTATTATCTTGAATGTGTAGTTTTTATATTAAATTTTTAAGATTTGAGCACATGTATAAATTTGTATAAGAATTGCACAATTTCTTCTGTTGTTTAATTAATGTTAAGATGGTTGTATAATTAGATGTAGCGATTATTGCATATTCTCTTTAAAATTTGTTACATGGAATGTGTTAGAGGATTAAAAGAATGATTTTTATGTTCCCATGGTTGATTTCATCTTTCTTTTGCATTGTTTCCGATTGGAAGGGACTTTGTGTTTAGTCATGTTTTGAGATCATGTTGGGAACCCATAGCATTAAGTTACTCTCTACTGGGAGTTTAAGGGTAGTCGTTCATTAGGCTTCCAGAGGCAATGGGGAAACTTGTTTAATGTCAGAATTTCATGGTTAGACCTTTGTGTTACATTTGATTGCTTTTTTGATCATGAGCTCTTGTGGGTGTTACCTTGTACCATGGTGTTAATTTTTGATGCGGCTTTTGGCGAGAAGGTTCATGCCTCACATATGTTCTTAGTCTTCATGATTTTAGTGTTTTTGTGATTTGGTACACCCCTTGATGTCTCGAGGTTTGTTTCGGTGCTACTAGGGAGAGTGGCTCTTCATGGGGGCCGACGCACAAAGGGGCAACCTGGATAACACATTGAAGAGTTTGTTTAACAAGTGATAACCTAATAAAATTAACTAGTGGGTTTGGGTAGGTACACACTAAATAAGATAAATATGATGCCTCGCCCATGCTGTTAGTGCTTTCGCAAACTAAGGGTGGGCTTAGAAGGCCATGGCCGACAAGATCACTATCTCGTCCTTACGAGAGGCGAGTGGTTTCGCATGTGTCACCCTATGTGGTTGACGCTTAGTGTGAGGCAGCCATGATAACCATAGATGGGGGTCGACGCTTATTAAGAAACAACTAGGATAACCCATGCTAGGGCCATGCGATGACACTCTTCCTATAGTATCCTTTGTTATTCTATTGCTTTGTGAGCCTCTGGAAGTAATCATTTTGATGTTGTTGCTAATCATGTTTATTGTTACTCTTGTTTGCTGAGTCTTGCAGCCTTTTTGTTTGACTGTTCCTTGTCGTGGGTCTTTCTTGTCATCTCCTAGCACGGGGGATGGGCCTTCGGGTCCACATGGTTGGGTGGAACGTGCTATGCACCCCATTGGGTTCCCAATTGGAATTTATGAAACGTGAAGATTGTACCGATGCAGTTGAGCCAGAGCTTCACTAGAGTTTAGCTGTATAATGTTCACTCAGCTGTTTATCTCTTGTAATTGATGTACTATTCCCCATTATGTGTTGGGAAGCACTATTGTACTTTTGTAAACTGGAAACGATGTAATTTCATAATGATGTATATGTATATTCTGAGTTGATCAATGTAATGCATGGATATTCTTGACTATATCATGTGTTCATATATGGATGTTTATCATTGATGTAATATGATGGATGTATGCACATTGTTCACGTATCTTATATTATGGTTTTATAATATAATCTTATAATGTGGTAATTATAGTTATGGAATGGGTTTACATTTAGTAATGCAGTCACGTGTACCGCAAAGGATGTAGTAGATATTGTATATGTACAATTGCATTACATGTGTTGTATGTTAATGTTCATCTTATATTATGTTTTAATTTTAAAAAAAATTGTGCTATAGTTTGTTAGTTCTAGTTTTCCTTTGAGGTTCGTGCGGTAGGGCGTTACACGGGGAGCACTAGAGGTGTGAGAAGTAAGAAATTGGGTTGCTTGACCGTTTTTAGCGTCATCCTATCGATGCTTGGGAATCAAACAAATAACTTATAGAGGGGGGTATGTGTTGTCCTTTGGCCCTGTTCGCATAAGAACCGAGTTGGGGCTATGACATTGCATATATAGCTTCTTGATGGAAATAATTGCTCTGTGCAGGATATGGATACCAAAACTTGAAGAATATTTAAGACGGGAAAAGTTTCTACATTTGAAGATGATTGCAATGATGTTGAAGAGGGAGAGGATGATGTGGATGAGGTTAGCAATTTATAGATTGGTCATATATTTTAAGCGCATGGGTTTCAACTTAAATCTTGTTTTCACCAACTATATTAGTGAATTTTTAATTAGTCTCTTCTTTTCAAAATCATTTTGAAAAGAAGGGAGACACTAATTAAAAATTGACTAATTAAATTGGTAAAAACAAGATTAAAGTTGAAACCCGTGCGCTTAAAATATATGACCAATATATAAATTGCTAACCTCATCTTCATCATCCTCTCCCTCTTCACCATCATTAGAATCATTTTCAGATGTAGAAATTTTTCCCTTAACTATTCTTTGAGTTTTGGTATCCGAACCTTGCACAGACCAATTATTTCCATCAGGAACCTATGACATTGCATTGTTATATATACATACATGTATATGAATAATTTCATGTATATATATATATGTATGTATACATGTACATGCGTATACATATATAAATATATTTATGTATTTATGCATGCATATGTATGTTTATATAAGTATATACGTATGTATATGTATGCATATGTATGCATATATACATACATACATACATGTATTTATATATGTATATGTATATATGTATGTACATATGTATAAGTATGTATATCTATGTATATATGTATATGTTTGTATGTATATATATATATACATATAAATGTTGCATATGTTTGTATGTATATATATATATACATATAAATGTTGCATATGTTTTTATACATTCATATATATATGTATACACATACATATGTATGTGTATATATGTATGTATATATGGATATTTATGTATATATAGTTATAGTTATATATATATATATATATATGTATGTATGTATGTATGTATATATGTACATATTTGGATTGGATGAATAGCAATTAGGTGTCATGGGTGAGAACTTGTTTGCTTCTAAAGTGTGACTCATGTAGTTGCATGATGAAGATCGAGTGCCATATCTATTCGCATAACAACATAGTCACATTAGAGAGCCACACAGGCAGGGGAGCTTTCAAATGAACCACCACCCTATATAAGCTATTTGTTTGATTCCAAGGCATTGATATGCCGAGGTTGAAATTGGGAAAACACCCCAAGTTGTGACTTTTCTCCCAAGCAGTCGAAAAGTTAGACGAAGGATCCCATTGAATCCCCAACTAGCACATGATATAGACAAGTTTGTAGTGGGTACCATTGCTGCTCGTGTTCTCAAGATGTGTCCAATATCGAGACCGTTCTTGGATGGCTAGAGAGCCCACACATAGCAATCAAGTGTCTTGGTTTGTCGAAATTCGGTTCGTCCAAGTGACCCAATTGTGAGATGAGGGCTCTTGATGAATCCCTTATTAGGGTCGGACATGGACAAGTTGGGAGTGGCTATCAACATCGATCGCTTTATCGAGGTGCATCCTATATTGAGATTGTTTCGAGAAAACATCATATACATAAATATTTTGATGTAGGAGTATCCAGGGTGTAAGAGTAGTCTTTTATCAACTAAAAAAATATTTTTTCTTTTTGATAAGGGCTAATTTTGGGAAGACGCTATTTTTAATGAGGTTGTATTTATGTATAGTTGAAAAAGAAATCTTACACACCTCCAAAACAGTGAATTGGAGCATATGATGAATAAATCACTTCAATATCATTTGTTGTTTGTGAGATATTAAAATTTCAATTTCCAAAAATCTTGTTAAAATATTCGAAGTTAAATTTGAGGTTCTTAGAAGCCTTAGAATGGGTCAAGAAGTGTAGATCTTAAAGATTTGGGGAAAACACGTAAATCTCTTCACAAGCTTTCCAACAATATATTACAATTGAAAATCCAATGCTTAGATCGAAAGATACGAGCTCGAGAAGTTGTAAACATATTAAAATAATATAAAATCTTCTCGAGCAAGAAAATGGATGGTGGGATTTCAGGAGCAGAAATAGGGTTACACCTTCCAGAATATTTGAAGATAGTTACACTTGTTGGATAAAGATGGAGAATAGGGGTTACTGAAGGAAACTCAAGTAGTGCAGATTGTGGTTTCTCGCTTGCGGATTTCTGTAATGAGAAGGCCCATGTGGCTGTAGCATGTTTTTTTTTGAGTATTGTAATTTCACTTCATCAAGATAATAGAAAACAAGTAGTTCCTTTTGCATTCTCAGTTTAATTTCTCTTTCTTAGTTGTGTGTGGCTTTGTAAGGGGAGTACTATAGTGCCCCTCCATTCTCACCATGTATGTGCATGTAGTGTCCCTCTAGTGATTCTATATGTTTCAGTTTGTTTTTGACTGGTTGCTAGTCGTTTAGTTGCGTTGGATGCTACAATACAATACTTCTGTATATCTTTGATGTTATGCTAGTTGTTATATTATGCAGATGATACATTTGACATTAAGATCATCAGGTTATGTTTTTATGATAACATTATGATGGATATGTGCATATTATGGTTTATGTTGCTTTTGACTATTAATGATATTATCATGATGTATTTAATGTTTATGTTATAATTCTTGCTAGTCCTGGTGAAGAAGACAGTGTAGCTTTACTCACTCGTGAGTACCCTGTTATGCTACGACTCTCTTCACGGTGTTTTTTTCGATATATGTGTTGAGATGATTGACAATGCAGTTTGATGCAACTTGCAGCTATATGCATCGACTCCACCTGCTTCGTCAGGTCTGAGCGTGCCACGACCCAATGGAATTGTTGATGGGAGATAGTCTAGTCCTCTGTGATGAGCCATTGTTTTGGAAAGAACAAGCATCGTTTGTTACCCGCTTGTCTTGTTTACGTCCGTCCTGTCATGTATTTGTTGTTCTGTTATGTCATTCTATGTCCATCTTGATTGGTATTGATTTGCTTAAAGTAATTAAATGATTTAATTAGTGTACATTGAATATATCAATGATTATTGCATTATTAGATTTAAGGTTATGTTTGATTACATTTCATTTAAAAGATTATTTTAAATGTTAGAAAAATTAACTCTATTAAAGATTATTAAATATAATATTTTGGAAGGATAATTATGTGTAATTGCTTTGTATATGCAACGTAGATGTTTTCGAAATTGATAAGTGTTATCAAGTAGTTGTGAATGAAATTTGTAAAATATCTATGAATTGAACTCGATGTTAGGAAAGTTGAAACTCATTGACTAATGGCATGCAATCTATCAGTTAAAAGATGAGAATTGCATTTTAATTATAAATCAATGATTTAAGGAAGATTATGCAATTTTTGCACATGACAATTTGTTTTGGCTGAAGGTTTTTTTCGCGGCAATACTTTTTTGGGGAGAAGCTTTCTCGTTTATCTCTGAGTGTTTTGATTGAAAAATTCTGAAGATTGTGAATTCTGAGGCTTGATCGTGTTGGAAAGGATGCAGATGCTGATAACCTGCGATTGGCTTCACTCTCTGTCGTAATTTGGAAAAGTGCTCCAGGTTTTCTTCAATGTATTTGTTTCATTTTCTGAATTTGATATTTGTAAATGGTTTTCAAAGTATTGGATTTTCTTGGTGAACCCGTTTGCTGAATTACCTGCACAACATCAGAAGAATGAATTCGTGATTGCCAAATTGAATGAATTTATTGAAATAATTTATAGAGAAAATGAAGCTTGTGTGAACCTAGCTATCAATCCTTGAATCTTCTGAAAGATTGCTTTAAATCGTTGCCGACCTGTATATCGTGGATGCATGCATTGATTATTCATTGATCTTTTCGGTTGCTTCAATATAATCGATATTTTATGATATTCGAGAGCCCAATCTGCATCTTGACTCTAAATCGTTCGGTTACTAGTTCTGCTCCTCCGTTGTTGTTTCCGCTATAATCCATAGTGTTGACTTTCTTGTTTTTATCTATATGCTTTGCATGTGGCACGGTTAGTTTCTGGAGAACTCTTTCTTACTTTTCTTTGCAAATTATGTAGATACTGATAGCGTTGCTCATCTCTGACTATCTCTAAAATTATCAGATTGTGGGCTGTTGTAATCATGCTCGAACTTCCTATATTTATCTTTATTACGGGCTCTGTATGTCAATCATGTTTATTTAATTAATCATCGAGAAATTTGTGGATTGAAACATTGAGTCCCTGCATGTAATATTAGGAAATTCTAAACTCTTTGTTGGCCGCCGTATTAAATGTGTCTGTACAATGTTACTTAATTAACATTGCTAACCTTGGCACACGTAGCAATGGGAATCAGATCTAGTGCCTTTTCTTCTTGTGCGTAATGGTTATCTATGCCTTGGGTTAATAATAATATCCTTCACTCATGTTGTCTACTCTCCTTGCGCATGCAAGCATGAAAGTTGGAGCTGTCGTTGTTTTGGTATGATATTCTATTGATCACCATCTGTATTTAAAACTCAAGATTTCTTTATCTGTCTATTTACCTCACTAAGTCGATGGCCAGCATACTTTCCTTTAAGCTCATTATTCTATGATTACACTCGTCTCCTAACCTTTGACTGTGCAACAATCTTTGTGCTAATTATTCTCTCGTTGAATTCAATATGCCTACATGTGAACCGACGCTGTCTTTCAGATCTTAGGATGATTAGGAAATATCCAATCTATCTTGAAACTACGTTGATTTGCCATATTCAGCTTACCCCTGATTGATGGTTGAAGCGAACTGGTAGTGGACCCACTTTTCGTCCTCATGTATTGTATAAGATTCGCCCTTTTCTTGATTACATTGTTCATAAGTCTATGAGAGATCTTTTTTGTCTTTGATCGAAAACTAATGATAGCAAGTGTCAAATGGTTTTACCTCTCCTTAGGCATGCGTTAGATTTGCATGCATGGTCTGCGAAAGTACTGGTTATTTACCAATATATTTCTGGTATTGCATGTTTTGTTTGGTGATACTAGCATTGCTTTCTCCTCTTTTTCCCTCCGTCTTAGATCTAGCAAGCTTGGTATCATCGCCTTCGCTATTTCACTATATTGTTCGATATTTATCTGATCTTTAATTTCCGCATTCGTGTGTTTGTAAGCTGCTTGCCGTGAATTCTTATCATTATGATCAGCGTATAATCATTCTTCGATCTTCTATTATAAGGTGTCGCTTAACTGTTGAGTGTTGCTCGCTCTGCCTTTTCAGACTAATTCATTGCTGTTGATGCATTTGTGGGATTTTATCATTTGTATCACATGGTAGATGCGCCTTGTACCCTCAGATCTAAAGAGAGTTCCTTAATATTATTCCCTTTAGTAATTACCAGTGTTGGCTCATAAGAATTCCCTCCATCTTGTTGGCTCATAACAGTCTTTGTAAGGGTTGGACTTTTATTGAGTATAATTCTCCATGATAATTACGATCGACTGTATTTAGTCATTTAATTGACCCTTAAGCATTACTTAAAATCTCTCTTTGACTTTCATCATCTAGTTTTCGAATGGACTGTGTGTCTAATCTTCTCTTATGCTTAAATTCGGTGGCATACCATTATCTGACTGCTGAGGACGTTGGTTAAGTTAGAGATTCTAACTGTCAATTCCGAGTTTAAATTATGCATGGTATTGGTAGACCGTTGCTTAGTCTTACTTCTGTTCTTGTATACCCTTGGCCACGCAACCCGTTCTTTCAACAATTATCCATTCTGTTGTCATACCACATTCCACGTATCATCTTCTATATATATCAAGTTAATCGATTGTTAATCAATACGACACTGCAGTATCTTTCAATTGTTTTGTCGGATCTGAAGTAGCACTGCGACCAGTGTTGTTAGATCTATATTTATTAATTGTCCAGTAATGCATGTAGTGGGTGTTCTTGTCTTCTAGCCGTTAGTTAAGTTTAGGTTAGGTTCAACCATTTGTATGAACTTGTTTTTGGTATTTATAATATGTTCTTTCATTATATAAATTGCTGCGTTCCTTATATGGACAATAGGAGATATTGTATTTGTATTTGTGTTATCTTATAATGTAAAATTGTGAAATTCGATTAGTGGAGGTAAAGTGATGTCTCCTTTATTTGGATATGACGATTTACCCTTTAAGGATGAATGGTATAAATGATGCCAATAAAATTGTATTCATTATAATTGTAATTATAATTATAAGTTGTGTTCCTTAAAATTAAAGAACAAAGTAATATATTAATATGATTAGTATCTAGCAATCTAGTAATGATTATGTTTTGGTATTCCTTATCCATAAGCAATTATGGTTGTTTGTGTATACTCGGGATGTTGATAACCTTTGTGTTTTAGTGGATTGATTCTTATGAATATGAAGGTTAGGGCTTCTAAATATTTATGTTTTTGTTGGATTGCGATATCTCTATATTTATACATAGATGATAATGAATGTATGTAAGTATTGAGCTTAAACGAAAACTATGAGTTAGAATTTGAGAAATGTAATTTATTATAATAATTATTGGATACGTGGAGGAAAATTTGAAGAACTTAGTAAATGATAGTGTGGAAAAATAAATAGGGGAAATTATTTATTACTTGTTGATAAAGGGAGGAGAACACCTTGTTTATATGGATCGATTAGTAACCTAATTTGAGTAATGTTGTATACTCACTCTTGTATTTTATACTTTTTGGTTGGATTGTTTGTGCGAAACAAGGGAATAGTTGTTAATGCAAGTAAAAGTGGATTTTGGTTCATGTTTTGTTATCTTGTTTATTGAACATTAGAGTCTTCCAGAGGCTAGGAAAGAAGATTTGAATTGTAAAGTTTTATATGATCCTACCTTATTGTTCTATGGCCCAATGATTTGTCTTGGGAATTAGCCTTGCACGATAGTTTTTACCTTGGGTGGTATGTAGACAATTAGTCAGATTATGTCATGTTTGAGTTATGTTTTTACATGGATTTATTTGACGTACATGTAATGGCTTTCCTTGGTATTTGATTTGGAGTTATGCAATAAGGGAGAGTGGCTTTCGATAGGGGCCGAAACCCTTAAGTGGAACCTGGGTAACCTATCAAGAGTTTGTAATCCAAAGAAAATTTTAAATAATGTACTGGGGATTGGGTGGTCTTAGTAACTAATACAAATAATTTGTTGCCTCACCTATTGCCTTAATGCTTGTATAGATTAAGGGTAGGTTGAGAAGGCCTGGAATGGTTTAGTCGATTACTTTTTCTACTCGAAAAGTAATTCGACTCCACATATGTATGTTTAGGAGCCGAGAATCGATAGAGATTGCCAAGGTAACTTAGGATGAGGGTCGGTAATCTAGAAAGGTTCACCAAGGTAATCTAGAACATTGTATGTGATGACACTCGTCCTAATACATTTGGTCTCATGTATTGAGTCTCTGATTGTTGAGATTGTGCCTCTGGAAGCTTGGTCTGTTATCTTGTGACTTTGATATGTCGTTATGTCGTGATGTGGTTGTCAGCCTTGTGATGTACGTACTGTCTTTTTTGATGTTTGTTTGACTTGAGGGCCTACTTCTATCTCCTAGCATGGGGGGTGGGCTTTCGAGCACCACATGGTTGGGAGGAATGTGCTCTATCCTCCATTGGGTCCCCTTGCAGGTGATGAAGTTCAAGAGGAGATTGTTCTTGATAGGTTCTTGGAGTCACTTCGTTCATGGAGTTGGACGTTGAGCGTGCTCGTGGGCGAGTTCGACAGTGTACTTATTTTTCATTTTTATCATGTATACTCATGATGATTACTTGAGATATTATTGTATTATGATACTGGTTGTATCGAGATTTGTTATAATCTCTTTTGTGGTATCTCAAAACTTGTAATCCATCTCTTTATAATAATATAATTGCGCTATGATACATTCTTATGTTTCTTGTCTATGGATCATGATGAGTTATTCTTTTATGATTGATTTAGTAGCGTCGTTGTGGAACCCTAAGATCTCTTGTATTTATGTTGCTTGTCACATGTTGTATTTGAATGTTTTAAATTTTTGTTTGTTTGGATCTTTTAATGTTTTTCGTGTTGTTCATTGGGTTCCATGGCAGGGCGTTATAGTGCAGGTAGTTGGCTTTGGAACTCGGAGGTGAAGGTAAAAGTAACAGTGATATTTAAGGGTATGTACTAATTATGTTAAGTAGTTGATTTGTTTTATGATACAACATATGATATAGATGCATTGTTATGATCAGTATGTGATTATTTTACCATGAACATTATGTGATTATCGTTCTGATTGCTATGTAGTTGATTGTTTATGAGATGGTTGGATTAATTGGTGTTGTTTTTACTATCGTTTGTGTGGTGAAGGGGACAGTGTCGCATTACTCACTTGTGAGTACCCGCTATGCTGCAATTCCCATTTAACCGTGTGTTTGATTGTATGATTATGTATATGTGTGACCATTTTGTGTGTTGTAGGTTGTACGTACTAGGCATCGACTCCACCTGAATTAGCAGGTTTGAGCGTGCCTTAAACCCAATGGAACAGTGGTTCGGAGGTAATATTTTGCCCCCTACCCTAGTTAGTATCCAGTCCATCACTTTGTCAGTGTTGTTTGTTATTTGCGGTCAGTTGGTCTTGTTGTTTTGACTTTGGTTATGTTTAAGTAATTGTTGATTGGTATTTAGTTTAATTTAAATTTATTTTATAAATGTTGTTTTTGATTAAATATATGTATTAAAAAATTAAAGTTTATAACAAATTTAAAAGTGAAGTCCAATGCTAAAATAAAATAAATATTAGAATGGAATGTTGCAATTAAGAAACAATAAAAATAATTAAAAAGATAGAAAAATATTTCGTGGATCACATGCATAGTTTTGAACTGATTGTCGATAAATGAATTGATTGTATTATTGGAGGTTTTTGAGTTTGATTAGATTTTGTTTTCGAAAATAAAATAGTTTTCCTTTTGGGTAAATAGGGATCTTTTTGAGAGATTTTGATGATTATTGATTTTTGTGTTTGGGAAGAGAAGGGTTCTGTCGGCAAGATAATTTCTTATGCTGTGTATATTTGTGGGGAATTGGGGGAAATTAATTTTGTAGTTTTTGTTACTTCGGATTTACTTGGATTTTCGTTTCAAAATGTTTTATTTTCGTCCTCTTTCCGGTTGGTATTGGTTAAGGATTCAAATCAGATAAGCATTATTATTGCACTGGGCATTTGCAAGGATCGTAGTGGGGTTTTCTTCCTCAAAGATTTGGCTTTCAAATATATTATCATCCTTGCCAATGAACTCAGGAAATTATTTTTGTTTAGGTATTTATTTATTCTTTCTTGGAAGATTCAATACCTTTTTTTTAAGTCTTCGTTATATATATGTTTCATCTAGAGATAGAATGTTGCAGTAATTCGAGTATTCTTATATAGTAATAAATGTTGTTATATGGTATCCATTGTAAATGATAGTCCTTTAAATGTTAATTTGTCTAAGCCATAAGTAGGGCTGAAATCTGTTTAAGCTTTCTCTTTAAATCTATTTAAGATTTTAGAGGGTTGTCATTTGTCAATTCCATAGAAACATGAGTTGTTTGGCTTTGTTTATATAGAAGAGTTTGCTAAATTAGGATTGTGACTTCATGATTCTTGTGTATTATTCGTTTTGTCTTCTGTGAAATCAATATTGTTTGAGTGCTTCTACTTTCATTAGTAGTCTCTAAATCAGTTACATAATTTTTGTCAACTCAACAATCTATATCCTTAGCTGTGCCTGTGTGGGAATCGACCTCTGTATGGTGTGTTTTATTTGCTTGAGTGTTGCATTCAATAATGAGTGATTTAAATCAGAGCGATGGCATTGGCTTACACTATGCATTTGCTTGAAAGTCTCTTAGACTTGCCAATTGCATTTGCTTGAAATAGTGCTTCGTTAATTCAAAGATTTTAAGAGCTTCCTTGCAAGAACCATTTTGTGTGCTTCATTTTTACTGCCTAATGCCTTTGCTATGTGTGTGCATTAATGTGATTTTTGTTTATACTTGAGTTACAACTCTAGTTAGATTAACATGTTGGTAAATTTAAAAGTTAAGTTAAAACTAGGTTGTATTGGGTTTTGAATGGGATCAAGGTACTATGTGTATTACTCTTTCTTAGTTGAGTCAAGAGCAATATGGTGAGGGAGACTTGCTATGATATAATGGTTGTTTTGAATGTGTAATTTTGTGTGGGGATTTAGTGCCAACCCTTAGTAACTTCCAGGAGGAAGTTTAAATTAAGGGGAGGGGGATGTAAGGCCACCCAACAATTTAGCCACTCAATCAATTGTTTATGGTGCAAACTAATGATCTTTTAGTAGTCAATGACAATGTACCCTAGATGAAATTTTGGTTAAGTTGATTTAGTTGTTTTGTGAGTGTTAAGAGTATAAGTTTGTGTTGCTTGGGCTATGTCACATAGGTATGTGAACTAATTGTGATTTATAAGTTTGTAGTAGTTTGAACTAATCTGTGAGATATTTTGTATTGTTGCTAATTTTATTTTATATAGTAGTGATGTGTGGGACCATCATATAATGTGATTTAAGAAATTAGTAAAATACAATAAGGTGAAGATGATTGTCATTACACTATCAAAGCATGATAGAAATTGAGACAAAATTATACTAAATGGTTAATATAATTTGGATCTGAGTTCAAAATTACTATTATAAAACTACTATTCCTGGATAAACTAGCAAGTCGATAAATGATAATACCTTGAAATTGACTTTATTATGGTTAGATCCATGTATAGATAATTATATATGTAATGGTGAATTATATCACTATATTAGGACTTATATAGAAACTTCTGGCTATCTACACCCTTAACAAATCATTGTGTAACATTATTGTGCATGAAATTATGTGGTCAATTGATCAAAATATATGTTAGGGACTAAGATGAACATTTATTTATCATCATCCTTCATCTTCCATGTGGACTCATGGTTTGAGATATGAGTTAAATACTTGGAATTAAATTCAAGTCATTATTTACCAATATTTTTTTAATTATTCAAAATTTAGGAAATTGAATGCTAGCATCTCATAATACATAATGCATTATGCAATCATATCTAAGATTAAAGAATAAATTCTTGGGCAGAATTGGTTGTCAACATGGGTGGTTTTAGTTCTCGTAGCCCCACCTATATGTTGCATGTAAATCACGCATATCCAAGCTATGTCCTTAAGCTATCCCATTAAAACACTTAATATGCAATGGGAGGTCTATTCATTATGGTAAGCGGGTGGCTACATAATTAATTCCCATCTCCCCCTGATGCTTGTTTGCAGTTCATTGAACCTGCACCATTTATGAGGTATGGGGATAATGCCAATATCACCAGCAGAAAAATCTGAGTTGTTGAGCTTATCTGGTAGTAGTGGGTGTGACATAAGGAGGTAATTAAGAGAGTTAGGTGACTTTATTTATACAATTATATAAAAAATCAAATTAAGAGTGTCTAATTACTTCAACTTTTTGAAATGAATCAGATTATTACGTCCAGGCAACAGGTAGTTTATGAAGTTTTTTTTTGTCAGGTAGATAATGCATCCTTAGGACATAGTCTTATGGAGGTCCATCATTAGCACACAGATCCTCAAAATGAAAATGGTATGGATTCAATCAGAAAGGAGGGGAAGGCAACGTAGAGGCCAAGGGACATTGGATTTTGGGGGAAAGAGTTGTAAACCCAGGAGAATATCCATGGCAGGGGATGGTGTGGTCAACATGGGTTGTATTCTTTGTGCCATCAATAATTAATTGTTTGATTCCAACACCTATTAGGAGATGGGAAATAAATTAGGGGATTAGACTCATCAGTACGGGGAAAAGATTTCACAATGGTCTGGAAGAGAGGGGGTTGGGTAAAAAGTTTGTAGAATGTGGCATTGCACCTATCGAGTGCATTTAATTTGAAAGTTTCAAAATCCTTTTCAACAATCCATTTTTGGGCATACCCCTGCAACGATGGCATTTCATGACATTATTTGAGGGATTTTGTCAAACAGTTCATGTGCCTTGTCTATGATTTCATATTTTGAATTCATGGCTACCGGGGCCCTTGCAGCTGCAGTATCTGACAAATCCCCTTCATTTAACCTTTGGTGGATACCCATACTCCATTTCCAAGCTCCCATTTTGGTACACGTAGAGTGTATGCTGGGGAAGAAGCATGACTCAAAATGTGCAAAATCTTGAGGTAAGTCACTGCCTTTGTTTCAGTGAATTTGTTGCATTTTTTTTTGTGAAATCAATACGTGCATCCAAACATTTATTCAAAACAATGTCAGAATAGCTGAAATAAAAATGAATCCATTATATGTAACTTACTTCATATATCTCGTCAATATTAGTCGTGAATTTCCTTTAGGATTTTTTTTAAAACAAAGAAACAAGCATTTCCCCTAAGTTTCTGTGTGTAATATTATTGTAATACCTAGCATTAGATCCTTATTTGTTTCTTCACATGGAGATTCTGAATTGTAAAATGAGATTTATTTTGATTTGGTAATTTAAATGTGGTTGTCTATTATGCTTTCCCTGCTCTTGAGATTACTTTTGTAACGATTTTCTTGACAACATTAGTTAGCATGGAATGTATAGCTGCTTCTGCTAAAGCGGTAAAAGCAATGGTTGCCAGTGCTATTTCCACCTAGAGTGACCAGTAGAGAGCGAACCATTCATATGTTAAACTTAATACGTCCTCCTTTGCAAATCATACGTATTATATACTAACTAGTTCTTCACAGTTTTATGTCATTATATACTGGTTCTTGTTAAGGAAAGTAAGGTATATGTTTGGGTGAAGAGGTTTTCTGCATTGGTTTGTTCCTTCCATACGCTAGTTAAAATTGATATTGGGTTCTCTTTGCGGCTTCCTGTATACACCCACCATTACAAATGCCTAAAATGCTCAAAACTGCTTTTATGCTATTTTATATTCATTTCATTCCTTATTGTACATACTCTGAGTTGTATTTAGATAGCTATCTACACCAGTAATAGTTAGAATAGAAGATCAGTGTGGACCCAGTATAACATAAATCTTTCCAGTCTGGGAACTTAGGGCCTTTGCCTTTAAAAGAGGTTTTCAGTGTTAAGAAGAAAATCATCATTACAGTTATACACATATTTTAATGCTAAATAGAAAAATCTTGTTTTGTCGATTCTATTGTTAAAAGTAAGACTAAGAAATACATTTAAATAATATTCATTACGAATAAATCTTTGGGGGCGATGCAAATTAAATAGCCTTCGAATAGTTTCTTGAAAATATCTCCAAGCATTGCGGTGGTGTTCCCATTTCACCTCTTATATACGTGATGTCCTCTCCATAAATTTCATCACATTATATCACTTATATTACCTTTCATGAACTTGCATAATTTTTATATACCTAAAATCAAGGCATGCCATACGTTAGTAAATGAGGAGGCCTCCATGATCCTAGATAAATGAGTTCTAAAGTGAGTGGGATTCTAAAATACATTTATATTAGTGATAAAAAAGAAGAGGAGAATACATCCCCGTACTTTAAAAAATAAATTATAATAACTTTAAAAGAGAAGAGAAGAGCTTATTAAAAGTTATAATAAATTAAAAAGAAAAGAGAAGACCTTATTAAGGATAGAAATGATAGGATTCTCTTTCATTTAAAGGATAATAATATCAAGTATATAAAAGAGTTGATATATATATTTATTTGTATTTGTTATTTTTTAATTTTTATTGTTTTTAAAAGAAATCTATATTTTTTGTTATATATATATATTATCTCATTACGGACAAGTAAATAATTGAAGGTAAATAAATAAATAAGGAAATTAATAAGCAAATAAATTCAACTACTCTATTCACTATCCAATGAAAATTGCAAGACAAAATGTTAAATGTGGTTTTCAACAATACCTTATCAAAGTGGGTTTAAAATAAAAGAAGTAGGGTTATTAAGGTAAATAAGGATCATCAATCAATCTTGAGGTCTTCTATTAATTTAGTTAGTATGGTTGTCATTTATTTATTTCCCTAACTAGTTCGTGTGAATATGAGGTCATTATCATTGGATTGAAAAAGAAAAGGGTAAATTATAAGAAAAATGCAATACAATTGCTCGTCCATCTTGAATCCATCCATAGATATTTTGAAAAAATCTTTTTTGTGTTTACCATATAAGAATAATAAACACTCTAAATCCTTATTATGACAAAAAAAAACACTAACCATAGAGAGGGTCGTAACCTTAATTTGTTTTTACCTAAAGTAAAGTTTCTTTGTAATCATCTTTTATAACTGGTATTATAATTAAATGATTTTCACTCTTGATCATATAAAGCAAATGTTAAATTAAGCAGGTATTGTTATAAAACAATAAAGAGACATTCTTTCCATAATTTGGAAACCGAAGTATGAAATCATAATACCATAATAATATCTTACAAACTTTAAAAGATACATAAGTTCCAAGTAAAATTATCTTGGAAATTTTATTTGGATAGTTATAGTTATAGATATGTAACTTGTGGAATTGTTTTCTTAGATGATAAGATTACTAGTTACAAGTATTGCTATAAAGATTATAAATTATTTTGGTTCATATCATTTGGTAGGTATTATCTTTTAATATGCATAACATGATTAGTCAATAGAATTTTCTTATATCAATAACTTTGCATGATGATATCCTAGCTATAGGGAATTTTAGCTATTGTTTGATAACTTAAACATTAAAGTGTTCATTAAGGAGGGAAGTGAAATATTTACAACTCTAGTCAATTTATGGTTATATATTGTTTATTTGTCAAAATTGTTGTGAGAGTTTATAATATCATGTAAATGCTTACTTGTCTTGAGCTATTAAAATTGGATTATATGATGTAATTTTATTTTACTACCTTGTTCTAACTTATTAATGCAAAGGAATATGTATTAAGGGTATGCTTTGACCATTTTATAATCTACTTTGGAATGTGTGGACATTACTCATTTAATTATTGTCCCTCAACTAGTATGATTTAATGATTTATGTAAACTTTATATATATCCTAGGGAGTGAACATAAACATTTGTGTTCTTGGAAACCTAGTCTCCTAAAGGTAAAATTCCTAGGAGTTGGGTATTCGTTACTCAATGGGGATAACTCCAAAAAAAAGAGGCAAGAGGAGCAAACTAGGTTGTGAGTGGGATATTTTTTTTATAACTTTATGATATTGACCTTGGGGTGTGTTGTCTAGTACACCCTTACCCAAGTCTTCGATCCTCGACTTCACCTAAGTGGGTGGCAGCCCCTTGTGAAACTGTCTAGGGTAATGGACCCTAGAAAGTGTTGCGTACCCACTCTTGTAGTGTGTAACTTGTATGAGACTCATGATGCTTGGAGTAGAGGATTAAGTTAGCATATATCAGTGTTGTGTTATGATTGTGATTAAGTCAGAGTCAGATTTTGAAACCTTGTGGATAAACCTTGCATGGGTGAGTCAATGAGTTGGAGCAACTCAAGTTGTGAACTACGGTTCCTTTGCGAAGTATATACGTAGGTAAGGCCGTCAGAGACGAGCCCCTGAGGAATTAGGTCTAGCCCTTAGGTTTGTTCTGTCAGTATTACTTGAAGTTACTATTGATATATATATTTTATTTGTATATCTTGTGACTTGAATTAAGTTTGTGGTTGAAATTTGGAAATTGTGTTTTGCCTTTCACTGTATTTGAGTGTTAGGTTTTGAGCATTACAATTTGCTTGAAAGTTAGTTAAGCCTTCTTGAAGTTGCATGAATTTTCCTCTCACAATTAGTGCCACTTAATGGTTTTAAACCTTGGATTTATTGCCAAGTAAAAAAATTGCCTTATGATTTTAATCTAACATGCCACTATGGTCATCGGTGAGCATTTAAAATGAATCTAAAGTTGCCACTTTAGTGGCTTTAAAGTAGTTTATAGTAGCGCCTAAATTGGCTTGTAACCTGGGCGCCACTTTTCACATTTAAGACATGCAAAGATTTAACCTTAAAATCTTTAGCAATAGGTTCTTCTAACTCCTCATATGCGATGATTTTAAAGTGGCCAATTCATGCATTTAAGACAATTAAAATGCAATTAAATAAATATGGGTAGTATTCGTTACATATAGATTACTTTGGCATTCAATATTGGCATTTAGACTTACACTTGTTTTTAACTAATCCATTTGATGCTGATATCTCATACTTGGTGTTGACTCATTTTATATTATGTTAAAATTTGATAAATATGCATTTAGTTGGTATTCAATATATATATATATATATGTTTATTTATGCATTTATATATGGGTTGCCATGTTTAGTTTGAAAGATTGTATTGAAAATTGCATTCTAATATATATATATATATATTAAAAGAAATAATTTTGCCATTTAATTTATTGATCATGTTGATAAGTAAATTGGGTAACTGAGTAGGTTGAATTGATTCATTTATAGTATTAAAGGATATGTTCAGATAAATGAATAAAAGTGTAGATGTAATATTGTAGGTATTTAAAATTGCAAAGAAATAGAACCAGAAGTAGAAATATTTTACATGTTTTATTATTATTTAAGTTACTTAGCCATGTGAAAATTAGTTTAAAATTTAATTCTTATAGGGAAAGGAATATTTCTTCCTTCATAAATAATTGATAATGTTAGATAAATAAATTGGGAGTTCAATTGGGAGATTGATTTATTTATGATTAGTTAAATTGAAGGATTAGATTGTCTTTTGCTAAATAATAAATGCCGATTATTTTCACAATTATTTAATAGTTGAGTTGTAACTTCACTTTGTAATTAGCTATTTAGCATAATGGTTAGATGTATGGAGAGTAGGTAATGTGAAAATTATGTCTTTCATGTATGTATTGTTGTTGATTATTTGTATAATAGTTTGTTTGATTTGTGGCATTGGGGTGATTTTCTTCATCGTTTAAAAAGGGGAGTCATTTGTGCATTGTGGTGAAGTTGGCTTCTAGGGGCTTAGGAGGGAGTATTGTTGTATGTGTGGTTCTTTTGATGGTTTCACTTTGCAAGTGGTTTGGCAACAATTTGCGTTGCGTGCAAGATGGTTGATTCCTTGTATTGTGTAATGACTTATGATTATGTTATGTGTTGCACTGTATATGGATTCTTATGATTATGTGTGCAAGATGAGAAATGCCTTGCACTATGTATAGATTTATGTGGGTTATGTTATGTCTGCAAGATGATAAATACCTTGTTTGTTTGTAGGGTTTACTAGTTGCAAGTAGGGGGAGTGGCTCTCAATGGGGGCCATAACCCAAAGTGGTGACTAGGGTAACCCATTGGAGAGTTCTTTAATCTTGTGATAATATTAGAAATAAGATTAGGGGGAATGGTTAGATATCACATTAATCAAAATAATGGTATGCCTCACTCATGGCTCAAGTGCTCGTTTATGTTTGAAATGAGATGGAAAGGCCTCAAATGGCATGATCAACTACCTTGTCCTCATGAAAAGTACATTGATTCTGCATGAGTTTGTATGGGGGTTGGAGATCGAGAGAGGTCAACAGGGTAATCTAGAATGGGGGCCTAGGACTAAGAAGACCTGCACGGGTAACCCATATCAAGCTATGTGATGAAACTCCTCCCTATTGCAGTCTACCATTCCCTTGATGTACTTTCCCTTTTTTTTTATGTGTGCCTTTGGAAGTGAAACCAGTGTTGTAAGTGATATTGTGTTGTGAGTTGAGTTATGTTGAAGCCATGTTTAGTCTTGTTTATGTTACCCTTTGTCTTCTTGACTGTTTGTTCGTAGTGAGACCTTATGTTATCTTCTAACATGGGGAGTGAACCTTATGTTATCTTCTAACATGGGGAGTGAACCTTAGGGTTCCACATGGTCGAGAGGTTAGTGTTTTTACCTTGATTGGGTTTCCTTTGTCGCTTGTTCGAGTGTGTGGAGATTGTACCTTGTGTAGCAATTCTAGTTCATGATCTAATTCGAGAAGACAGTCCTTAATGCACATGTATTGGACTTGTATATTTGTTGTATTGTTATTGTATTTTGATGTAGTTTTCCCTCATGTACTCAGGGAAGTATTGATGTAACATTTTTAATGAT
This sequence comes from Sequoiadendron giganteum, assembly GCA_007115665.2. Lineage (NCBI taxonomy): Eukaryota > Viridiplantae > Streptophyta > Pinopsida > Cupressales > Cupressaceae > Sequoiadendron > Sequoiadendron giganteum. The sequence goes on along the minus strand of CM021110.1, from coordinate 190,320,443 downwards.
GTATCAGACATAATTCTACCCTCATGTAATGTAGATGTATTTATACTGGATAATTACTTATAAATGACCATTCATGTTTATTAAGGGATGACATGTTATGGGAATGTATGTTGCAAAATTATTTAATGTGATGATTTAAAATGAACTCTTGATTGTTAGATAAATCACGATTAATGAAATTGATCCTAGTTCTTGATTATAGTTATATTAGTAGCATAGTCATGGAACCTTAAAGGACTTAGGTTAATTTGTATGTTATGATATGTTATGCAATTCACTGTTATTTTTTTTAATAAATTTTTTCCATTATTGTGTTATAGTCGCGTTGTCCTCTGGGGTTCCGTGATGGGGCGTTACAAGTACCCTTCATCACATATATACATACACATAATACATATGCTTATACATATAAACATATATACATACCTATATATACATATGGAAAAATACTTATCTATATAAACATACATATACATACGTATATACATACCTATATACATACATGTAGATACACATACATACATATATATGTATGTATGTGTATCAACATGTATGCTATATATATATGTACATGTATGTATGTATGCCTATGTATGTTTATATCTATGTTTATATGTATGTATATGTATGCAAATATGTATATATGTGTGTATATGAATTTATATACATGTATATATGTATGCATATGCATGTATATATGTATATGTATATGTATATATGTACATGTAAATGTATGTGTATGTATATGCATGCATGCATATGTATGTATGTGTATGCATATAATTATCTATATATATACATGTATATATATATGCACGTATAAGACAAAATATTAATAGATAAGTATAATACAAAATATGATTATATTAATACAAAATATGATTATATTTATTATTATATATAATAGTATATATAGGTTATATTATTATTATATATTATATTTTGTAATACAAATTATTAAATATAAATATGAAATTGTAATAATTAATAATTAATATATTTTTATATAGAACAAATTAAATTAATATATAAAAAATTTGATAGTTCAATGGATCTTTGGAGAGATTAAGATAAAAAAGAGAAATAGAGGGGGGGACAATTCTATAGAGGGGTATATATTCTAGTTGCATGTGGCTAGATTAAACAATTAATTATAAGTGCTAAAGAATGAAATGAAATAAATTTAGACAAATGTAGATTTTTTCTTTAAAGAAATTAACTATTATCTGATTATGAAATATTTGCATATAGATTTAAAACATAAACCAATGCAAAGAAAAAAGAAAGTTGCCATCAAATCGGCAAATAATATTGCAAATGAAAAAGAAATGTTCCCATCTAGTTGTCAAATCAATATTTATCTGGCTTTAATGTGATAATTGAGATTTTGGAGGCCTTTAGCTGATATTTTAGAGGATTTTACCATTAAACTGAAGTTGGTTCACCATTAAATGGTAGTTGGAGCTTGTTTTCTAACGACTCTCTAGTGGTTTGCAGTCGTGAGACTTGTTTCAGGCTCTAATTTTACATTATATGTAGCCTATCAATGGCTAATAAAGAGAGAAACTCAAGAGATAAAGAAAGAGAGAAAGAGACAAAGTTAGATATATACATAGATAGGGAGAGAGAGGGGGGGAATAGATAAAGAGAGAGCATCAGAGGAAAATAAGAGATGCAAACAAAGAGAGAGAAAAGAGAAACTAACTTTTTATTGGTTGTTACATGTTAAGAATCCAAGGATGGCATCTGTCCTCAGGGAGTTGTGCTCAAGGTATCATGTGATTTGATGAAGGATATGATAATTCAGCCTTAAGACCTCTTCAATGTACCCATTGTAGGTTTAAGGAGACAAACATATGGAGAGAGAAAGAGAGAAAGAGAAAGGAAGAGAAAAGGGAGATAAAGGTAAGATATAGATAGGTGGAGAGAGAAAAAAGAGAAAGAGAGCAAGAGAGGGAGAAAAATGAGATGAAAGAGGAGAAAGAGATGGAGACATATAAAGAGAGAGGAACAAACATAGAAATAGTGATAAATTGAGGGATAGGGAGAAAAAAAGAGAAGAGAGAAACAAAGATAGGGATAGATAAGGAGAGAGAAAGATAAATAGAAAACGAGAGAGAAAGAGGGGGACAAAGAGATATAAGAGACAAATATATAGAGATATAGAGGAATAAAGAGGGACATAGAAAGAGGTAGATATAGTGAGGGAGAGAGAAAAATAGATAAAGGAAAAGAGAAAGAGAGAAGAGGAGATGGACATATAAAGATAAAGTCACAAAGAGATAGGGAGATCAAGATAAATAGAAGGAAGAAAAAAATAAAAATAAATAAATAAATAAATATATATATATATTATGAGAAACATACAGATAAAGAGGGAAACAAATAGATAGAGATAAAGAGATAAAGATGAATAGATAGAGATATAGGGAGGGTGATTGTTATCTCTCCCTATCGCTCTCTATCTCTCTATATCTTCCACTATCTATGTCACTCTCTCTTCCCCTCTATTTATTGTGCTATCTCTCCCTCTTCCCCCTTCTCTCCCTCATCTCTCCTACTTTATGTCTCTATATCCATATCTATTTATCTCCCTCTTTGATGCAGAGCAGGGGTAATCAAACTCAAAACAACCTTAAACAAGTGCCTTTCTTCATCAAAAAGTGGTTTTTCCTTCACAAGCCCTCATTTTTGCTTGTAACCTTTCAAAAAGGCCTTTTGGACATATTTTTTGACTCATACCTGATCTATAGAAAATGAGACCCATTAAGGATACCCATTTGGCCATTCTTACACATCCAAAAATAAGGTAGGGTTGTTTTGTATGGAGGGTCTCAAAAATTGACTGTCCTACTTCTAAGAGGATTTTTTTGGACTGTCTACACACAAATGCAAACAAACTTTCATTAGTAATTCCATCTAAATGGAAAACTATGAAATATCTTCTAAAGGGTTTCTATATACCCTCAAAATAGATTCTTTCACCAATTTTTATAGATTTTTGATGGGGGGAGGAGAAAATATGGAATTTTTTTGTTCGCTGGAAACCCTAGGGAGGATTCAAACCCGTTATTACGAAAAATGCTATAAATTTCTCTAAACTTAATTAAATGTAACCAAACCAAAACCAAATGAAAGCTAAATCAATTATCTTTCCAACCATACCACGTGTAGGTTGTACACATGCCATACAAATTCGTACCACGTGAAAGAACGAAACTGTTACAAAAAAATGCACAAAAAATAAGGGTTTCATTTATCAAAACTTCAAATACACAATGTTTCCTCACCCTTTCATCATCCTAACCTTTTTGTCGACCATACAAGAACTTTTAAAACATTTACAACCATTTTCCAATAGTTCTCAACTAAAATTTTAAATTACAACTGTTCATATTCCACCAATGTGCAATTTGACAACATTGACACTTTTTGCAACTACACACTTCCATTCACCTAATGATCTAGCTTAGATTCCAACACACGTGAAATGGTCTTAGAAGACCTTATTACATGTAAACAACTCAAACAAAACAAAATATCAACTTTTGACCTCTTTGATGCATAAAATGACCTATGGGTGCCCCTGCATCATACTCCCCAAAGGAAAAAGAACTTAAGTCCACTTTAGTGCAGGTCTTCCTTCTCTTCCTAGTCTTCAAATTTTTTTGCAACTTGTCCTTCAATTTATGTTTTGCAGTTTTGACTTTCCTTGGATGTTTCTTCTTCTTCTTCTTGCACCGTCCCTTATTGAGCATTTTCTCAATTTCAAGGTTCCAAAATTCTAGTTCTTGTTCATATGCCTTAGTACCACTGTCTATGTCTGCATCTTCATCATTGGAATACAATATGTCAGCATATTCATCATCTACAAAATCAAAAAATACAACCATTATCTCGGTTGTTTTGGCAACATCTTCGTCCTCATAGTGTGCTACATTTGTATAACTGTAAGACCAACCCTTATGTGTCTAATAACGTTTTGAAATTCCTTAGTATGTGCTTCGTTTCATGCTAAATAAAATAAATACATGGTACAATTTCATAGATGTGTTGGTGTTGGTCATTAGAATGGAGTCATAAAGAGTAATTCTTTTCATTGAACTTACATAGAAAATATGGTTTTTTTGTCAAGGAAATTTTTCATAACCCTCTTACAGATTGATTATTTAGGAAATTATCAATACTTCTACCTTATAGCATGTTAGAATGTTGACGATGCAAATTAATGCTTGAAGTAATACTAGGAAATATGGATGATTTAAACTTGAGAAGATGATTGATGCAAACTATTTAATTATTAGTATGAAATATGAAACTGTGATTATTTAACTAAGATTATGATGATGGGTGGTTCTTTTATAAATGAGTTATTTTCAAGAAACAAGATATAACAAAGTTAGTTGAGTAAAATATGGTTTCTAATGTGGTATTATATTTTAGCTACACAAACTTACTAATGAGCCGAATGGTTGATGAAAGCTAGGTCTTAGAGGTCCCAATAGTTTCATAACAAAAGAAGGTTGTCATCAAGCATGTGAGGAAGCAAGTCAAGGTAATGATATCAGAATAAATGATCAACAAGAAGTAAGTATAAGAGGTAAGTATATGATCTTAATGACGATTATTGTACAAGAAATTTAGGGTCAATGGGGAGAAGGGAGAGACACCAGACACCAAAACCCTATTAAAGCATTTCATTTGTTGATGTTAATGTGATAGTTTATACTGTAAAATATCTTTTAATATTCGAGTTATTGATAATATTGTTATTTGATATTTTCTTGGGGAAAAGTGTGTTATTTGATATTTTCATGGGAAAAATCGTGTTTGATGTCAATGTAATAGTTATATTGTAAATTGTTCTCTAGACTATTGTTAATTTTGTTATTTGATATTTTATGTTTGTTCAAAATGACATATTTTCTAGTGAGTTAAAAAGTGTTTTCAAGTGTTAAATTTTGCTTATAACTATATTTTTGAAAGTCCTAAGTGTGCACCTAAGGGTTAGACATCTGTTTTAGCCCATAAATTACATAAAACATGAGTTTTGAATTTTTTAAATTCACTTTTTTGTTAGTGACGAAAATGGGAGTACGAAAACTCATGTGAACACCATGCCTCTTAAATGAAAAAGAGGACACGGTGGAAGACGAAATGGAAAGAAAGTGTTGCCAAATATTCATTTTTTGGGGGGAATGCTGAGAAGAGAGTGAGAAATAGGGTTTGGAGGAAGAAGATGGAGGTGCAATGGAGAAAATAAATAAGCTTGAGAGATAAGTTGTTTCAACTCCTTTCACATATCTTGTCATGGGTTTGTGTTTGTATTGGTTTTATTAATTATTTAGTTTTTCTGTTGAAAATAGTATGAAAATTTGAGTTGTGTGACTTTGTTTTTGGGGATTATGAGTTTTTAGGATGACAAAAAAATGTGTTGAGTTTGGGGCTGTTGGAAAGTATTTCTTATGGTTTCATGAAACATGTTGAAAAATGTTCTTGCTATTGGTTTTGGATGGTTGTTTGGATCTTGGGTTTTGGGTGCTCTCTCCTTGCTCAAGGGTTGGCTAGAGCCTAGTAATGGCTTGATGATGCCAAGAAGGTTGGGTGGAAAGCTTGTTCTCCTCCATTGACACAATCTTTACTTATTTCATTAAAATGAATGATGGGTTTGAAGGTTTTAACAGGTTGCTATTGATTTGATGTTTTCATGAAATTTTAAGGTTATTGTTGAAAGAAAAAGAAAGTTTCGTGTAATTTTAAGTTGAATAAAGTGTAATTTTCTCTTTTGTTGAGCATGGTACAAAAGAGAAAATGTAAGAGTTTTCTTCTTGTTGTTGGAAAAATGTGTTACAAATATATTACTCTCCAAGCTGCTATATTTTCATGAAGTTTAAAAGAACATTGGTGTAAAATGTTCATACTATTATGCATAGGTAAAAAAAAGAAGTGTAAAAGATTTTGGTTTATTCGATGCAATGAATAGTGGGTTTTGTGTTGGGAGTGAAAAGAAATGGGTGCAATAAATATTCAAGAGTTCACCTTATTTAACTTCTTAATATTTATCTTGTGGGTAGCAAAAGAAATTATTGACCCTTGAGTTTATGGGATGAAACACAAGGAAAAAAATAATTAAATATTATAATCTGCATACATGTATTCCTAGCAGCCATAACCTACATGAACATAAAGGTTCTTATGTGCATACAAAGTGAATCATTCTCTTAAACAAATATATTTTTCTTAGAAGAATTAGAAGAAAAATGCAAACTATAATACATACATGAATAGGGAAATATTAAAATTTAATGCACTAATCTTAAATAAGATTTGAACATTGAGATTCATGCTTGACAATCACACACACCCACACACACACACACACACACACACACACACACACATATATATATATAAAGGGTTTCAATATAATGAGGGTTTCAAAATGTTCAATCACCAAAAGAAAATACTCTCAAACATATATTAATTTTTTTAAGAATGGATATATTATTTTATGCCTGAGATACTCCTTTAAAATACAGAATAGGGATGATATTGATGTATATAAAATTGAATATGCAATATATATATATATATATATAATATTTAAATAAATGAGATAAGATATATACTAAATTTAAAATAACAATGAAGATTATTATTTTTAATAGATATTATACGTTTCAATTATTTGGGAAGAAAAAAATGCATATTTAAAATATATTTTAAAACTTTATTTATAATTGTGTACACATAAAAATGGTTTGGAGCACAATTAATTAAATATTTGATATTTAATTAATAAAATCCTAATTCTTCTACTAATATAAATAAATCGATAAAATTATTTATATAGTTCATCCCTTAATTCTTCTATTTCAAAAATCATTTTCCCTTTTAAATTAATTAAATGCACAAATTAAATAATTTGTCATTTAGTTAATTTCTTTCCTTCATTTAAATTTGAAATTTTAATACAAATTTGTCACATTCCTCCATAATCTCCTAACTACCTCCAACTCATCCTCCACCTTATCACATGTCACACAATTTCATTTATTCTTAATTTTTAAATTTGGAATATTCACTCCAATCTTTCAACCTCCTAACCTCTTTGGGAACACATGGCTCTCTCTTCTAATTGATGCTCTTTGACACTTGGATGATTTTCCCTTCTAGGTGGAGCAACCTCCATGAGTTCCTCTAGCCTCTTTGTGCTCTACCGTTGATCCCCCAGGATCACAATCTGGACCATCCATCCTTGCCACCTCATCTCAGGCTTGGAAAAATCTATTAAAAAAGCTCATCCTACAGCGTTTCAAGAGGCAATTGAGATAAACTTATTCTAGAGAAATTGAGAGCAATTGAGAGTTTTCATTTTCATATTGCATAGTTATCATGACACTTTTACTTTGGATAATTTTAGTATTGCATTAGATTTCATTTTTTTTCATAGTATTACATCAAAATTGCATCATTAATCCTAGTATCATCATACATAACCACACTTTTCTCTTTCATTCAACATTTAAACTTAAAAAAATACAAAAAAATATAGTGATGTAGGCATGTAGTTTGCATTGCACAACATCTTTTCATTTCTTAGGTTGTCATCTTTGTAGATTCATGTGCAACCCTTAACTAAATTTGAGAGCATGAATTCAAAGGTCCTTAGGACTAGAGAACCATGAAATGATTTGGAAGGATAACAATAACAATTTGGTTTTGTTATTTCAATTCCTTTTATGTAAGACATTTCATGGATATGTGTGTTGGGTTTTAAATTGTTATTCCCTTCTCCACTATTTTTCACACATAAATTGGCGTCCACTATGGGGGGCCATAGCCCCATTTTTAATTTATTTTTTTGGTGAGTTTTTCCTCGCATGTTCCATCAAAAACCTCAAAATAGCGCATTCGATTTTTTCTCTAGCGCATTTGGAAGATTTTTCGACGCATTGAGTCACTATTTCGGCGCACCCGATCGTTCCTCTAGCGCACACAGTCACTGTTCCGACGCATCGGTGAAATATTTCAACGCACCCGGTTGCTCTTTCAGCGCATCAGGGAGTTTTATTTTTCATCTTATATCTTTCCGGTTTAGCGCATTAGGTTTTCATTTTAGTGCATTTGGTTTGTCTTTTGGCACATTCGATCTTTTAGCGCATTCGGTCTGAGTTTTAGCGAATTCGGTTACTGTAATGACGCATCTGGATTTTGCTATAAATTTTCCAAATTCCAAAAATTGCTTTGTGTTTCTCTATTTTGCAAGACCTTTACACATAGTCAAAGACTCTTCTAAAACCCTTGGAACACTGTCAAAGACTTCAAAAATCCGAAACTACTAACAATTGATTGCAAAGTTGAATTTTTTGTCATTTCTTTTGATTAAGTTAGGAACATAGCTTAATTAGAGGAAAATGAACACCATGCTTGTAATGTTTGGACAGTGGTAGGCTTGTATGCTCTCCCCTTAACTGGTTGATCAGAAAGTTAGACCCACATTTTGTCATTTTATTACATTTAATCCTTAGAGGGTTTGTCTTGGTGGGACAAGAGGTAATCACCCCACGGGAACGACCCAACCGGTAACACGTTAAAGCCAAGCGACTTCCAGCCGGTATATAAGTGTGGGTACTTGAGAAAAGTTCAAGTATCACGAGGATTGTTTTGACAAGAAGGGAAAAAATGGTTTCTTGCCATATGGATGATCCCCCATGAACAAAATGCCTTTACTAAAACCCTTGTAGTATGCCAAAATCCCTTTTCTATTTGTTGGTGCAAGAGGTATAACCTCCAAAGCTGTCCCACATTCTTGTGGCTTTTGGTAGAAATGAGAAGTCCGTCATGGGAGATTCATGAGGACTAAGGCTTGGCTGACTTGAGAAGTGATGGCAATGCAAGGGGGAGCCAGTGTGGTCAAGCCTCCGATCATTCATCAAAAGTAAGCACAATTGGATTAAAAATCCAAGTGGGAATCTAGTAAATATTGTCCTTCAGAACCTTAGGGATTGTACTTGCTTGATATATTTTACATGCATGCTTTGAAATGAATTTTGAACAAACATCACATATTGGAATATACAACAATTGATTCAGAAGAACATTCGAACAAAACAATCAGATTATGTGCCAAAAGACCAAAAAAATCCATTAAACTGTAAAAAAAAAAGACCATCTTCCAGTTTAGTGCATCCATTGATTGTCTTCGTGCATGCGTGCCATATTTTGGTGCATCCATTTACTGTTCTGGCACATCCTTGTCATACTCTAGCGCATACATTTACTGTTCTGGTGCATCCATCCACTATTTTAGTGCATCTGTGTAATCCTGCAATGCATACCTGTCATACTTTGACGCATCCATTGCTTGTTCTAGCACATACCAATCATCTTTTAGCACATCCAGGCCATTCCGTAGTGCATTTGTGCACTGTTTTAGCGCATCCGGAAAATTTTAAACTAGAGAGCTAAATTCCCTATTTGTTCGAATTTTAACCTTACAATTCAGGGTCATTTTCAGTCCAAAACCTTTCCTCAATCGTATCAGTCTCTGAAAATAAAATTTTCAAGTGAAAATCCTTCAACTAAGCTTTGATCGAACATTCGAAAGTGCCTCATTATCACACCTATCTTTGATTAGCAGTTGAGTTTCAACATCAAGATTCATTATCCTTTATCAGGGTTCATCATCCTTCATCCCGAAGAAAAGTTGTCTAATCAGGTTTAACTTAGTCCTTTTGGCACTCCCAAAATTTGATAAAAAAACTTAGTACATTTTCATCACTTGTATGCCCGTTTTAACGAGATCACAAAAGCAAAAACTTGAACAAAAAGAGATCGAAGACCAAAACAACATGATTGAAAGAGAAGAGAATCCTTTTTTCAGAGTTCATTGAGATGAGGTGGAAGAAATAATAGATGAAACCATAGAACAAACATAACAAGATCCCAATTTTCATAAATTCATGGAGAGGATTTTTGAAAATGAGGGTGAGAAATACCTTTTGATTCTAGCAAACAAAGGGATCAAACTACTTGAGGATTTTGATATCACAAAATAAAAAATAACTCCTAAAAAGATAGAAACAAAAACACAAACTGAAACAAGAAATGAAGCAAAAATCGATGACCCAATGGATACTTTAAAACAACAAATACAAACCCTCCAACAAAAAATGCAAAACATGCAAACCCGAACCACCAAGAGATACTCGATACAAGATATATGCCACTACCCTTTTGAGCAAAGTGTAAACATGATACCATTCCCAAAACATTGTGAATTCCCTAAATATGATAAATACAATGTAAAAATAAATCCAATAGACCATATAAGGGAATTCTGAACAATGAGCCTCAAATTTGCTCATGAGGAAACATACTTGATGAGATTATTCCCATGTAGTTTGGGAGGGAAATGTATGCAATGGTTCTTGCAATTACCCCCAAGAATCAAATCTTTTGAAGAATTAGTCAACAAATTTATCACCCAATATTCTTATAACATTCAAAATGAGATCACAATGAAGGATCTTTGCAATGTCAAACAAAAGAAGGGGGAATCATTTCTAGTATTTTTGCAAAGGTGGAGAAGATTATTCGCAAGATATCCTCGTCCCATACCAAAAATAGAAAAGATAGAGGTATTCATTGACAACTTAAATGATGATATGAGTTATAGGCTTGAATTACAATGTCCTCTAACTTTTGAAAAAATGATTGAAAATGGGATCAAAATGAAGTGTTGGTCAATTGAGGAATCTTGAAAATTTACAACGAAAACAATTCAGCAAATTCCTCCAACAATGATAAACCAAAGTTTTGGCAAAAATACAGGAATAATGGCAATGATACTTAAGCTGAAACACATAATGCCAAACTGGTGTTCAATCTATCAGGAATCACACCCAAGACCAACGAAATCCCCAATCAAAACAACACCAACCAGAACACGAATCAAAACAACAATCAAAATAATAACCAAAATAATCCTCCATCTAGACTACCATACCAAACATTGAACAACCGCAGGAAGTTCACACCTTTGGGTCAATCATACGAATCCACATTGAAATAAATTCTTGTGGAAAATCTTATCACTCTACCCAACACCTGAGGTTTTTAACCAAAAGTGAAATCGTCATGGTGGAACAAGGCCCATTATTGTGAATTTCATTGATGCAAAGGTCACCTAACCAATGGTTGCATGCAATTAAAACACAAGATACAAGACTTGATCGACAATAATATCATAGAGATAGAAGGACCGCAAACAAACGCTGATCATGGGACATTCAAGAACCCCTTGCCAAATTATGACAAAGGGGAATCTTCTACCATGAACAACAAAGGAAAAAGTGTAAACTATGTTCACGACACCAACATCTATCATATTTCAGCCGTTGAAGACCAAACAAATGAAATTGAGATCAATAACACATAAGAAATTGTTGCAACCAA